>CM036754.1:39262278-39862278 GCA_020796225.1 Arion vulgaris
CAGCCCGCAGCAGTAGTTAATCTCTTCGACTCTTCAGACTCCGAATACAATCGCTGAAATCTCAGCTGTTTTCACCTTCCAACATTTGCCTCACAATACAATGGACTTGCAATAACTACAACAGGTACATCATTGTGATCGCCAAAGATAATATAAACATAACATACACTCATGACGTCATTAGCGATACTATAAATATAATCAAATCAGGGGGAGACTACTTTCTATTGGGTGATTTTAATGCACATTTAGGTTCTGATAGGACAGGAGTTGAGACATATCTAGGTCACTTCGGAGACAACACTAGTCAGAGAAATGGAAACGGCATAAGACTTCTGGAATTGTGTAACCAGCATGACCTAATTATTACCAACACACAATTTCAACACCGGCAATCACACATTTATACCTGGTACAAATGGAACAACTTAGACTGCAAGAGCCAAATAGATTTCATTCTAGTCAAAAGATCAAAAGAAGGTCAGTGGTAGACGCTAGGCTATACCAAATTTATGCATAGACACGGACCACAAAGCGGTAGTTATGACTATCAGAACACACAAGAAGAGTACCAGAGGGCAACACACGACTACAAAAGAAATAATCAAAATCAATAAATTAACAGATGTCAACACACAAGAGTCATATCTTCAAAGAGTCACAGATAATTTTGTTAAACTAACTGAAGAAAGCAAGTCAGTAGAAGAAGAATGGACAGTATTTAAGAGAACTTTATTAGAAGCAGCCAAAGAAACATGCGGAACAGCAAAACACAGAGGTACCCGACCAAAAGCACAACTTGGTGGAATGACGAAGTAAAACTAGCGGTAAAGGAGAAAAACACAGATACAACTTATGGGCAAAAACAAACATCAAAACGACCTCACTGAGTATAGAACAGCTAGAAAACAAGCCAAGGAGATAATAAAGAAGTCTAAAATACAAGCATGGCAAGATTATGGCGAAACATTAAATTCAGACTAAAAAAATTCAACAAGACATTTTTACAAGAAAATTAAAGCTATGCGGGAAAGACAAGAACAATATGACCCAACTGAAATTATTAACGATGAAAACGGCCAAGCTCTTAATGATCCAAAATGATAATGAACAGATGGCGACAATACTTTAGTGAACTTCTCAACCTACAACAAGAGGACCAACCGAACACTCAAGAACACACAGTAAATGTAACTTCAGAAGTAGAACCAAGCATAACACTATCAGAGATCAGAAATGCTGTAAATATGGCCCCACCTAATAAAACACCAGGCCCAGACAATATCCCGGCTGACCTAATCAAAGCAACTAAAGAGGTAGGAATCAGCTGGCTCCATAGACTATTCAACCAAGTCTGGATCACACAAGAAACACCAGAAGATTGGAGGAATGCTACAATTGTTCCCATCTGGAAGAAGAAAGGTAGCAAGAGGGACTGTACAAAGTATAGAGGCATAGCGCAAATCAGCCACACTGGGAAAATATTCTGCAAAATACTTGAGAAAAGGCTCCGCCACATCATCGAGCCACATCTTAATGACTCCCAAATGGGATTCAGGAAGAACAAAAGCTGTACAGACGCAATATTCGCCCTCAGACAGTTAGTAGAAAGGACTATCGAATCCGACAAACATTTACACGTTGCATTTGTAGATCAGGAAAAGCGTTCGACCGCGTAGATAGGCACAAGTTGTGGAAAATACTAACAACCTATGGGGTTAATGAACACCTAATCAACCTTTGCAAGAACATTTATACTGACAGCCAATGTACGATTAGAACAAATACAGGATTATCAGAAAAGTTTCAAGTAGGGTCAGGAGTAAGACAAGGTTGCGTACTATCCCCGCTGCTATTCATCACGTACATTGACCACATTTGTAAAACAGCTAACACCAGCGAAGGAAACAACCTCGGAGAACTCTTAAATGAATTTCTTTTGCAGACGATCAGGCAATCATATCAACAACAGAAGAACAGCTACAACAACACATCAACAGACTCCAGTTAGCATGTAACGAATACAACATGAGAATTAACATCGACAAAACAGAAGTAATGACATTCGCCAGAGAGGAAAACACTACCAACATCTCCATCGATAATCACATACTAAATCAAGTAAAAGATTTCACATACCTGGGAGCATTTTTTCAGCAAATGGAAGAATAACTAATGAAATTCAACACAGATGCAACAAAGCAAATCAAATGATAGGGCAAATGGCGCCAATTTTAAGATGCAAACACGTCACCATGAACACAAAAAGAGCAATGTTCAACACAATCTTTCTCCACACATTATGTTACCAGTGCCAAACCTGGACGCTGACAACAAACGATAGAAGAAAACTAGTCACAACAGAGATGAAGTGTCTACGCAGAATGCTGGGTGTAACAAGAAGAGACCGGTTGAGAAATGAAGACATCAGGAAAAAGTGGGTACAACATCAGTACTAGACTTCATCAAGAAACAACAAATTAAATGGTTCGGTCACGTAAGCAGATTACCATCAGACAGTGCACCCAAAGAGCAATGCTGCTCCGATACAATGGGTACAAAGCAAAAGGCCGGCCACGCAAAAGATGGAGCTCAGAGATAACAGAGGCGACGAAAGAGACTATCTACGAAGCGCATACTAGGGCCGTTTTAGAAATCTCTTCCTGACCTGACGCTGTGAGGCATACAGGATTCGAGAAAGAAAGAAAGAAATACACTCATGAAGATGTTCACTATGTCACATTGCTAGTTATAATATGTAATAGAAATACGCCTTTGCAAACATTCGCCGCCATTTTGTGTATTACTGTAAACTCTAAGCTTTGACTTATCATTTTGGTGTTCTTATGCTAAATTATATAACGAAAAACGCTCTGTGCATCAACCAAGTTACCTGCCAGTTATAGTTCGTTCACAAACTCGTGAACATCTTTACCGACCGATTTAAAATCATCCTTTAAAATGACAGAAATGATTGATTTTTAAATTTTCTATAGATAGCAGTGGCGACCTTAGTAAAGTATTTTCTTCTCACCCAAAACATTAGTGCTATAAGATTTTATAATTTGTTATTAGTAAAATAACAGCTATGTTGATTTGGTATACATGTAGAAGTTTAACAATACGATAGTGAAGTATTTATATAATTATGCGTTTGCGTGCTCCCATTGCAATTTAGCACAAGTGAAAATCGGAAAAACCGTGTAATTAATCATTTCACACTGTATTCAAGCGATTGTCATTGGCGTATGCACACACCATTTATTTTCATTGATAGAAGTGCCATTGATAAAAGTGCAAGATATCATTTGTTTGTTCACTGCCACATTGATTTTTATAATATGTAAAAGGAATACGCCTTTGCAAACATTTTGTGTATTACTGTAAATTATAAACTTTGATTATCATGTTGTTGTGCTTACGCAAAATTATATTTAAAAAAACGATTTTTGCATCAACCAAGCTTCCTATCAATTAGTTAAACATGAATTCTTAACGTCCTGATGTACGAGGGGAGGTCAGAGAGTAATGCACCACGTGTTTTTTTTCTTTTCTGGTAATAACGAATTTCTGGTAATAACGAAGACAGGATCATTAAATTTTGCACACTTGCAGTACGACATGTGCTGATTGTGCGAACCAAATTTCACCATATTCTGATCAATAGAACGCATGCAACAAACCGTTGAAATGGCGAGTGTCAACAATGTCCGTTACAAACAGAATTGTTATAGAATCTCTGGCTGCGGAGAAAGAAAATGTGGTGAACATTCATAAACGATTGTGTGGAGTCTACGGAAGTTGTGCAGTCGATAGGAGTGTAATAGTGTTATTGCTAGGCCAGTTCTCCCATCTCCTTCATCAGGGAGTAATCGTAACATATTTCGACAATACTTCCCAGTAATGGCGGGTGTTAACAGTTGCACAGAAATAGGCAGCGACGCGGCATTCTCTTTTGATCTCAAATCAAAAACAGGAAGTTATCGTACATACACAGAAACTGTCGAATAGTGTTGTTTTTGTTGGCTTTTGGAAGTCTGAGTTAGTGTTGAAAATGTAACTTGAAGTCCAGACTATTTGACGCCAATTTGTGGAACATCTGAGAATTCATCGATATCTTTGATTTCGTGAATCAGAGGAAACGGGACCATACATAAGCCAGAGACAGAAGAGGGAGAGGAGAGAAAAGAGAGAGACAGAACCTTGGGCTGATTCAGGAAAGAGCAGTCCATGGTCTCTGTCCAAAAGATTCTTCGATGGAGGAATAGAAGTGAGTGACAAGGTCTGTAGCAGTATTTGAAGTAGCCTAGTAGAGAGCATAGATGTGCTTAGTAGAGAGAAATAGATGTTAGCACTCTGATGGACAGGTAGAATATTTCTTAGCAACTAAAATTTTCATGGAGATAGCATTGAGAGGAGTATTGGACATAAAATATAATTTAGAAACGAGACAGTGATCGACGGAAATGACACCGAGTTAATTGATTCGATACACAGAAATTCTGGACGTACATGAATCACATGGTGTGGATGAGACTGGTTTATTCCTGTTCTTATTGAGGTAGTACTGATTTATATATTACTGGGAAGATACACTTGAAATCGCCACCACGTTAAATTTTGATATGGTAGAGGAGTAGAATGAAGACATTGTTAATAGATGTAGGAAAAATCTCTGGCATTCGTTACTATTAGAATACTGATTGTATTGTGATTCGGGTTGTTGTTTAGTTTTTTATAATGTGAGGTCCCAGTAAAGTGGCATAAATAAAATAAACTGTGAATTGACAATCGTTTAAATGACTGTTGGTGTCATTATTGACAGAATTAGAAGAATAGAATCATAATAAAATTCCTGTCTACAGAGAATCATCTTTATTCCGGTGTAAATACCGATGGTGCCGTGGCCAATTAATTGAATGAGAAAAGTATTCACCAGCTATCTCTAGAGTGGATGATCTCGGTACTGTGCCCAGTGTTAGGGCATAATAACCTCATGATCACGCCCACTACTACAGGAGCACTGTCAATCGCTGGGTTCAGATAATTAAAGGTAAAGAAAATGGACATGGGGTTGCTGAATTTACCGCGATCTGGACGTTCTGCCACGGCTTTGAGTCTCGACATGTTGAACAGTGCTGATGCCATTATTCGTGAGGATAGGCGTATTACCAGCCAACAACTGGCCTTGCAGCTTTTAATCAGCAAGGGAAGTGAATTTGCAATGTTAAAAACCCTCAAATATTCAAAGATTTGCGCAAGATGGGTGCCTAGTTGTCTAACAAATGATCCCAAATTAAAAAAGAAAACAATCCTGTTCTGAATTGTTGGAACGTTTCAACGTTGAATGGGAAAATTTTTTATCCAATATCGTTACCGGTGACGAAACTTGGGCACACCATTTATACCTGAGACAAAAATGCAATCGATGGAATGGCATCATTCGCAATCACCAAAGAGGAAACAATTCAAGACATCTTCATCAGCAGGAAAGATCATGATCACTGTCTTTTGGGACATTGATGGTGTGATTCTCGTGGATGTGATGTCAAGAGGTGAAACAATCAACCCCTGCATCTTACATCAATACACTGACTAAACTCAAGAGACGGTTCTGCAGAGTTCGTCCTAACAAGAAATCTGATTTGTTGCTCCAACACGATAATGCACGCCCTCACACAAGTCTGGCAGCACGGGAAGCAATCAACACACTTGGATGAACTATGCTACCCCATCCACCATATAGCCCCGATCTGGCTACATCTGATTTTCATCTGTTCGGTCCCCTAAAAGATTCACTGCGAGGCACACTGTTTGACAACGACGAGGATGTGATTCGCGCAATTAATAAATGGCTACGTGAGCAAGACAAAACTTGGTACAGACTAAGCATCCATGGCCTTGTTCCGCGCTGGCGTAAAGACGTAAACTTAGACGGAGATTATGTGGAAAAATAGGTAGTATTAACGATATGTTCAGCTATAATCTGTGAAAATTTCACATTTTTTCCAATAGTTAATTTTGACAAATTGCGATTCATTACTTTTGACCTCCCCTCGTATATTAGTCTGGCTGCAAAAAATTACTTTTATGCATTCGGTAGATTTCGTTCAAATTAAAATTAGTGTGTTCATGAATTTTGGAACGAACTATAGTAGCGAGGAGAAAAAATAATAATAGGGAAACACTTAGCGCTGATCTTCTTCTCTTCCACCATTTACTTCTTTATAGAAGTGTTGGGGTGAAACGTAGTGATCTTGTGTGTGCTTGTTTTAAGGCACTTTGTAAGCTGATATTTATGTTCGTAAGGCTGTTCTTGATGCCGTCGCTCCATCTTTGCGTGGTCTTCCTCTTGCCTTGTACTCATTATACTTTTTCTGTGTGGCTCTCTGTGTAGGCAATACCAGGGCATTCTGGTCAGGTGTCCAAACCATTTAATCTGTTGTTCTTTTATGAATTGCATAACTGGTTTCACATCCAGTCTCCTGATTTCTTCATTTCTAATTTTTCTCTTATTGTCACACCTGCAGCTCTTCTAAGACACCTCGTCTCTGTCGTTATGATTTTCCGCTCATTAGCTGCTGTTATTGGTCATGTTTGACACTGGTAACATAGTGTTGGCCAGAAAATCGTTCTTATGAGAGTTGCTTTTGCGGTATCTCTTTATGTGACAACAGTGGTGTTAACTGTCCCAGTACTTGGTTAGCTTTTGTGCAACGATTGCTGATTTCGCTATCGATACTTCCATCTGCTGTGAAAATTGCTCCTAAGTATTTGGCCTCAATTGTTTGTTTTATATCTACGTTCTGGAGTTTTATTGTAAGGTTTTCTGGTTGTCTACTTATTGCCAATTGTTAATTTCCAAAAATTGAATTGTTCACTGAAGAAACTTAAATGATAGGTTTTAGGAAGAAATAACTAGGCAATTGTTGAGGAAACACATTAAGTAAATTTTCAAAATACGTAATGGAGAACTGAAATTCAAGTACGAAATAATTTTATTGACAGATTTTTTAATATTTTAATTATTAGTAAATATTTTTACTTACATTTAGTGATAGCCTTGTGCTTGATGCAAAGAGATTTTATGTTAGATTCTAATTTAGTTAGTTCCAGTATCAAGCCAATTTTATTTTTTTGTAGCGCAAATCATTTCTGTCAATAAATCTACATACAGCTAAACAGGAAGATGGAAACGTTAACAACAGTTTTCTTGCACATTTGGAAATTTGATTTCTGTTTCCTCCTAAAGCCAATCCATCACTTCTTTTATATTAAATACAGTTTTAAATGACCCATCATTTTGCATTTCTGCGAGTTCGTCTTCATACTGTATATTTGAAATATCAGACACATTTTTTAGTGCGGACGTCAACAAATGGAAGTTCCAAAACGAAATTAGCATACAAAGATAAAACTAAACTACGTAACATATTTACTTGTAGAAAAATATTGATGGTCACTTATAACACATTACGCTCATCCTACTATTTTAGATTATTTTTCTTTTATAAATGACGTATTAAGAATGTGCAGCGTGCATTCTTTAGATACAATTATTATATTACATTTACAATTACAACTAGAAAATATTCACATGATACTACATCCCAAAAAGTTAACCAGGTACTGTGACAGTTAACACCACAGTTGTCACATAAAGAAATACCGCTAACAACTAAAGCAAATCTCATAAGAACGATTTTCTGGCCAGCACTATGTTACTAGTGTCAAACATGGCCAATAACAGCAGCTAATGAGCGGAAAATCATAACGACAGAGATAAGGTGTTTTAGAAGAGCTGCAGGTGTGATAATAAGAGACAAAATTAGAAATGAAGAAATCAGAAGAAGACTGGATGTGAAACCAGTCATGCAATTCATAAAAGAACAGAATTAATGGGTTGGACACCTGACAAGAATGCCCTGGTATCGCCTACCACATAGATAAGGTATAATGAGTACAAAGTAAGAGGAAGACCACGCAAAATATGTAGCGACGGCATCAAGAACAGCCTTTCGAAAAGGTATATCAGCTTATAAAGTGCCTTAAAACAAGCACACACAAGATCACTACAGGGCATTAAGGTCAGGTGTCCAAACCATTTAATCTGTTGTTCTTTTATGAATTGCATAACTGGTTTCACATCCAGTCTCCTGATTTCTTCATTTCTAATTTTCTCTCTTATTGTCACACCTGCAGCTCTTCTAAGACACCTCGTCTCTGTCGTTATGATTTTCCGCTCATTAGCTGCTGTTATTGGTCATGTTTGACACTGGTAACATAGTGTTGGCCAGAAAATCGTTCTTATGAGAGTTGCTTTTGCGGTATCTCTTTATGTGACAACAGTGGTGTTAACTGTCCCAGTACTTGGTTAGCTTTTGTGCAACGATTGCTGATTTCGCTATCGATACTTCCATCTGCTGTGAAAATTGCTCCTAAGTATTTGGCCTCAATTGTTTGTTTTATATCTACGTTCTGGAGTTTTATTGTAAGGTTTTCTGGTTGTCTACTTATTGCCAATTGTTAATTTCCAAAAATTGAATTGTTCACTGAAGAAACTTAAATGATAGGTTTTAGGAAGAAATAACTAGGCAATTGTTGAGGAAACACATTAAGTAAATTTTCAAAATACGTAATGGAGAACTGAAATTCAAGTACGAAATAATTTTATTGACAGATTTTTTAATATTTTAATTATTAGTAAATATTTTTACTTACATTTAGTGATAGCCTTGTGCTTGATGCAAAGAGATTTTATGTTAGATTCTAATTTAGTTAGTTCCAGTATCAAGCCAATTTATTTTTTTGGTAGCCGCAAATCATTTCTGTCAATAAATCTACATACAGCTAAACAGGAAGATGGAAACGTTAACAACAGTTTTCTTGCACATTTGGAAATTTGATTTCTGTTTCCTCCTAAAGCCAATCCATCACTTCTTTTATATTAAATACAGTTTTAAATGACCCATCATTTTGCATTTCTGCGAGTTCGTCTTCATACTGTATATTTGAAATATCAGACACATTTTTTAGTGCGGACGTCAACAAATGGAAGTTCCAAAACGAAATTAGCATACAAAGATAAAACTAAACTACGTAACATATTTACTTGTAGAAAAATATTGATGGTCACTTATAACACATTACGCTCATCCTACTATTTTAGATTATTTTTCTTTTATAAATGACGTATTAAGAATGTGCAGCGTGCATTCTTTAGATACAATTATTATATTACATTTACAATTACAACTAGAAAATATTCACATGATACTACATCCCAAAAAGTTAACCAGGTACTGTGACAGTTAACACCACAGTTGTCACATAAAGAAATACCGCTAACAACTAAAGCAAATCTCATAAGAACGATTTTCTGGCCAGCACTATGTTACTAGTGTCAAACATGGCCAATAACAGCAGCTAATGAGCGGAAAATCATAACGACAGAGATAAGGTGTTTTAGAAGAGCTGCAGGTGTGATAATAAGAGACAAAATTAGAAATGAAGAAATCAGAAGAAGACTGGATGTGAAACCAGTCATGCAATTCATAAAAGAACAGAATTAATGGGTTGGACACCTGACAAGAATGCCCTGGTATCGCCTACCACATAGATAAGGTATAATGAGTACAAAGTAAGAGGAAGACCACGCAAAATATGTAGCGACGGCATCAAGAACAGCCTTTCGAAAAGGTATATCAGCTTATAAAGTGCCTTAAAACAAGCACACACAAGATCACTACGTTTCCCCAAAAAAACACTTCTATAAAAAAATTAAATATTGGAAGAGAAGAATGTGATAGATATGCAGCCAGTCCCTAGGCCCCAGGGGCAGCTGGTGGAACAGACAGGTAGCTTTTGTTTATAGTTGTAGATATATAATTAGCAGAGACTTAGTGTTTGCACTCTCCAAGCAGAATGGCAACACTTAAACGAGACAATGACGTTTTGCGTAGTTAGAGAGTGACGATTTAATAACTGTTGCTAGTAAATAGGGGACAGAGACGAACACTGATAAAAAATGGACATGTCGTTTGTGTCTGTAAAAGATACCATTAAAGTCAAGGAAATGTGAACGAATCCTAGTTAGTTGCTATATTGTTCAATGCTGTCATGTATAGTCTGTATTACAAAAAATGGATGGACCGAAATGGAACGATATAATAAGTCGAAAATCTAACAATTACCATCAAAGGAGTTACATCAAAGCTAGTATACCAGAATAACAGGAACAGGAGGATAGAAAGGGAGTAAGCTGAGAAACTGAACACAAAGCATGGAGGCTGCATCCCATAAACAATAAAATGTCGTTATTACCATCAATTAAATCTTCTTCATTACTATCACAAGTTATAATTAGATCTAGCAATACTCAATATTGCACTGTATAAACTTATTTTGGTCTTCTGACAAGGTTGGCAAATGTCGGACATATTACCGTTTTATTTTTAATGACTCGATTTTGACACAATAACACATGCTTTCCCGCTTTCAAATCTTTGTTAAAAGGAGGTAGAAATGTACCTAGATATAAGTACTTTCCGTTAATTTAAGATTTTTTAGCTTCAGTAACATGATTGTGAAGTAACATTCGTTTTTGTCAAACAGACATTCAAAAGCCGATGAATCGGTTTTGCAACATCATGAACATTAGCTAGTACGGGCCCATTGTCCCCTCCCCCTCAACAATGAAAATGCCCCTGTGGGCGTGGCCCACGTTGGGAAACAGGCTTCTAGAACATAGATTCCTAAACTTTTTCTGCCCACCGCCCACTTTGCACGAGATAAACTTTGTAACGCCCTCTCCCTCCCCATTATAAGTTTGTCAAAGCAACGCCCCCACCCACACATATATATGTGCTCTATTTTCTCTTTGACATAGAAAATCGATATATATTTATGTCATACATGGTCAATTTTCAAATGATTATATACATGAAATAAAAATTGACCAAAAAAAGGATCGTGTGGAGGGCATAAGAGGAATTAAAATGCAGAATTCAAATTTTTGTGATGATTTAATCACAAAATCACGAAAAAACTCCCTCCTCAAATGCTTCTGAACACACTATCGCCCCTGGGAAAAAATCAGCGCCCACTGGAGGTGGTACCGATCACTTTGGAAACCACGGTGTAGAAAATAGCAATACCACTCGAGACACTAAATTATCATTTCTCATGGAATAAAAGAAACATATATAAGATGGTAAACGCAACGCAGATACCTATGATAATCCATAAGAAGAAATATAGACAGTGTGTAGACAGAAGAAACAACTAAATGGCAGAGTGTGGGTAGACAGAAGTAATAGATAAAGGGCAGTGATACTACTGCTGTGATATCAGTCATTTCTATAAGTTGTAGACGTCGATTTAAACATATACCTGGCTGTTCGCGAAAAGCATAATGTGTATGTTAACAGACAGTTTGATGTGTCAAATATTCACGTCAGTGAACGCTTAAACGTCACTATAGTATGTCCATTAATTTGTGAGCACGTTTGAAATTGATTTTCTCGAAAACTACCTGTTGGATCTCAGTGATTTTTTGCAAGCAGCCTTAGAATATCCATGACGCTAGAGAAATATTTTTTCCAAGAAAATTTGATGTAGTTTGAAATATTTCTTCTTCAAGTTATATTAAAATCAACCTCACCGGATTGTACACAATAGTAACAGATCTACGGTACAGAGACGCGTTGTTCTAAAAATACATTATGGTAACATTGAAATATCGTGAGTAAACAACAATTTCACGAATTCCCGTGCACCTAACCCAGTCGACTTTGAAAGCGGAAAGCATATGACGTTATAATTGGGATACCGTTGTATAGTTATAGGTGTATCTCGCTATTTGTATGAAGCTATTGTATCATATTTGTTGGCTATCAAAACTGACATTGATATCACATTCATAATGAGTCTGAAGTGCACATTTACAACAATGCAGAAGGTTACAGTTTTACTATACCAACACTTCCGTAGGGAATCTAAGAGAGGTCATCTATATTGCGATATTCATAACCTGAGAAACGAACGCAACTGGCGCTTGGTCTGAATAGAGAATCCTTTTCCCGTTGGATTAAACAGGACACAAAGTGCACTAATGTCAAGCAAGGAAGGAAAAGAACAATTGACGACTTTGACATAGATGTCATAAGACGGAGCTCTTGAAAATGTTTGCGACAAATCAACTTGTTACTCTCAGGAAACTGAAATTAAAACTGCAATCAGATTGCAGCATAGACATTTCTAAAATTACTCTATGGAAAATTGTAAGAGCCGCCGGCTTCACCTTCAGAAAAACTATAGGCGGCAGGAATATTATTTGTGAAAAGCCACATTTAATTGCTGCCCGAAGTAAATACCTGAAGCAGATCCGTGAGCGGCGGAGGCAAGGCTATGATATTGTATATTTGGACGAATCCTGGGTCAATGCTCACCACACCAATGCTAAAGAATGGCAATCAGTAGACGGTGAACAGAAAAGAAAAATACCAAGCAGCAACGGCCAGCGTATTATACTAACACATGCAGGAAGTAGTGAAGAAGTTCTTGTCCATGACGCTGGACTTATTTTCCAATCACAAAGTACCGACGGTAGGGACTACCACACAGAAATGAATGGACATATTTTCAGGCACTGGATGGAGAAAGATCTACTTACAATTCTAAACAGACCATCATGCTTGGTAATGGATAATGCATCCTATCACAACGCAGTATCAGCGGAAGACAAAGTACCAACTGCATCAAATACAAAACATCAAATTAGGACTTGGCTTGCTAAGGAAAATGTCAGCTTCGATGATACATATTTGAAACCCGAGTTGTTGCACCTGGTGAGGATGACAAATAAGACAAAGGTGTTTCATATTGACAAAATCATTGCGGAATACGGCCACACGTCTTTGCGACTACCTCCATATCATGCTCACCTCAATCCGATAGAGCTTGTCTGGGCTAAAGTAAAAGGGCAAGTTGCCGAACAGAACAGGACGTTTAAAATGTGTGATGTTGAAGTTCTGACACGTGAGTCCTTCTCAATGATAGACATGCAGTTCTGAAAGAAGTGTGTTGAACATGTGCTCCGAGAGGAAGACAAGTACTGGCACCGAGATGGATTACAATTTGTCCAGCCAGTAACAATTATCAACCTCATGGAATCGTCAGATTCGGGATGATACAAATCATATTTTTATTACAGACTGAGAAATAGCAACGTATACATTTCCATATCCAAATGCGTCTACCATCATACAATTTGTGGTGAAGTTAAGACACCCTGGGGTCTAATGGTGACCGAAGGGAGGACTAACTGTTGCATATTGTATCCAAGTTCACGATTGCACATAAAGGGCAACACACTTAATTACTTGACCTATCAAGTTAATATGGAGATACACCTATGAATAGAATTGACATGGACAAATTCTAGGGATACTGTAAAATCTAAAATTTGAGCCCCGTATTTGCAATTGTCATAAAAGATCAAAGGAATTCGCCGATGTGCAAAATCCGTAGCATCTATGGACTACTGGTTAGCTTTATTTTAGCGTCATGGATATTCTAAGGCTGCATGCAAAAAATCACTGAGATCCAACAGGTAGTTTTCGAGAAAATCAATTTCAAACGTGCTCACGAATTAATGGACAGACTATAATTACTTGACCTATCAAGTTAATATGGAGATACACCTATGAATAGAATTGACATGGACAAATTCTAGGGATTACTGTAAAATCTAAAATTTGAGCCCCGTATTTGCAATTGTCATAAAAGATCAAAGGAATTCGCCGATGTGCAAAATCCGTAGCATCTATGGACTACTGGTTAGCTTTATTTTAGCGTCATGGATATTCTAAGGCTGCATGCAAAAATCACTGATATCCAACAGGCAGTTTTCGAGAAAATCAATGTCAACTGTGCTCACGAATTAATGGACAGACTAAATATGTCGTGGAGGACAGGCATAGTACCACTAGAATGGAAGGAAGCGATCATGGTGCCCATCCTAAAACCAGGCAAAAACAAACTCGACGCGGCGAGTTACAGACCAATAAGCCTCCTAAGCTGCACGGGCAAACTCATGGAACGCATGGGGAACAAATAATTAGCAACACTGACAACGGGGAATGTGAAACGTGACCAACAACACTGACAATATAGAATTATAAACGCGATACAACCATACAAAATAAAAGTTACACATTTGTGATTGTATTTTTTTAATTGTGGTTGAATAATTGCGAAAAAATATAAGTTTAATCTATTTTTGTGTTCTGGGTATGTTTCTTCTTTATTTCTTTTCTCGAATCATGTTTGCCTCACAGCGTCAGGTCAAGAAGAGATTTCTAAAACGGGCCCTCGTATGCGCTTCGTAGATAGTCTTTCGTCGCCTCTGTTATCTCTGAGGTCCATCTTTTGCGTGGCCAGCCTTTTGTATCGGAGCAGCATTGCTCTTTGAGGTGCCCTGTCTGTTGGTAATCTGCTTACGTGGCAGAACCATTTAATTTGTTGTTTCTTGATGAAGTCTAGTACTGATGGTGTACCCACTTTTTCCTGATGTCTTCATTTCTCAACCGGTCTCTTCTTGTTACACCCAGCATTCTGCGTAGACACTTCATCTCTGTCGTGACTAGTTTTCTTCTATCATTTGTTGTCAGTGACCAGGTCTGGCACTGGTAACATAATGTGGGGAGAAAGATTGTGTTGAACATTGCTTTTTGTGTTCATGTTGACATGTTTGTTTCGTTTATAGTATAATCTCGTTTTTTTATAAATAATATTTATATAATATTTATGATATATAAATAGAATGAATTGATAAAGTGACGATCTTTGGCAGAGAAGAAGATTGACAGATGGAGCTTGATGTATCACAGTTGTTTGACAAACTCATCATTCTTGTCTGGGTTCAATCTCTTCTTGTTTACGCTGTGACATCTGATGATGGTTAAGTATATTTGTTGTGTTGTGTACTTTATTTTAACATATTCACTAGCGAATAGTAAATTTTATCAGAACAATTTTCTAGCCAACACTACGTTACTAGTGCCAAACGTAGTCAATAACAGCAGCTAATGAGCGGAAATCATAACAACAGAGATGAGGTACCTTAGAAGAGCTGCAAGTGCAACAATAAGAGAGACAAAATTAGAAATGAAGAAATCAGAAGAAGACTGGATATGAAACGAGTAAAAGAACAACATATTAAATGGTTTGGACACCTGACAAGAATGCCCTGATATTGTCTACCACAGAGAGCCACACTGAAAAAGGTATAACGTGCACAAAGCAAGAGGAAGACCACGCAAAAAATGGAACAGCGGCATCAAGAACAGCCTTTGAAAATTAATAACATCTTTAAAAGTGCCTTGTAACAAGTACACACAAGATGGTGGTAGAGAAGAAGAAGAACAGAAGAAGACTACCGAATTGAAAAACACGATGTGGCAGAAATAATTTTTGTTCACATTTTTCAACTTGAAAAATATAAATTTCATCCAATTAACAAACTTATCAAACTTCGTATCGAACCACGATGTAGAAATAAATACCTTCGCTGGCGATAAAAGCCGGAAATTGGATCAGAATGTTTAATGTAAATTTAGCATTAATTTTTCACGAAACAATGCAGAGCGCAATGTGCGGCAGTTGGATTTTTTTAATAGATAATTTTGGCGCATCCTGCGGCAGTTAGTGCGGAATGAGTCAAGATACATTTCGTGACTTCCAGTTTTAAAATGCCAGCGAACGGCTGTGTTTAGACTGCGGTAAGCGGTAAATTTGGACAATCCCTGGAGGAGGCTTCATAACTTGCAAAAGACAGAGTTTTTCATGCATGGGGCTATGATGAAAGCAATGTTCTGCAAGATGCATGCTACGACCTGATGGTAATAGTACCTTTCAGTGTGTCATTCTGTTGCTATAAAATTTACATCCCATGAGGTTAAGAGTAGGCTGAAGAGAAGTCTACAGATTATTGATTTAACAGATCAAAATGAAATTCCGACAAAAATATTCATCATCTTCAAAACTACATCGGGAAGCATAGCAGTGCTACGGAGATTGTACATTGATGTCAAGATTTTCCTGTGCAATAAAGAGATCTGAGAACACAAGGGTTTTAAAAATATTTTTAATATCAATTAATTAATATTTATTTCGTTTTTGAGTCACATATTGTCATTTTAAGGCCGTTAGAGATTTATTGTTTGACTGTATATGTTCTTCGCTTCTGTTGCATCCTTTGTTTGATAAAGGCCTTTGATCTAAACGTCGCTGTATATTGTTTTTGTACTTTGGAAAATTATAGTACAGGCAATGTTTTAGAACCCGCATGGAAAGAGGAGTATGGGAAGAATTAGACATACCTGGAGAAGGAGCGGGAGACTGATGTAAAAGGATAGGTATAACATGGACAGAATTGAAAGGGATGAAAGGAGAGAGGAAGAGCTGGAATAAGTTTGTTGAAGACCTGTACTCCGTTTCGGAGTTGAAAGGTGATGAAAAAAACAATAGTACTCTGTTTTTACGTGTTTCGCTAATCAATCAATCAATCAATAAATCCATCGATCAACTTTACTATTGCTAAATCGATCTAATGAACTGTTTTTGTTGATTTTCTGTACTTGCAGTCTATTTTGATAGCTTTGGACATTGTCAAAGAACACAATCGTTTGACTTAACAAATGATGAGTACATTCTAAGACATGTTGGATGAGAATTTGTCCATGAAACTCTAGTTTGTGATATCACGTTCAAGTCTCCTGCTACCCACGGGGTATGTTTGGTCTTTGAAGAATTTCAGATACAGGACTGTTCCATGAGGATACAGATTTATGCAGCGTCGTCTAGCACAGGTTCTCCGTGGGTAAGTCGATGTGGTCGTCTAGCACAGGATCTCCTTGGGTAAGTTGATGTGGTCGTCACAATGCTACGGCACAAATACGATCGAAAAGGTGTAGATCCGGGTCAAAATAAACGGCAGAATGGATCGTACCCTAGGGCGAGCTACCTAGTAAATAAACAGCTGGTTGAAACCAAACACACCGCCGAAGGATAAGCACCTGAGCTCTAATTGGTACTGAAGGCTGGTACACCCGTTCTTGGTGTTTGGCTGTTTGTGTATCACATTAGACTGATAACAACAGTCGTGAAGAACAATCTAGAGAAGAGAAGAATAAAATCCACATAAGTGGTTTGCCACGCCGATCGCAGCAAGCCACATTCAGCATTTAAAAAACGCTGCACGGCAAACAATTTAACCTGCAAAATCCCCAACTTACTGTCCTAACAGAACATAAAGATAAAGAAAGGGAAAAGAGTAATTCACTGGCTCCCACCAACGATGTCAGTAATAAAGGTCCAGACGCTAGCGAAAGAAATCACCACAGATAGTGAGGTAGAAGTTACACAAATTCCAAATACGACTGACAAGTAGACCTTCTTGTATAAGGCAACCTACAAAAATATCCCTCACCACCTACATCTCAAACTAACAGGAGCTGAAGAAGAAAACAAACAGCTGTGGATTACCCTGCCCGGACGACGTACCCAGAACACGACGTACGGATTAGACACGCACTAGGCAAGCCAATGCCCACTCGGAAAAAACAGAACCCCAAATTTCCATCATGATCGGAACAAGTAGCAACAACCTCGACATACACAGAACCAACAGAACAACCAAAAACATCAAGATTACAGTATTACAGCACAAGAGCAAGACACATACGACTCAAACGATGACTTTAGAACAGTTGAAAGAAAACGAACAAGAAACAAGACACAGATCCATCTCATATATCGGCAGCCAAAGACAAAAAGAACAACCACAAAAAACAACAACCTGACAGTGAATCATAAATACCTACACACTTCATCGAAATGAACCTACAGCAAGAATTCCCACAACACCATCCTGGTTGGAACTCCCAGCAGAGATCTTCGAAGACTAGTAGAAAAAGAAAAGATTTCCACAAATATCGATAAAAATGTCAATATTTAGTTAAAGATTTTTTGGGGAACAATTCTTGCATTTCCCGTGCACCAATTTAACACGCGGTTGACCGCGGAAACAAATGACGTCACGACACGGACGTTTAGTTAAAGGCGTATATCGAAGTTGGTGTGAAGCTGTGTTATTTTATTGACCTCTAAACAGACATTGATAAACATTCATAATGAATTTGAAGTGCAAATTTATAACAATGCAAAAAGTGTCGTTAATGATACACACGCATTTCTGCAAAGAGGCACTTATGGGTCATCTGTACCACAGTATACAAGAATTCCGGTTCAAACTGGCGAACATCAAAGTATTATTTTTGTGCGACTCATATTTCGTGAAAGGAAGATGGTGAATTTCATCCCTCTTATGCAGAGAGTGATGCCAGGCGAATAGGAAGTCCATTCATTTAGGATCATCGCCGGTGCTACGGAGTTTCGTGCATCTGCGCTGGAATTTTCCTCAGTGTTTGTCATAAGCGTGTGGTAACGGTTTGTTTTGGTTTCTGCTCAATTCAAAATTACGGACGTCGACTGGAATAACACGATCAAACGTAGAAACAAGAGGACGAAGGTCAAAGCAGGGTCGGAGAGCAGGCGCACGACGAACACGGTTTAAATATGTCCGTTTGGGATTAAATAATATTCGCAATATCTACTGGAATTGTGCAAGTTCTTATCAACGTGGGCTAATTCTCGAAACCCTTATGTACAAAGCAGACATCGTAGCTCTTCAGGAAACGCAACTGTGCGATGGTTTGCTAAGCATGACTTGTTTCCGATGGGATAACGACGACTTGCAACGTCAGGCCATTAAAGTCCAGTCTGAGAAACCGTTCGTGCTAGTCAATGTGTATGCCTATAATGCGAGTGATTTCCTACACAAAAAATAATACATGACAGTAACATCGGTCAATATTTTTGCAAATTTGATAAAGATTACGTACAAGAATCCAGAAAGCAGATTGTTAATAAATTACACACTAACAGATTCAATTCTCTTAACCAGATCAGTAAGACAAGGATGTCATCTGTATCCGTTGTTGTATGTTCTAGTAATTGAACCAATTTTAGAAAAAATCAGACAAGACCCAACAATTCAAGGAATGTGCATACCTGGGCTGGGAGATAAAAAGTTAAATGCCTACTCAGATAATACTGTGGGTTTTTTTTTCAATCAAATTATGCATCAATACCAATCATCTTTAAGACTTTCACGTCTTTCAGTGCAGATAGTTGATCAAAATTAAACAAATATCATACGTAATCGGGACTGGCAAATGGAAGTGTAAATCAAATTTTCCGTTCCAGTTGATACAGGTCAACAAAATCAAAAGATATGGCATAACATACCAATGTAGACTAACAAACCGAAATAAAGAAACTTGGCAACATATTACAACAACAAATATATAGAATTTAGAAAAAGATATACATACAACACCAACAATATTTTTGGTAGTAGCTTAGTGATCAAAACTGTTATTACAACACAAATAATATACACCTCAAACTTGTTTTATCCACCCCCGCCAGATTTGACAGATTTATATTCTCACATCAGACGCTTTATTTTTCGAAACACAATATATGGTATTCAAATAAAAAACACAAGAGAAGAAGAGAGGCGAAATTACTCTGCATGATATAAAACAAAACTTCAAGCACTGAGAAATCAAACATCCAGAAGACTATCCACTAGCACATTACTATATAGGACTTCGTATTTTTCGTCATACGAGCAGAGGATAATTTAATCTCTACTCCGCGAATCGAAGGTCGAACCGAGGAAGAACCTTCCTGCAATCATTTTTCTATTTTTTGACATTCGACAAAAGAGGATATTTTTATCTCTACTCCATGAATCGAGGCTCGAGCCAGAGTCGAATCTTCCTACCTATACGTTCATAGACAACGCAGTTGAGGACCTATACAAGTCTTCGCACGAGCCGGAAGCTTGTTGTTTAATCACCTTGAACTTTAATTATTATACATCGGTCACATAATACGCATATAATATATTGCCCAATTTTAATACTTATTGTTTATTGATGTCATGTACCTAATACTCCTAGACCACTAATGGCGTATAAAAATACCAGAGCCAACAAGACTATCGACGATAATCAGGTCGAAAATACAGAAATCAGGGAACCCAGTGGCCGCGATATGCCATCCCTGGAACCTCGACACCATTTTCCCAGGTATACCGAAATAAGGTGCCCAGCGAGAGATGATCACCATGGATCCACAATCAACCCTTACCATATATATCGTTAAGCCTCCCGACAGTGGAGGGTTTTGCTAGAGACGATCGCAACTATATTAGAAACGAGGGACTCTAGACGACGGAGGTTTTCTTTTCACAACGAGGGACTTAGCTATCTTCTTATCCTCACCCAGGAGAAACGAATCTAGACTTTTTTTTTTATGTGATCAGGACTAAGACTTATAAACTATCAGTGTTGATTCTTTCAATTGACATTTCGTGAAATATGAACTATTGATAAGAATTGAGCAACTCTCCAATATTACGTTGTCGGCCACTTGTAAGAACTGACTTCCATTATTGGAATCTGAACACACAGCGCATGAAAAGTACAAGAGAGTGTGTGTGAGTTTTGGGCTTAGAAACCGCATTTGCAGAAGAGACTGAAGAACCATTGTTGTTCTTTCATGATTATTTAAAGTAATGGGACTGATTCATATTTGTTGTCATCAATTATGTTATATAGGCTGTATTGAGAGATCATGAAGTTTAGTAGGATAGCGTGAAGGAAAAAGAGTAGCGAAGTAGCATAATTCTTTGTTTGTCTTGTAAGTTCACACTTTGTAAATTGATGTAGTATGAATTTTCTTATGAACTGGGATTTGTTCATTATTGTGGCTGTATTGACAAATTGAATTAAATATTAACTCTAGTGATTTAGGAAAAAAGCTTTTACCAGAGTGTCACTTATATTTGATAACGTTTTTTGTTCTGTGTGTGTAGTGATTGTCAGTAAGACTTGTACGCACTGAACTCTCACCACACAGTCTATGTCTGTTATTATCATCACGTGTCAGTGGACTGACCGTTTTGGGAATTTAATTGACCTTAGTTCTTTTGTCCTATTTTCTTTTCCCTTTTTCCATTTCCTATCCTTCTTCTTCGGTTCTCTTGGAGCTGAAGTCTTTTCAGCACACATATACCAGGTTCACGTGTTGGAACTGCTATAGATGAACCAGACACATAATAAGAGCAATTGCAGTGTATGGGATTAAAAATAACGCATTTGACAGCACAACTACTAAACGACAACTCTAACAGTAACAACAATAATAACTCCCAGGATGACAAAACCAGCGTGTCCAACCAATAACACACAAATATTATATGTTGAATTCTTTTACTGTAGAAAACCAGGTGACGTTCTTAAAGACTGCTGGTTCTACCGGGCAAATAGAGAACGACCCCGTATGGGATATCTTTCATACAGAGATACCGGTTATTATTCCGGCCACTGTGATGTTCTCAATAATCGAGAGCTATATAGATGTCGTGTCCCACAGTTGACGAACGTAAGCAATTCAATTCTGAAGAGCTGAGGAGACAAATATCCACCAACATGTTTTTCCTATGGATTGACAAGCCATAGTTATAGACATTGTGATGCTCAGTTACTGAAATCACGGTGTTACGCTTGCGGACATCTTGGCCATTTCGCTAGAGTCTGCCGTACTAAGGTAACAGAGACTACTCATTTGGATCTTTGCGGCCCTCTTCCAGCGAAAGATAGTGTTTAAATGTGGCAGTTGGGTGTCATCACCAACAACAATCCACCCTGGCTTACTACAGGGGTCACCATTATCTCCGGTGTTGTTCAATGCCTATACTGTGAGCATCACAAATGAGCAGATCACGGGTAGAGGAAGGACAATGTCATATGCAGATGATGTGTTGGTGTATCGTCAGGGCAAGGATAGAGAACAGCTTGTGGAGGAACTTCAGTCAGAACTCGACCGCATAGGTAGATGGTGCGTTGAAGCAGGAGCATTGGTCAACCCCACAAAAGCAGTGGTGACATGGTTCTCTTTAAACAACCACATCGTCAACACACCATCTGTGGTTTTGTGTTCAGAGGTGGTGGAGCGATCTCAGGCTATGAAATACCTGGGGCTGCGTTTCGATCGTAGTCTAGCTTTTACGGAACACATAGCTCATGTGATAATGAAGGCGAGGAAAGGTTTGCTGGCGATGAGGGTAATGGCTGCGGCGGATTGTGAACAGCGCCATCTTTGTCTTTTATACCAGGGTCTGGTCCTTTCTGTGCTTGAGTATGCGCTGGCGATCCTGACTCTCAGTCATAGTCAGATAGAACGACTGGAAAGAATACAGAACGAGGCGATGCGCATTATACTTGGTTGCACTAAAGACACGTCGTGCAGGGCGATGCGCTATCTCCTTGACTATCCTACTATGGAGTATAGAATACTGATGAGCCGTGCACGAGCATACCTTCGAGTCAATGCTGACACACAACATCCTCTGCATTTGGAAATAAAGAGACAAAAAGGAAATAGGTTAAAAGAGGAAAATCTTGGATGGGTCAGGCCGAGGACTGTATTGAACAGGTGTGTACACTTGAAGACATTGATCCCGGTGAAGAATGGATACCAGTGCCAGAGCAATCGCTACATCCTTTTCTGTATGCATCGAACTTGATAAAGAATGCAGGCAACACAACACACTTGTTGTGGAGGCAGAGGTTCAGGCATCAATTTCTGAGAACGCATCTGTGCATGATGCAATCATTTATACGGATGGTTCGGTGATTCGACATGTGCGGAGCTCGTGGGCTTTCACTGCTCAGGTCGGGGTGATGTTGTGAAGGAAGACAGTGGTGGTTTTGCCGTGACTACGAGCAGTCTCACTATGGAAATCATGGCGGTTACCAAAGCGATGATTTGGCTAGAATCACAGACTTTTATCCATGCATGTTTTCTCAGTGACTCAATGAGTATGCTCAGGAAGATTGAAACAGGATGGGCTAGGAGACATTGGATAGAATCGCTGGGGAGGTCTAAGCTGACAAAGATCAGTTTTATTTTTGTGCCAGGGCATGCAGGTGTAAGGGGAATGAACGTGCGGATAGACTTGCAGTTATGGCTGCTGTCCAAAGCGGACGAGCAATGGACCAGGCTGATATTATAAATTCCTTAAGGGAGAGGGCGTGTACATGATTCACGTAATAGCGGTGAATCCACAACGCTAACCAGACTGCAAGAACTCAACGTTAAGTGTGGTGTAGCTCGACAAGAACGCTATGCTGGCAGACAAAGAAGAATTGTAAACCAACAAAGAACCGGTGTCGTTAGTCGCACACGCTGATGGACATACTGAGGAGAGATCGGAGCACTTATGGACTAATTTGTTCAACGTGCAGTGATGGTGATCCGACGACTAAACTAAACTCATACCGTCTATCTGACCTATACCATAGAGCAGCAAAAGCACAAGAACGAGAAGGTCTACATGTAAAAGAAGATAGATACATAGACTGCGAATTAATTAGTTTAGTTTAACAACTAAGATACCATGGATTCTTAGATATATTTCTTCTCTCGTTCGTTCTTAACGGTCAATTTTATCATTCTCTTTGTGACATATAATTGATCTTTGACAAGAACAGGTTTACGTTGACGATTATGCGCCCATTGTGACTAGGCCCGTCTACCCCATTTCAGCCAGCTGTTTATTTACAAGGGTAGCTCCATTCTGCCGTATAATATGGCCCGGATCTACTGTTACTAAAGTAGTGAATTACTACTGTTATGACCTTTCTGACTGTGAGGTCGCTCCGGATTAGGAACATTTCCCGGGGCACATAAGCTTGCCCTGGGACGGCGTAATACTCGTATAACACACCGTTTGAAGTGTCGGCCTTCGCCAATGTTCGTATCTGGACAGCCTGTCAGATCTTTGCATTGTCGGCCTTGCTTTACTGATCACTTTGAGTTTATTCCGGAGTAGGAACATTCTCAGCTTTCGAGGCACGTATCGGCACGTGGCAATTTCTACTCTGCATTTTCCCTTATCCCGGAAACACCGGACTGGGCTAAGCACAAATAATATAGAGGGTCGTTTCAATCGGCGCTAGCAATGCAACTGAAATTTTGCGCTCGCCAACATCACCCACCTCAGTTCTTCCGGGGATGTTAGTTGTAAATGCAACAGTACCTAGCCCGGTTGTCCCAGGGAGGGCAGTTTCGTTAGGCACTAAAACGCAACTTTAGGATTTGCGCTCGGCCAACCTTACCCAATAAATGTATCGGCGATAAGCCTTTGAAAAGGAGTTTACCGCAATCTTCCCGTATGTCGACACGATACTTTGCAGCGTTTTCGGAGACACTTGTCGAGACTTTTATCGTGCCTCGAGACTACCCGGATAAGCAGCTCAACTGGGACACAGGGCTCCAAGTTTCGCCCCATGTTGGCCCACGTCTCTACTATAGATGCACCTCTCATCCCTACATGTTCGTCTGTACGTTTTTACCATCAGCCGGGAGGCTGATAATTGTGGTGCGACCGTTGTGTTCACATTTTCCGTGCCTCGAGACAGCCCTGACACGCAGCTTGACTTGGGCTTAAGTTTCGCCTCATGTGGGCCACTTCTCTACTATGAATGCACCTCTCATCCCTTTAATTTTGGTGCGGTCATGTACTCCGGGGGAGTTAGCACTCGTTCGCAGACGACTCGTACACTGCTGTTTCTTACTTTTCGGCAACTTGGGCAAATTTTATCGGACATCGGCCAGGAGATGCGTGCATTTTATTCGTAATTTGTGTACCTGCATTTCTTTAATTTTGCACTGCTACTCTCCTTCGATCCCTGTGCCCCCTTAGCCAGACCGGAACCAAAGTCTGTTATCAGGGTCACAAAGCGTGGAGGTGGGGCACAGGGTCTTGATTAGTGCCGGCCCACTAATCCTGGCGCAGCTACCACGCGCCTTTGACCCCTTTAGATATATAATACGATGAAGTAAAAGATAGTATAGGTAGTATATGCGTACCGTAATCATAGGGATAGAAACATAAAGTGTTTGTATTCTTGTTAGTAGTGTGGGAGAACCACATACAGGAGAAATGATAATGATGATAAAGCAATGGAAGACGGCAATACGAAGAGACGACAGGTCTAATGAACAAAAGTAACTATTATTTTAAAAAATATAGTAGTAGTAGCAGACAATGAAATATAACAGACTGTACAATGAAAATTACACTACGAATTTAGATGTGCAAAACCTTAACGAATTGAACTCAATCGATGTAGGTTGACGCCTGGACTTCCATGTAATAAGTAGAGAGTTTTAGAACGGGATTCGGCAAACTAGATCTAAACAAAGTGTTGGCTGTGGCTAAGTGGTTACGCCATTTGCCTTGCGAATCGAAGGTCGTGGGTTCGAATCCAGACCATGCCGTTCTGTTCACAAGTGCAGTTGTTTCTAAAGACCCCTAGGATTATTGTCGGAGCTACGGAGTTCGTGCTCTGTGCAATACTATTGGCAGGTGGCGTGCCATCTATGCTGAGAGGGACATAGCCATATGGGGTAAAACCCGGTGAAATGAAGTCAATCCTTCGGCTTTAAACCCTTCAAAGCAGAATAGCTCTGTGAAAAGAAGAGTTATGGCAACCCTAAAGGACATGAAGATACTAAAAAATAGACTGAGCCCATTACATCAATGACCAGGACCGAGCACTGTTCCGCACCAAAGGAACACTAATTGAAACAATAACTAACTTTGTGTGTTTTGTTTCAGCCAGAATTGTTTAATATATAGACTGTAATGTGATTTCCAAGTACCAAATTATATCATCTATACATATGTAGCTTTACAAAAAATTAAACAACTAAAAACAGTATGGAACGGAACTGATAAGAAAACAAAGATCAGAATACTAAGAGCATGCATATTCCCAGTGGCAACGTATGGATGTGAAGCATGGACACAACAAAGCAATGGAAAACACCTGTGCTTTCGAATATAGGTGTTACAGAAGAGTACTCCGTATATCTTGGACAGAGAACAAACAAATCTATCCAGAAAGAAAAAGAACTCAAAATAAAAGAAAACTCGCTGATGCTTCAAATACGAAAGAGAAAATTCAGATATTTTGGACATAAAAAGACATAAAGGGCTGGAGAAGACCATCATGGAAGGAGGCATACCGGCAAAGAGAGAAGAGGAAGACCACGAGAAGATGGATTGAGGATATAACTGATGGTTTGAACATGACGGCTGCAGAGTCAGGACATCTGGCCTATGAGAGATAGAAGTGCCGGAGGACTGTTGGGGTAGCAAAGTTCTGCTCAGGACGAGCTATTTGATGATGATACATATATAAGACAGAGATCAATAACATTGTATGTCTGCTCCAATTATTTGAAGATATCTGGACAACCTACGGACTTGAAATTGTGCAAGAGGGTAGCTTTCATACATGGGAAGATGTAAAAATTATAAAAACTGGACTATTTGTTTGTTTCTATAATCATATTCCAACTTAATGCACATGGTCAGCATGTATAGACATCGCCGAATATGTCTCTATGTTATCACGATCCGCCTGTCACGTGATACGCAGTCATGTTGTTAATTTCCTGTCACGAGATACGCACGAATACAAGCATATTTCATGCTATTTGATGTCAAACTGTCATATGTTTAATCTAATCTTGATCTGGAGTACTGCTGTAGTATTTTAACACATCTAATCACTATTCGATAATTGTATAATCAGTTCAATTATTGAATTTGCCACTTTTAGGTATTGAAGCATTCCCATTTGACAATCTTTAATTTAGGCTATTCAAAACATTATTTTGTTTACTCAGAAGACATATTGTTGTTATTAATGGAAAAGCAGCCTTTCTTTCACGTTCCGATCTCGTGATAAGCAAAGTGATCATGTTGTTATATTCCTGTGACGTCTTACGCACATCAGTCACACGAATACTAACATATTTATTAGTACATGTATTTCAACATGTCTGTTTTGAGGCCGAATGCATTACATTCTGCTATGCTGAAGACAACATGTTCAATTCACGAGAAGGTCAACTATTTTATTAACACATTTGATTATGAGAACTACAGAATTTTATTTGCATCGATAGAGACTGCGAATAAGCGAAATAAGAACCGAACAAGAAAGAACAACAAGACTAGTATATTTATGTTGTGTCATGATCCTGTCTACTAAATTCAATTGCTTAATGTTAATTTTGAATGATAATTTTGTTACAGTTGTATAACGTATTACAATATGATTAGTTAAACAAATGTTATTTTCTATTTAAACACTTCGTTTAACTAAATCATATAGTTAAGTGTCAGTTATTTATAATTGTTATTTGGAGTTATACGTTTTGAAGTTTAAGGAAGGATAATTATTTCTGGACAACGGTAATTTGAATTATTAAATTTCGCTCGGTTGTTTGGTGGGGGACTCTTTTGAGTTCTGTACCTTCTTAATTTTTGGATATATATATGAGATATATATATATATATACTGAGTTTACTCATTTGTTTATTCATTTACTTACTGACCTATTCGTTTTTTATTTCGACTATTTCCGGGCACCATCTTTGATTTTTTAATATGCCGATTGTTTACATCTGCAGGTTTGAATTTATTACCAAAAATGACAAAAATTATTGCGGTAGGTGACTGGGTTGGACGCCTGTTTACAAGGAGCCACACACTAAAGGGGGTTTTTTATTCTAAAAATAAATGGCTTGTAAAAACACGGCTTTTGCCCTGGTCCACTAAGAATTAACCATTTGCGAATTGGAAAACTGGGGTGCTAGGAGAATGACCAATGCGTTTCCAAGCAAAACCTGGAGCATAGTTAGTGTGAGTCGGGTTATCAATAAAATTGACAGCGACGGTACAACATAACGTACGCCTGGAAACGTAGACCAAAATCTGCCAGAACAACAGAATATTGAGCTGGTGAGTGGCCTGATCTGCAGTCATGATGATGATCCTTACAGTTATAAAGGCCGCGGAAATAGAAACTGGTATACCACGGTCGTCGGTTCGACGTATTGTTAAGCAAGATTTATAATCCAAAACGTACAAGCGTGTGATAGGGCAGAAGCTCAATGAAAATATCAAACTGAAACGCTTGCAACGCAGTCGGCAGCTACTTGAGCGGTTTCCTAATGACTTCATTCTTGAAAGATACGAACCACACCTTGTCTGTTTTTCGTCTATTGAGTTGTTGCCTGGCAGGACTTACCGTCTCTTCCTCCTTGATGTGTGCTCATTGTACACCTCCATACCTCATTCCGACGGACTTCAAGCTCTCCAGTTCATTCTCGACAGGAGAACTAACCCACTTGTCTCCACCTCGGCTCTCCGTCTTGCAGAACTAGTTCTTACTCTCAACTCCTTTCAGTTAAATGACCAGTTCTTTGAGCAGATCAGTGGGGTCGCCATGGGTACTAAAATGGGACCCAGTTATGCTTGTCTATTCATGGGTCATCTTGAACACCTAGTATGGAATTCCTATGATGGCCCTCTTCCGTCTGTGTATCATAGATACATTGATCTTCTTCTTTGCGTTCGTTCTTTACGACTAATTTTAATCACTCTTTGTGATATGTTTGATCTTTGCCAAGAACGTGTATACGTTGCACATTGGTTTGTAGGCCCCTAAACGCATAAGACTTCTACACGTTTAGGACACATGCATCCGATTTCAGCCAAGATACATTGATGATTGTATTGGTATTACCGATATGCCTGAAGCCAATTTGTCACGCTTCATTAATGTCTTCAATCCGGCTATTCGGTTTACATCTCACATCTCTACCTCTTATGTCAACTTTCTTGACATCACTATCAGCCTATTCACCATCACTACATCAGTATACTACAAGCCTACTGATGCACATAGTTTCTTCTTTATACCTCTTTCCATTCTCAGGCTTGTCGTGACTCTTTACCATTCTCTCAACTCTTGCGCCTTCGTCGCCTCTGTAGCGAGGACGATGATTTTCTCGATAGAGCTCACGAGATGCTTGATTTCTTTCGTAAGCGCTTATACCCGGATAAGGTGCTTGCTTCTGCTATGCGGCGCGTTCAGCAAATTTCTCGCCAGGAGGCTCTCTCTAACCAGCATAGAACTTCCAATTCTGACAGGGTGAAACTTGTCTTAACTTTCCACCCTCATAGTTCCCTTGTGAAGAAAGTCTTATTCCGTCATCTCTCCATTCTTCAGTCTGATCCTGAGAAACGTTCAATCTTCCAACACTATCCTTTGGTGGCGTACAGACGGGACAGAAGCCTTAAGGATATGTTGGTTCACAGTCGCCTCAAGTCTAATATCCAGAGTCATTTTGGCACCATCCAGTGTGGCCGTCGGCGCTGAAACACGCGTGCTTATGTAATACAGACACGCACTGTGTCTTTTCCAAAAGCCATGTTCGTTATTGAAGACAGCTTCACGTGCGAGTCCCGTAATATTATCTATGCCATTATCTGCAAGCGGTGCAACAAGGCCTATATTGGTGAAACCGGCAGGAGACTCAGTGACCGATTCGCCCAACACTTGCGCGATATACGCCAATGCTCTGTGACCCCTGTAGCTACCCATTTCAATGATACTGGCCATTCAGGAGCTTGCGATATCCAGGTCACAGCCATCCGATCATGTTCCTCTGATGATCGTAGTCGATTTGCTCTGGAGAACCGTTTTATTTCGTTATATGGTACCTTGCGGCCTCTTGGACTCAAAGGAATTACATTCCTATGCTTCTTAGTACTTTCTCATCGCATGCCTTGTAATCTATATGTGTATTTGCTTCATATATATAATTTGTATTTTCACTTGATTGTATATTGCTTCTCTTATTTTCCACTTCTAGTTTTGTGTTGCACTCATTTCGTTATTCGTTTTTATTCCCAGTTCATTAGATACATTTGCATGTTTCCGTTATCGTCCATTTGTAAGTGTTCTCTATAATTCGTCACTCCTGTTGTGTCGTTTGCCTTTTGGTCGAAACGTTGCTGTTTATCGTCAGTTTCTGTATTTTGTAAAACTATAGTACTTTGTACGTGTTTCGCTACGAAGCATCTGGTTCACAGACGAAAAGACATTCACTTTGCCACTCCAGTTAATTCTCAAAATGAACGTGTTTATTCCGTTGAAACAAAGAAAATGCAAGTTCAGGAAAGTAGATATACGAGAATGTTACCATTTCAGCCGCTGTATCATGGTATCAGTTGGTGTGTCTCGAATGGGGAAAACTAGTATTGTGTTGGTTGAACCATGCGCCATACATATATATATATATATATATCAGACAACATCTCTTGGAATTGTACTATTGGAAAGTATGATGTATATCCGAATGATATCTATGTAGTTAAGAATAAAGCAACGAGATAATAGCTACCAATGTAGATAGTAATCATAAGTAGAGTTAAAAGGTAGCACATTATAGCAATATAAAAGGGCAATATTAAAAATAGGTCCCTATACAATTTTTAGCGCGGTCCTGAGCCTCGCGTATGAATCGTTTGTGAACGAATAGCAACTCCTCTGGAGTCAATGGCCGCACTATAAATGTCAGCTGTGGGGCAAGAATCCATGAGAACGATCACCATGTTTCATTCAGGCAGCAATCCGGGGGACTGCCTAGAGTAGTTGATAGTAGCTCGGCCTGCTAGCTGTGAGACGCCTCATAGCTCGGGTTCAAACCTACTGTCCGGCATTTGTTCGAGTCCCTGGTCTTACTCAGGACGATAACGTGAGTACCTCTGCCAGTGTAAAGTAATTTACAAAGTTTCCACTGTTATTTAGGGATTAGAGTCGGAGGTCAACCCGACACCCCTTTATTGCACTTGGCGTCCTTGACCAAGTTGGTATTAAATAAATTGTTTACCAGTCCCAATTTGCTTGACCAGCGAAGTATTAAACTCAAGCAAAGTGATTTAACCGGGTATGCGAGTACTCCTGTTAAGTCGGGGATCTCGAGACCAGGGTAGGGGCCAGCTGGGGCTTTTAGTTGGACATATAGACAGTTACTCTTGAGAAGTTGAGGAGGACGGACAGATTATTTTGTGAGCGTAAGAGAGAGTCAGTTAGAACAGAGCAACAGAAGAGTAAACATGTAGCGTTTGAGCGGGAGAGTAAGCCACAATCTCTTGACCGGAGAAGACTTTTTTTTTGAACACTTGAGCGTGTAAGGCAAAGAGGAAAACGACTTCAACGACAGCGAAGAATACAACAGTGTTGTGATAGATGTGAGAACCCACAACAGATGATTTCTTGAACCTTGCGTTAATGGTGAGAAGTTGAACTAGTGTTTTTTTATTTAATAGATTGTGATGGATGTGGGAAAACCCGACAGAGGATTCTTTGAACTTTCTGTTAATTAGTAGAGAAGCGGACTTAGTGTTATACATTTTATTTCGGGAAAGGTATTTATGTACTTTTAGTCTCATATCAGTTGAGAGAGTATGTATGTCCATTTACCAGTTTAGATACCAATAAACTTCGTATAAATTGTTTAGACGGCCTTGTGTGAAATTAATGTAGTCGATTGTCAGACTTAGCGGTAGATCATACTATACCAGCGTTCACCATTCGCCTTCTTTGGTTTATTCTTCTGGGTTTTTTTTTCCTTTTCTTCTCTACTTTCCTGGAGCCATGTACTAGTCTCGCGAACTGTTACAAACAGCAGCTAGAGGCGGAGAGAGAACAGCAACGAAAGCAACACAGTTTAGACAGGTGCTTCACAGCGAAGTTCAAATTCAACACCATCGCCAAAACCCAGTTCTACAAATGATTTTGACAAAAGTCCACTTCTTCGCGGACTGCTGGCACAAATGCAGCAACATATCCAAAATAAATCAATTACCAATCCCAAAATTGCGACACCTATTAGTCTGGTAAGTCACACCCCATTTGAAACCAACGCATATTGTGGAAAAACATTGGTGCATGAGATCAGACTGAGCCAGCACATGATAGTGCACACTCAAGGGAGATCATTCAGGATGATTCTCTCACCGATTAAGTAATTTATTAATTCAACTCGACCGTGTGGCGCCGGGGCCCGCAAGGAAAACAAAGAAACCCTAAACACTGCGACCTACAAGGCTACTGACGTAGGGAAGATACCGTAGTAAATAAAAAGTGTAGCAGAAATCGGATGTGCTGGCCTACTTGTAGTCGCATAACTGGCACAATGTACAATCAATCTTAGGCTCAGATCACATACAAATCACACAGAGTGGTTAACAAGTGGTCAACATGGAGCGTTCGAAGAAGAATTAATTCAATTATAAAATGAACATGGTTGTTGTTAAGGTAACATTTGGTAATGTGATTGCATAACACGCCCCACATTCATGCTTCCTTTTGGTCACAGCACATTCATCCATCTTCTTTCATTGTAACTTTTCTAGTTTTTCCTCAGATTCATGTCATCATACGTAGGTCGTTCCTCTTAAAAACCTAATCTAACGGACGCTCTGGCCGAAAGATACTGGCCATCATGTACTGACCCAGCCAAGTGTTCTATTAGACGACACTCATTCTCTTTATATAAATAACTCCAACCACATGGAATGCGAGAATGAACCCATATCCCCCACCTACATTGCGGTAATACAAACAACATGTAACAACATAGTGTCAAGAAAAAATTAAGAACAATTCCACAGGTCAGGTACGCCAAAAGATCACCCCACATGCTACACAAGCCATCGGATTCCTCAATCGTATTTCGATTCGATCAAGCCAGCTGACTATACATTCAGGTACAACTTTCACTAAAGCACAATTCCTTGTATAACTAATCCATTCCAGTTTATCTTGTTACCAGTACAACTAACATACCAGCAAGTCTCCACGCCAGGTATTCTTCAACGTCACAGCAATTGAAAGTTGCCACACATTTCACCAACAACGTGTCAGATTCACCCACGACCTTCTCTATAATGGCCTCAGCGCAGACGGTAATATTGCCATGTGACGTCAGAGGCTGAGGCGGTGTATTCTCACAGACTAACTATTGTCTGTTACTATTGGGAAACGCCGATCAAGACAATACATCCTGCAGATGTTAGAAACTTGTTGTTGGATGCATGTGTGTATTACAAAAGAAGTTTTATGATGAGTAGCTATAGTTGTTAACTCTGCCAATGCCGGTTCCAAGCCCGGATGAAAAGGAGGAGGACTTGTGCGTGAGGCCAGCTACCTCATCACAAGAAATTGAAAGAACTACAGAAACTTGCAAGAAAGGACGCCATACCGGTAAACCGACCAGCCAGGTGGTGTGAGGTGCACCTAGTGCATCAATGACGGTTGCTGATGAAAACTGCTTTGCTGAAGTCAGCAACCCGACTCGTACATTACTTGGCTCAAAAACACACACTAAAATTGGATTTTGGAATGTGAGAACGATGGCCACGGCTACAAAATCATCCCAAATTGCAGAAGAAATGAAGAGATACGAGCTGGACATACTGGGGTTAAGTGAGGTGAGATGGCCTCGAACAGATAGAAGAGTAGTTAGTGGATTAACTTTCATATATTCAGGAGAGAAGATGGTAAGCATTTTGAAAGAGTGGGTATAATGATGACACCTAGAGTAGCAAAGAGCATGTTAGAATGGGAACCCATCTCGAGTCGGATAATTAGAACCCGCTTCAGTACCAGGCATGTCAATATGACAATACTGCAGTGTTATGCACCAACAAACGAGGCTGACAATGATAATAAAGACACATTTTATGAGCAACTACAAGATCAAATTAACAAGACTCAAAATGGGGGACTTTAATGCCAAGGTTGGAAGTGATAATGTATGGGTAGAGAGAGCTATAGAAAAACAAGGAATAAACACAATGAATGAGAATGGAGAAAGACTGGTGGAGTTATGTATGCTGTCAAACTTAGTAATTGGAGGTACCATCTGTGCAAATAAGGAAATTCATAAACTTACTTGGCACTCACCAGATGGAGTGACCAGGAATCAGATTGACCATATGTGCATAAATACACAATTTAGAACATCATTGCTGGATGTCCGTGCATACAGAGGGACAGATGTAGGAAGTGATCATAATTTATGCATAGGTAAATTGAAACTGAAATTGAAAATTCAACATACTAAAAAAGAACTGCGAATAGACAATCAAAGGCTACAAAATAAAGAAGTAAAAGAGGAATATCAGCTCGAACTTAAGAATAGGTTCGAGTTACTCAATGGTGAAAATGAACAGAACATTGAAGACAAATAGACTAAGATAAAGAACACACTATTGGGGGCAGCAAATAGTAGCGCAGGATTAAAGACGAAAGACAGAAAACCCTGGATAAGCGATGACACCTGGAAATGTATTCAAGAAAAAAGAAACTAGCGATATTTAATACTAAGGATGCAACAGATGAAATTAAAGCTAAAGAGGAATATAGACTAAAAGACAAGTAAGTGTAAAGGGAGGCTAGAAGAGATAAAAGAGCATATGTCAATCGACTGGCTGAAGAAGGGAAAAGGCAGCTAAGACTGGAAACAGTAAAATGCTATACAATACACTAAAACAACTTACTGGAACTTTGTTTCAAAGGGTGGCCCAATCAAAAGTAAAGATAGTAAAGTTCTAACATCAGATACCGAGCAGAAGAAAATATGGGCAGAACATTTTGAAGAAATATTAAATAGACCTGATCCACCAGTACTACTCAAGTTTGACGAAGAGGCAAGAAACAGCTCCTACCAATTAACGAAGAAATGAAAGTGTAGCTGAGGTCAATGAGGCAATCCATTCCTTGATTAACAATAAGGCAGCTGATGATGCAACTATTAGCAGCTTTGCTAAACATTGCTTTGAACATTCCTGATTTTTATATCATTATTGAGGAAAAGGTTGGAACCGCAGACAATAAAATATTTCTTTTTGGGCTCCGCAGATACATACAGTACTGTCTAATGAGAATTTCATGTAACTGGTAGTTACAATTTGCATGACAATCTCCCTATGGTTTGTCGTGGCTACGAACTTATCTTTATATCCAGATAATATGAGGACAGATCAAGTTCAATTTAATGTCATAAATGCAAAACACTGAGTGTTATTGCTATACCATTTTCTGTTATCTGGAGTTCTGACCAGATGCAACTGCTCAGTGAGGAATTGGAGTGTTTTCTCTGGCACAAAACTAGTGCTTGTTGTGGTGGATGATAAACTAATTGCTTCAAACAGATTACCATGTGCCATTGTCATGTAATAGTCATTAGTTGATGCTCTTCTAAATCTTTGCATGATTTGCATGGACAAGAGGTTCTCAACATGAAACCATCTCTCAATTTTTCCACTATTTGACAGCCAGTTAAAGGAACTCTTATCTATGGAAACTTCCTTTAGGTGAACAGTAAAAGACATGTCTTGATCTATTTTAATACTGAGTCCTATAGCTGGTGCTTTCAACAATTATACAATAGAACATGTTCATTTGAATGTAGTGGATAGCCAGTCCCCCTCCCCTTCCCAGGTGGCAGCTGAGGAACAGACAAGTAGCTTTAGTTTATAGTATAGTTGGTAGGATATATATATTATATTAGAAGAGACTTAGTGTTTGCACTCTCTAAACAGATGGCAAACACTAATACAGAACATGTGACGTAGTAAAAACTAAAATACGTAGTTGTGTAGTGACAGTCAGTTAGTGACGATTTAGTAAACAGAGAGAAGAGACAACAATAGGATACAGATGGACGTGTCTGTTGTATTGTCCAGATAATTAACACCGAAATAAACTCATAAAACGAAGTCATTAGTCGTTCTATATATGGAGAATGTATGAATGTAACGTACAAATGAGGAACCCTTGTAACTAATATGTAACATCGTTAATATATTGGCATACAATAAAATGGAACTCAGGAAGGAAGGAAAGTGGCATCCGCTAAGTAACCATTAAGAAGAAACTACAATGAAACTAAGATGAAACGGCTAGGAAACTGCAATGAAGAACTCAGTACCATGAGATAACGTATGGGACTCAATTGGAAGATAACTGTATGGTATGGACGTTTCGATACTACAATAATTATACATAAATATATTTATATGAAATATTAGGGAACATCATTAATGCACATTTACATGAAATAATATGGAGTGCATAAAGGAGGTAATATATCACTATCGATGTAAATATTACAAAGAAGACAGGAAGTCTCGACAGGAACCACGATTTATAACCCTACATATATATAATGGTAACTCTGCAACTATGGAGGAGCGGAGCAAACGTAGGACCAAGTCATCGAACCATCAAACCGGCATCCTGACCACCATAGATAATCGTCATTGACCCTCCACCACTACGAATACTGACAACAAGTTACAGTCTCAACAATAACGATATCATTATCAACAAACTAACAACCAATCTTACCACATAGGTAGACTATCTAAAAGGATAAAGTGTGGGGCTAAAAGGGAAAAAAGGGCCCCTACTTCACTTGTCTACATTTCGGTACACAACACTTTCTAGGCATGGTTATTTTGTTATGTTTATTTAAGAAGGTAATTGTTAAATTATACACATATAATTATAATCGTAATTTGATCTACATTTTGGTACACATTACTTACTAGCTAGGAATCGTTATTTTGTTATGTTTACAACACTGACAACAGTTATGTTTACTGAAGAAGGTACTTGTTAAATTAACTTATATTAAACATTTATAATTACAATCGTAATTTGATCTACATTTTGGTACACAGCACTTACTAGGCATCGTTATTTTGTTGTTATGTTTACTAAAGAAGTCCGTTTGAGTCTGTATGTTTACTAAAATGTCCATATGTTTACTAAACACGTTTGAATAATCCGCCTCACCCTCCATCTTGAAAAATATTGCGCGAAGGCCATTATTTGCGAAGGCCATTATTTACGATGGCCGCGATCCACCTCATCGTTAATGAACTAGATTGAACGTGATTTTTTTTGGTACATTGGTTTCCATAGTTACCAGCTTTTATTTCACACCTTGGGTGTGTAAGTATTTTGTTTCCGTTTTGTGTAGTCTATTGCATACTTACACATATTTTATTACATCTCTTGCATAACATTATTTGTATGTCATAGTAATGTCAACTGTAATACGAGAGCTACTAAAACCATGGACACAGCTCATGAGAATGAAGAGGAAAGTGAACCCAACTGCATAGGCATGCCCTACACCGATACAGTGATCCAGAGGTGTTGAGGAATGTAAAGATATCATCAGAGGAGAGGAAGAAAAATGCAGGTGGGAGATCCAAATTACAGGAATTTGAGATAGGAGATCGAGTTTATTATAGGAAGCATGTGCGTTATTCCAAGTTAGACAATAGATGGGAAATGGGTTATTATATAATACAGAAGACGTGCCCGTGTTATTATTTAATAAAACACCAGGGGGATGGGAGAGTCATTAGATCTCACGTGCAATGGCTGAGAAGAGAAGTACGGAAATTAGGGTACCTCCACCAGCGGCAGGTAACGGAAACATGAGAGTATACGTATGTGATTCCCAGGCAGAGCAGTGAGAGCGCTAGTACTGAGTTGGAAACCATGAAGACGAGAACCCAACTGTGGAGTAACTCGGCGACTCAAGAACTGAGGGAAAGCGCCTATGTTGATGCCGAATTACAGAGAGGATGCTGAGCCGACTACAGAATTTTTGGAGGGAGATATAGAAATAGATGCTCCATATAAAAATACTAGACGGGCATTACGAGCCAAACAAGATGAAAAAATCAAGGCCAGCAATGACGGAATGCGGGAGGACTATTTGACTGACTCTAGACACGACTTTGCTAGCACTTTTCCGCCATGGTTGGTCGGGTATTTTCCGGTTTCGTTTGCCAAGCTACTGAGTTAGTGCTGTTTGAGCAACGCTGTGAGCTATGAATGTTACATGGAATGCTTTTGCTGTTTCAACCATGCGATTGTTGTGATTGTGGATATTCAAAAAATGGCGGACAACGGTTATGACGAACCCACTCAATCTGCCGTTTGCAGTGATATTGCATGTGCAGAAATGCTGGATTTTGTCGTGATTGATGTTCCCTTCGACATGAATTGCAATTCAAGTGATGAATAGTTTTATGTTGACACTTTGGCAACGGCCATATGTGTGACAGAGTGGTCACAGGGAAAATAAAGTAGGCAACTAACCCGCACAGAAACGTCACGGCTGTGTAAGAAACGCACGGCTGTTGAGAGTCATGAAAATGACGTAATTTGTGGTAACTAGGCTGGACACTTAGCTAGAGACCGACATAGAAGCAGGACGCAGACCGGTTCGATGGACATAATTTAGGAATTAAAAAAAATGGACAGATTTACGATCCTTGGACGCATACAGGAATAGAGACTATAAAATGGAGATATAGGAACTGTTACAGAGGAATGGATTAGCCAGACATACAGTTAGAGGTAGGAAAGACCAAAAAATGTTCGACCGTTAGCGATTTAGGTAGATGGACGGAAGAATTGGGATGGAGACTATAAACTAGGGACATAGTGACCATTATAGAGAGATAGGATGGACATTTAGAGAAACCAGATAAGAGGGGTTAGCCAGACATACAGTCAGAGATAGTGAACGGCCGAGTAGGCTCGACAGTTAGGCAGATTTGGTCAGTTGGACAAAAATAGGGATAGAACTTTCATAGAGAGATACCATTTTTGACCGTTAGAGTAAACGAACTATGGAATGAAACAAAATAGACACATCTGTATGGTAATGGTATCGGGTAGTAAACTAAATGTATTGTTGTTAACGTGTTTATTTGTACCTTTAGAGTTATGAAATTATTATTATTGGATGAGAGGATAAAACCGGAATATAAAAATGTGTGGATATAGTTTATTTCTTTCTGTTTAAGAGTTTCAGAAGATTAAAACTTGTTAAGTAAATATTTGAGTTTTTCTTGTGATTATGACATTTTCATTAGGTTGGAATAAGAAAAGAAAACAAAAATGTGTTGGTGGTTTTCTTGGGATATTTGCATTTTGTATAGTTGGAGAAATTAATATTTAAGAGTTCTTTTCTTGTGATATTGACGTTTCCATTACATTTGGAATAGGCTAATATTTTGATTGTTTATTTTTCCTTCTTTTCTGGTATTTGTTTTCCGTATACTTGATGCACCGTACCAAGTGAGAGAGAGAATCCATTCAAGAATGAAGATCTGAGATCTGGTGTGTAGTTCTAGGAACATCTTGTGGTAGAAACATCATACAGCCAATAAGAGTCTGTCACAAACCGGTGCCGTGACGAAAAGAAGACCTTTCTGTCACATATGCATTTATGCGGTGCAGGTTGCTTTTTGTGGCGGTATGGCTGTTTCATTCTGAAATTAGTTCAGACAGGACACAGTTGTTAGCATTTCGTGTGATTTTCGTTGGCACAGGAGCGGAGCAATTATGGGGTGAACCATTGCAATGAAGTTGGAACCGTACATATGAAGACGAACGGTTGAGAAACGAGTTTTAGAGATTAGTGAGAATTAGAACACTTCTTCAGATGAGGAGACTAGACTGTCTCTCGAACGTAAGGAAAAGTCAGTATTCAGAAGAGATAGACTAGAGAGAGAGGAGAATAGGGAAGTGTGAAATGAATCCTTAGTGTCCGAGTCTGACATAGAACAATTAGTGGGGAAGTTAATTGAGACATAGTGAATGACCATCAGAGGGAACCAGATGGTGGAAACGAAGGAGAATTGGGGAAAGAATCAGCTCCGAAAAAGCAACGAAGACCCAAATGCTTTGGAAAAAAGGATCATCTGAGGAGATCGGACAGAGTAGTTAAGAAGAATGTTATCAAACCTAGAGAAGAGAAGACAAGCCAGGAAAAACTCTTACATACGATCGCGGGAAGGCGAAGCTTTTGTTGATTTAATGATTCGGCTATTTGAGGTCTTCGTGGTAGATAGTAATCAACTTCTCATGGGTACGGTGAGCAAATGACTTTGGATGGCAGATGCAGCGTAGGACAGAGCAGAATAGGTATGCCCAATGTGCCATGACGTCGATCGCATAACATAATTTAGTGAAGTGATGTAGTGCGATTAGTACAAGAAGACCAGTAATTTACTATTAGATATCTGGTAGATCGAGAGGAAAAGAAGTGGCGATTTTTATGTATAATATATATAGAGTTGTTTCTTTTTTGGTACTTTTGTGCCTGTATGAAAACTTGGTGACATGAGACTAATGTTTTTTTCTTTCTTCCACGTATTATTGAATACCATACTATATGTTGAGGACGAGTGTGGTGCAGACTTTGAGTCTTTTACCAGTGGACCAGTTTTGAATCACAGTGAAATTTACGACATGGTCTCAAATTGACATGGTCTTCAGAAACTGTTTTGAAACTTGTTATTGTTGTTAGTTTATGTGAGAGTGGGAAGTTTAACTCTATATTTCTATAATTATTGTCCATTTTGAGGCGAATGCGTTCCATAAAATAAGAACAAGTATAAAAGTGGTGAGGGACGGACGTTGTATTGGTGGATTGGAAGGATAAAGTAAGGGTTCAGAATTCGGGGCTATTCAGGGGACTTTTGGAGATGATTTCGGGAAATCTTCTAAAAAGGAAAGACAGGGAGGTAATAAAACAGTATTACTGTTCAGTGTTGTAAGGGGTAGCAACCCACGTTGAAGGTTATATTCAAGGGGAAGTTTATATCCCTTTGACTGTTTAGAAAAACCTTTAGGAAACTGAGTTCACGACAACTCATGAGTAGTCAGTCAAGGGAGATGTTGGAGGTGGCGGAGTTGAACGATGGTCTTTTTGGAGAGGGGTTTTTTGAGAGGGACAGTTTTGGGGAAGAAATTGGAGAGGACGGTTATTTTGAAAACGGGAAATATACAAGAAAATTCTACAGAGAACGGACCCCGTTGTCCTGTACATCTATACTTGAGACGGTGAGTGAGCGTATCGCTGCTGGTCTATGTCGATTTGAACGGTGTATCTTTATTCCGACTTACTACTAGACGCCGATAAGTAAATAAACCTGCTGTGAAACCTATTTAACTCGGCGAGGGTTTCATTGAGTGTTTTACAGCAGGTTTATTTACTCATATATATATATGGAAACATAGTGAAGACCAACATCTATATTTGAATACACAAAAACAAAAATCATGTCAACTGACAAAGCAAAAGGCTCACCTAACATCCAAATAAACAATGAAGAACTAACTCCAAGGTGTAGATATCTATGAATATCTGGGCTCAATAATCAACAATAACGGTGACTGCTCCAAAGAGATCTCAAGATTGGCAATAGCAATCAAGAAGTTAAACACAATGAAGAAAATGTGGCAAAGCACCAGCAAAATATTAAAAATATTGAGAGCATGCTGTTTCCCAGTGGTTACTTATGGTTATGAATCATGGACTATTACACAAAAATTAAGAACGAAAATCCAGTCCTTCGAAACTAAATGCTACGGAAAGATCCTACGAATACCATGGACAGAAAAAGAAAGAACACTGATATCCTGAAAGAACTAAATGTTAAAGAGAATTGGCTGATAAACAACATACTATATAGAAAAATTACATACTTTGTAATTCATGAACAATATTAGAGGGCAGGGTCCCAGGAGGCAGAGACAGACCAAGAAGAAGATGGCTACAAGATATTAAAGAAACCATGAATATGACCATCGACGAAGTGGGTGAACTGGCTAGAGACAGAGTGGAATTTCAGATGTGCTGCAAAGTGAGCAACGTCCTATAAAGGATACGCACCTTGATGATGAATAATAATTCAGCGGTTGAAACAAAGGAAAAACAAAGAGAAAGGCCAGATCCTTTCCACTTATTTTAAGTGCATGGAGCATGCACAATCTGCTCGACAGAGACAACACAGGTAGACCAGAAAGACTTTGATTTGAAGAGAATTGACCAAATGTAACATTAGCATAGCTGCACTGAGGTGTATAAAGAAATGAAAATTATAACCTGGACATCTTGGGTGTCAGTGAGTGCAGATGGCTGGATTCAGGTAAAAAATTATATATCTAGCGAAAATGTGTTTATTATTCATTCAGGGAGAGCTGATAATATTCATAAAGAAGGAGTTGGAATCATCATGACACATAAAGCTGCATCATCTCTTATTAGCTGGGAGCCAATCAATGAAAGAATTATAACAGCCCGACTACAAACTAAACACTTTAAACTTACAATTATACAATGTTACGCTCCAACGAACGACAGCACAGATGACCAGATTTTACGCTTCACTGCTAGACGTTCTAAACAAAACACCTAGGCACGATTTCATTGTGACTATGGGCGACTTTAATGCTAAAATCGGCAATGACAAAAAAGGCATAGAAAGGTTCGTCGGCAAGCATGGAATGGGCACCATGAATCAAAATGGTGAAAGACTACTGGAATTATGCGAACTCACTAATATGACCATAGCTAGTACATTTTTCCCACACAAAGACATCCATAAAACAACTTGGAATTCTCCTGACCAACATACAAAAACCAGATTGATCACTTCTGTATAAACGCGAAATTTCGTACGTCCGTCTTAGATGTAAGAGCCTACAGAGGGGCAGATATTGGCAGCGACCACAACTTATGCATTGCTAAAATAAGAACTAAATTGAAAGTATTATACAAACCACAAAAAAACTAAGAAAATAGATTCTAAACGCCTACTGTTACCAAATATTCAAAGTTCCTACAATATCGATATTCATAATAGATTCACCAACTTACATAACGTCACTACAACAGGGCATACCGAGAAGAACATAGAAAATCATTGGAAATTTTTTAAGAACACTATTAAATCTGCAGCAGCAGAAACAGCAGGATATATAAAAAAGAAAGAAAGAATTGGTTAAGTGAAGAAACATGGCAAAAATCCAAGAAAGAAAAGAAGTTAAACTAAGAATGCTATCGACTCAAAACGAATCAACAGTTCTTGAATATAGACAACTGGACAAAGATATTAAAGCAAATGCTCTCAAAGATAAACGTGATTACATCCAGAAGTTATCTCTAGAGGCAGAAACAGCATCCAAAACAACACACCAACAACCCGTATCAAATATTATAAGGAAACGAAGGTGGAAATATTTAGGTCATGTTCTTAGAGCAGACGAAAAGAGACTAAATCGACAAGTCCTTATGTGGTCACCAATTGGGAAAAGAAAACGTGGAAGACCAAAGACCACTCTTCGAAGAACCATCCAACAAGAAAGTAAACTATTGGGATGTAAAACCATACAAGATCTCCAACTGCTAGCAAAGAACCGTATCACATGGAGATCTAAAACCTCTGCCCTATGTGCCGCCTTTGGCTCGAAAGGAATAAACTAACTAACTGAGCGAAACTAGACTCGCTGGCAAGGGCCAATTGTGTGAGGTTGGTGCAGGCATACATTATACTGTAGTGGTAGACAGCTTGAAGAAAGAAAAGAAGCAGGGGTGGGCTTCGCTATAAGGACAGAACTTGTTGGAAAGCTGGCCGGATCTACCAATGGTCTAAATGACCATCTAATGACAGTAAAGATTCCTTTTCAGTATGGCAAGAGGAATGCTACTACCATTAGTGCATATGCACCTACTATGACCAACCCAGACGATGTCAAAGATAAGTTCCACTCACGCAGTCATTGCAACAGTCCCAAAAGCAGATAACCCTATTATTCTTGTTGACTTCAACGGAAGGGTAGGATCAGAAAACATCTCCTGGAATTGTACTATTGGAAAGTATGGTGTGGGTCGCAGCAATAGTAATGGGCTTCAGACCTGCATTGAACATGAACTTGTTACAAATAATATTTTTCTATTACCTAAATGCAATCGAACATCCATATACAATCTACAACTACATAGAATACGAGAATGAATCTCCACTATAAAATCACCCCCTACTACAACTTGGTGTCAGCGATAAAAAGATTGAGCCCCAGTGAACAAGAGCAAGCCCAGAAGATGTTTTAATATATTTCTCTCGCCTATACGTTGATAATGCCAGGACTACAAGCAAGCCAGTTCCTACAAACCTTGTTGTCCCTCCCAAGCAAGTCGGGAATAACGTTGGTGTAAGCCCAACAAACAGTTTATATGAACTTTCAATTATAGCTTTAGCTTCACACATTTCTCATACTGTTTATGTAAGTACATTGTTAATTATGTATACTAGTTTACATGGTTTTTCATAGATCTCCCTTTTTGCGTTAAGTTGTTGCACAACTCAGTATTTCAAGAAAAATGTTCTAAATAGCTTATAGAAATACTAGAGCCAGAAAAACAATGGATGAATCATGAGAGGACGAGGAAGTGAGTGGACCAACTAGCGGAGGCCCACCCTTCGCAAAACCCCATATTTAGTATATCCCACATTATACAATGAGACCTTAGAAAGGAAAATTCACAGATTCTGTTACAAATATGGGCCCTCCATTGAAGATTTCGAACTGTAGAATTGGAAAATTCACAATATGGATCAGGACGATAAATTGGACACCATTCTTGACCATGTCACAGACGACGTCAGAAGTTAACTTAGAATTCACTTGAGGAGAATACTAAGAAACTACTTCAGCATATATGGTAATATATATAGTTGATGTTTCTTCTCTGACTTGCAACATCTGATGTATTCTTGAAATGAAAAAAAAAAGTTTGGATTTTCTTAATCCAAGAAAGAAGCTACTTCAGCAGATATGGTGATATATGTAGCATGGACAACAGACAACCAACGATAGCCCAGCATAAGACCATTAGACAAAGCACCAAAGAGTACCCAGAAGAAGGGATGACGTAGGTTAATGACGCCACTAAGGGACGTGTAGATGGGCCAAGAAGCGACACTAAACACTAGTCACAAGAAGGTAGCCGAGCTGGACAGACATACGTGAAAGAGTGCAGACATGAGACGGTCGGATATCTATGAAGTTAAAAATAAAGCAACGAGATAATAGCTACTACTATAGATAGTGATCGTAAATATAGAGTTAAAGGGTTCAGGCAAGATAGAAGATAATTAAAGAAACTAGCTAGGCATGACAGACACAAGAATAGAGGATAGTACCAGTGGAAAGGTAGAAGATAGGAGCTACGCTGAGCGATCATATCTATAAGGGTATTGTGTGCAATCTAATAATACTGTGAACGAATTGTAATGTATAATGGCATAACAGAAAGAGATACACAACTAATAAATGTAGTATAGATTGCACATGTTGAGCTCTTTTTTGACTATTGTATATGATGAAGGATGTTTCAGTGCACATGGTTGATTGTGATACTCTCTTAAGTATGACAGAATGCAGTGTATTCAGTTTATTAATCCATTTGTTTTCTAAGTTATATCACAGTGATTGGGAGATTCTGAACAGTTTCTGAGAGAGACCCTTATGACTTAATAATGGATAATCTATAATACCACAATGTAATAAAGATGTGGCTTGCAAGAAAAGTTCCATACAACAAAATGTAGCTAAAACCTGAATTAACAATCTCTGGTTAAACCAGCATGCAAGACAAAGACATATTATATTGAGAAGTTAATTTGGAAGCAATATCATAGGTTTATGAGTCTGGTGCTTAATCATTCACATTTAAACCTGATAGAACCATGAAAAAGATGGTTAGATGGCATAGCAGAATCCTGTCAGAGCAAAAATAACTATCACCCAAGCCACCAGAACAGCGCAAGACAAAAACAGACAACCATGACAATAGGGCAACAACTGGTAGCAGTGTGACTACAAAAGAAGAGAAATGGTGGTGACAAGAATTAAATGACAACTGGCAGTTGATATTGAATTGGCTAGCTACCTCTGAAGCCGGAGACGCCTGTATGGTGGAGGACGCTGATAAAAAAGGAAAGCCGACCTTCACACAAAAATCAGTGAGAAGTGCCATACCAGGTGCCGTGTTGCCCAGCGTGTTCGTACGCGTGTTGACGACTGGGTGACAAGCCCTCTGTGAGTGCGGGTTCAATTCTGAAGGGTTACGATGTCCATAGCACCGAGCAGAAGAGCTAAAATCTCAAGTGCTTCTGGATCGAAAAAACCCAGGTGCCGTGAGACATAGCAGGCGAACGCAAGAAGAAGCATTGCTTTCATGGTGAAAACCAGCAAAATCTCTTTTAGAAATGAGAAAGTGGACAACAAGAGAGAAAACATTCAGGATTGCTCAACTTGACAGCATGGAAAAACATCCGAACTGAGTCTGTACTCAAGACAGATATTTAGAATGACACAAGATGATGAAAAACACTGTTAATGACAATGACACACATAAATGATGTATTACTACACAAATAACATAACCATCTTCTCTCTAGCAAACATCAAATATAAACAAAGATGAACATCAATACATTTTATACGGAAACATCTTTAGGGATATTCTAATGAGAAATGAGAATTAATAATGTGCTATTTTCTCACTTCCTGTAAATTATTATTTTTTGTTAACACTTTTGCTGCCATGGATGACAAAAGTCAATAAAACACAAACTCCCTTTCACTACCGTGATCGACTTTTGTTGTCCGGGGTATGTCTTTTTCTCATACGAGGTTTCGCTGACCATACAAAGGTATTACATTAAGCATTACTTCCAAATTGTTCAGAAGAGCTCTCCAAAATGGTGGAGCTAGCCGTACATGCATTAAAAATACAAGTTCTATTTTTTATGAATTTATCGTTGATTTTTCTTAAGTAGACAAATATATTCAAAATGAGTGATGTAGCTGATGAGTCAGGTCCAAAATGACCCTGATTAGGACTTCTTAGCGAGTGATAGTGATAAAACGAGCTCTGAATGTGATACAAATTTGGAGCTTGATTAAGTGACAATGTTTATAGATCAATAGCAGATATTCCGGTACAGGAGTAGGTGATGGACTCCCACCTCAAAAACAGGGGCATATCATACTGTGGATAGGTATAGGAAGCGACACCAACAGCAGTTGCAGCAATAGCTTGTGGATTATGAAGAATATACAGTACATACAAACAGACCAGTAGCTCATTCATATATGAACATTATCACAGTCTCAAAGTCCTAAGTTATTTTTTTATTTTTCAAATTGTCACCCTGAAAACTGATTATGCCTAACAAAAATAGTGTGGCAGTGAGCCAGACTTGCTGAAAAATGGGACAGTAATGTCAAGTTAATAAACAGGAACAGATAATGTCAGTTGAGATACTAAGAGGCCCGCAATCTGTGCATTTTAAATGGGCTACCACACTGCAAGTTTTCAAATAATGTGTTCAGATGATAGTGTGCACACTACACCAACATGTTTGTTTAGAAAAAATATCAATTTTGAATTGAAAGGTTTACCTCTTCCTGGTTTTTGTTTCTGCAGCAAACACTTGCTTCTATTATTTTACTGTATCGAAAACATATGAAAGTATGCTGCTGATGTTTTTGTTGCTAGTTACTTTGCATCTGTGGATTTAACTCTTGTAAGAACCTAGAAAGGAAAAAAATATAAAACCAGAACATAAATACCATGATAAGGAAGTAATGAAATTAATACAACTTTTAAACTGTCATCATAACTGTTTGGTGAGGAAATGTGCTCCAGAGTGGGCTGAAAGAATTATCAATATTATAGCTAACTCTTTTGGTACAATAATGCACATATTGGAACTCATAAAAAATAAAAATACTCAACTAAAATACTTAATACAAATGACAACTACCAAAAAAAGATACGTGCTTTCATAAATGGAGGTTTTCACAATAGAAGAGCTGAAATTAAATAAGGTTACTAAAGAAAAACATAGAAAGAACTAAACAAAAATGAATGGAAATAGACATGCATTATGACCAGCTAATTTAAAAATAAATAAAATCAAAGCAGGTTTTGAAACAGCAGGAAATAAGAAACAACAAAATTCAAGAAGAGAGTTGGAAACAGATAAAAGCTACTGGGAAGACATTGAAAAGACAACACAAGAATAGTGTTATGTTTTGTTTTTTAAAGGATGATTACTATCTCATCTATTTGAAATGCAAATCTCAGATCTTAGGGAAAAAATAGTCAAATAATTTATTTTGCTATTGTCCCAGTATATAATTTAAACAATTTGCCAGATTTTCTACCCCTTGTTACCCACTGATAAATAATCAACCTCAGATAAATGTCTAAATAAAACATCTTACAACTCGCACATTCATAAATTACATCCATTATAGTAAAACACAGTACATCTCCATTACATTTTTTTTTTTGTTATGGTTCTTTCCTGCTTTAACAATTGATTGAATAAGAGAATCCAAAACGTTTTACACCGATGAATAAGCATGTGCAAAATATATTTCTTACACAGGAAGATCTCGTCAGCAGCGCAGGAACTCCATAATAACTGGGAGGGTCTCTGATGTAATTTTGAGGATGACAAAAACTTTTACAAATTTTATTTTTACTTGCTATTAATGGTTTCTTTGTCTTGGCAGAGATTATTGATATTCAATTATGATTGTAATTAACTTAGTTGTTTCTGCATTTATTTCCATACCCTACTCATATGAGGCACTGTCAAGTTTAGAAACTAAACTATTAAAGTTTCATTTACTTTCCTCGACAACTCTAACAAAGTTAACAAACGAACATGCTTAATAAGATATAGCAAACAATAAAATTGTTTCAGAAATACTACTGAACACATAAATGTCCAGATGCCACACTGTGTGGCATTTCTGTTAGGATGCCTTTTGACAGGTGCCACATAAAGTGGCATTGGGTATGCTAATCTCTCTCTCTTTGCCTTTTTACCCCGGATTGGGGCATAGGCCCTCAACCAACTCATGCCGTCTTCCTATCTCTAGCTATCTCCTGCAGCTCCCTCCAGCTCTTCTTTATATTGTTGATCTCCGCCTCAAATCTCATCTCCATGTATTTCTCGGCCTCTCAATCTTTCGCTGTTCCTGCGGGTTCTAGGCAAGATGATTCTTGTTATATTCCCCTCAGGTTTTCGTAAAGTGTGTCCTATCCAGCGCCAGCATCTTTTTAACCTGTTCGTTCACTGGAATCTGTCTTGCTTTCTCCATAAGTTCCTCATTTGTGACCCTATCATACCATCTTATTCCCTCTATTCTGCGAGACACCAGTTGATGAATGTTTGCAATTTATGTGCTATTGTTTTAGTTGTTCTCCATGTTTCTGACCCATACAGTAGAACTGCTTTAACATTAGAGTTAAATATCCTAATTTTTGTTCTAGATTTGATTTCTTTAGACTTCCATATGTTTCCCAGTGCAATGAAAGCTCCTCTTGCCTTCTGTATTCTTATTTTAACATCTCTATCTGTTCCACCTCTTTGTCTATGTTGCTGCCCAAATATGTGTATGATTCTACCTCTTGAAGGTGATTTCCCAGGAGATCGAGTTGTCGTTGCTTGGTTAATTCTCAATATCTTTGTCTTTCCCTTATGAATGTTCAGCCCTAGTTGCTGGGACCTTTGATTCAATGTGTTTAGCTTATCCTGCATCTGATTTTGTGTATGTGACAGAAGGGCTATATCATCAGCAAAGTCCAGATCATCTAGTTGTTCTGTCAGAGTCCATTGGATTCCATTTCTAGTGTTAGTTACTGTCGTCTTCATAATCCAGTCTATTGTCAGTAAGAACAACAAAGGTGATAGAAGACATTCCTGACGCACTCCTGTTTCTATTACAAAAGTGTCTGTTAGTTTACCTTCATGAAGAACTCTACATTTCAAATCTGTATATGTTGCTTTTATTAGGTTAATAATTTTCTGTGGATTCCGTAATGTCTCATCAATTTCCAAAGGGTTGACCTATCAATACTGTCAAAAGTCTTCTCATAATCCACAAATCCGATATAAAGTGGGGATTTCCATTCAATACTTTGCTCTATTATTTATGGTGGCTTTAACCGCCTCCGCTGGAATACCATCTGGACCGGCCGCTTTCCCATCTTTCAAAAGTTTAATGGCTTTACTAATCTCCTCCTTGGATGGTTTCTCACAGTTATGTCCAAGTCAATTTCTGCCGGTTGGATATCTGGGGGGGTTTGTAGGTGTTGGTCTGTTCAGGAGTTCCTTGAAGTATTCCATCCATCTTTCCATTTGGTCTCTAACATTAGTGATAATTTCCCCACTACTATTTTTGATCAACCCATTTGATGGACTGTATTTTCCTGCTAGCTTTCTAGTGATGTTGTAAAGATCCCTAAGGTTTCCTTTTCCTGCAGCTACCTCTGCTTCTCTTGCTAGATCTTCTACGTATTGTCTTTTATCTAACCTTATTTGTTTCTTCACTTTCTTGCTAGCTTCTGTGTATTTTTCCTGGCCTATGGCAGTTCTAGTTTTGCTATTATTTAAATCTGCTTTCCTCTTTTCCTTTCTTCTATTTCCTTGAGAGTTTCTGGAGTTATCCATGCCTTATGATTCCGCTCCTTCTTTCCTAATACTTCTGTGCATGTTTCATTCCAAATATTTTTGGTTTGCTGCCAGCATTCTTCCGCACTCACCTCATCTTCTAATTGCCGCAAAACCTCATACTTATTAGAGACTGCGACCGTGAACTGTTCCTTTGTTTCTTGACTTCTGAGGTATCCTACATTATATTGTTGTCTATGTTCATGGGATGTTATGTATCGCTTAAGCTTCAGTTTAATTTTACTTATCAGCAAATGGTGATTCAAATCTACATCTGCCCCCCTTAGAACCCTTACATCTTGTAGAGATAACCTGAATTTCTTATTTATGGATATGTGGTCAATTTGATTTTCTGTTCTGTGGTCTGGTGATACCCAGGTTGCTTTATGTATTCTTTTATGTGGAAAGACACATCCCCCTATGACGTATTGATTCGCTGCACAGAAATTAGTGAATAGTTCATTTTCGTTCATTATCCCTAGTCCGTGTTTTCTCATTATCTCCTCGTAGCCTATGTTGTCCGCACCTACTTTGGCATTGAAGTTACCCATCAGAACTTTGATGTTCCCATTTCTCTGATTACCTATAGTATTTTGAAGTTTATGTAAAATTCCTCATTAACTTTTTCCTCTTTATCATTGGTAGGTGCATAACACTGGGTCACATTCAAGAATACTTTCTTTTGGTGGTTCTGAATGTTGCTGTGATTATCCTAGGACTCACTGCTTCTCATTTTATTAGTGCATTCTCCGCTTCTTTAGATAGCATTAAAGCCACTCCTTCACTATGGGGGACATTTTCTTCCATATGGCCTGAGAACAGCATTGTTTCTCCTGTGTTTAGACGTTGTTTGCTTTCACCATTTCACCTAGTTTCACATAATCCCAAGATGCCAATCCCGTGAAATTTCATCTCACCTACAATCTGTGCTGTCTTTCCCATTTCATACATACTTCTAACATTTCAGGTGCCAATTCTGGAGCTTTTCCTAGGTGAAAGGAAGATAATCTGCGGTGCAGACTCCTTGTGGCTTTCTCTGCATCGCTTCATACCTCTTCTAGAAGAGCTTCCTTTCCTCTTGGTTGGCACAGTTTTTATTTTATTTGTATGTGACTTGTTCATGGTTGGTTGGATTTTGTGGCTAAGATTTTCTACTGGATAGGGTAGCCAGCCCTACGCCAAACCCCACCTTAGTGCCTCTTACGACATGCCTTGTAGGTCACTGTGCCGCTACTCTTTTCTCCTTCGAGCCCCGGCAACACATCGGGCGTGGTATGCTAATAGTAAATTTATATTCCAGCCCATCTTTATTAATTTAACCTAAGGTTATTCCTCATTTTCAGCTTCACATGTGGGTATAAATGTTTTCGATTTTAGTTTAGTAAATTGTGATAAAATCTTCAAAAACTTGTCATAACCAATTTTTTTTAAACATGCAATTTTGAATTAAAATAATGACTTCAGCTTCTGACATAAAAATTGTTTTTAAAAAGTTATCTGTTCATTTCCCCCCTTTTTATATGTCCAAAATACCTCAATTTTCTCATTCTAATTTGTAGCATCAGTCAGTTTTCTTTGATTTTTGAGCTCTTTGTTGACAAATCTATCTGTTCTCTTCTCTGTCCATGATATACGGAGGACTCTTCTTTAACACTTATATTCAAAAGCACATGTTATTTTAAAAACTGCATTGATTAAATGTCGATGTACTAAAAATTGAGTAGATAGTTAACTTACTTGTGTCCAACACCATTGTTGTGTGTGTCATGAGATTTGTAACAATCATGGTTGTGGTAACAGTGATCCATGACTTATCCAATCCACAGTTGCAGTTTTATGTTCTGTTTGTTTTCCAGCTGAGTTCGTCAAGCTGAACTCAATGCTAAACTGCACTGTGTCAGGTATCGGTGGATGAGTGCAAATCTGAAATATCTTCGCATAATCATACATAGAGACATCTATGTTTTTACATGAATTACTTTTTGTTGTTTGAGAACTGAACGATGTGATTCGGATTTGAACACAGAACCTTCAGAATGCAAGGTACATGTCACTATCAGTTATAGTAGCAGTTGATAATGTTAGTGTGATATCAAGTTTTTGTCAATACTCTCTCAATGTTTTCACACAGGAAATAAAGATTTGTGGAGCAACAATTTGTATTCACTGACTATGTTTTTCTATTTCTCATTCTAGTCATGCAAATTGATCATTCTTTTTTTATTTGCTGCTTAAGATTAGTTTTTTTGTTAGAAAAGTTTCCCATGATGTGTGTTCTATGTGATGCCTCCATGAATCAGATTCTCAAGGGTATCCAGTTTCTCTTTCAAATTCATCTCATAGTGGCACATTAGAACCTTCAAATCTCCAGGATGTGGTGGCATGACTAAAATGTGTTTTAGATGTCTATAGATTAATTTTTCATGAATAATGGTCAGTTTGGACAAGTTTAATTTTGTACAGATGGTTGTAAAGATGGGTTTGTTTACAGTGTTTAGTGCAAAGTCTAAAAATTGTGGTTTGTTGAGTTGTCTAACTTTAAAATTAGGTCCTGATGGAAATTTTCCTTCTTTGACGCCATACACATTTGTGTTTTTCTTGTGTCTTGAATTCCTTTATTGACGTGGTGGAATTGTTCCATTTTGATGCTTACTTTTGTCAGTTTCCTTTTTTCTTGCAATACCACATTGAGCAAGAATCCATTAAAGGATAGATTTTTAATTATTTATATTTTATGGTACTTGTCACTTTCAGACAATTATATCTGGTTGGTTACATTGGTAGGTTGTTTATACCGCAGGGTCTGTGCATTGTGGTGAGAAGTCAGGACAGGGTTTCTTGGCTTGCGAGCATGGTAGGATTGTTGCAGAGCAAAGTGAAGCATACAAGACAACTACTACCAGTATGAGTATGGAGGTTGAAGCCGTTACTACTGCCCTCCATTGACTCTCTGGGACTGTTGTATCTGACTCTCAGTAGTTGATGCTTTGAAAGATCCCGAACGACAGGTTTCTGTATGAATGGATGCCATCTATTGAAGTTTCTAAAGTCCAGAGGCTTACATGGATCTACTGTCCTGGGCGAGCAGGTATTTGCTACAATGAGAGAGCGGACAGGCTTGCATCAACAGCATTGATTGTCGGATAGTTGAAGATGGATAAAGGAGATGTTCTTCTGTCTCTTCAAGGCTGCCTGTTGGATGAAGACTCTAAATTAATGTTGAATCTATCCTGCGATTTAAGAAACTTGAAATTATATGTTGTACAAGTAGAACTGGATGCCTTATGGGCAAAGTGAGGAGCAAACCACAGGAATCATCAGTATGCATACCATTAAACATTTGTTGGGGGAGACTGAACACCTATGGGTCTGCCCGGAGTGCAATGACGTCAGTTCAGTAACAAATAACCAATTTTCTTAAAGTAAATACACATTTACTTTACATTTACACATTATGCAATCTTCAGCAGTTTCCTTGTTCCACACAAATTAGTAATCATCTTGTCATCTAATGCACATTATTCAATAGAGGTATCTGCTGGTGACAGTAATCATTTATGTGACACTGTTTGTCAAATATAAGTCTTTTGTGCCACATATCACTGCAGATTTTGCATTTGTGTGGCAGTCTAATCTTAAATATTGTGTAGAAATCTGCCAAGTTTCCTGACATAACATGTCATTAAATAGGATCATATACTGTTGAAAATCGCTGCCTGAAAGAAAGAAAAAAAACGGTAGAGTAGCAGTCATGTCGTTTTCAATATGAAATAATTAACAACAAAATAATGTGTGCCAGCTAGCAATATAACAATAATATATTTCTTGTTATCTTGGTCCTTTGTGTGCATAGATCTTTATTACATTTGTCTTATCATAGCTTATCTTCAGTAAAACTTTGGACTATGGAAGATAAGTTGCCTGTTTATCTTTGCATATCTCCGTCATTTTTACTTAACAAGGCAATATATCATCTACAAAATATAAATTTCCCAGTTGTATTTATCACCCAATTGATGTCTGCTTAGACCCTGCAATATTTTCCCATCCCACAGTCAATGGCCATTGCGAACAATAGTGGAGATAAAATATAACCTTGGTTGCTTTCAGTTTCAATCCTAAACCATTCACTTTGTTGTGCAGACTGCACACCATCATGCTACAAGCAGCTTTCTATAACGTTTATTAATTTGATTGGTAGTGGACAATAGCTTCTAGCCTTCTCTGAATACTCCAAAGCAAGATTCTGTGCAGACTTTCAATAGCTTTTGTTTAACATGAAACTTGGGATAAATTTATGTTGGCTCCAAAATATTAAAAAGGCTTAAGTCCTCTAAGACCTTAATCTCGACCTGAATAGGTCTTCAATATACGTGGTACCCTATGATCAACATCAAGTTGACGTCACAATGTATCTAATATTGCCGTTCTTATCTTTGTTTGATATTTCAACGTATTTTATTTCAAAGAAAATTCATCTTATGCCAATCATTGAAACACTGAATCAATGAGTGACAATATCTCTGACTTTTGCATATACCAAATATTACATATCTTAAATATTTTTTTACCAAGTTTGGCAAACTTATTCCCACAAACAAAACTTAGAAAATGGAAGCCTAGGGCTAGTGTTCTCTGCGCAATTTCAACATGCAAGCTTTTTCTTACAGTACTATTAATTCATACAGCAAGGAATTATGTAACTCACTTTTGCTTGTGCCAAGGCGAATGCATTTAAAGTTGCTGCAAAAGTGTTAAAAAATGATTGTTTCCAATGGTCCTTTCAATACTGTAGTTGCTGGCCCAGGAATAATAGGTCTTCAAGCCGGCAAAATTAGAAGCGTTGGTCGCATGTACTACATGTCAAGGTCATTTCCTGTCTGACGACAAATAGTTATCTACAGTTTCAGTTCCGAATATATTCATTAAACTCCCGACATGTCCATATGTGCTCCGATCTCCTTCGCAATATCTCCAACAGAATCCAGCAACTGACCGTACCGGTTCGATTATGATTGATGAGCCTAATCATTGTGCTGCTCTTTTCTTGCTACTCCAATCTTCAATCCCAGCTCCTGCAATCTTGCTTGTACTTCACTTGTAGTAGTTGTTGACGCGGATTTGTTTATTTATATATCTACAGTAATCGCTTTGTTATTAATTAAGACATTCTACATTTTTTCCGTTTAAAAATAAGTATAAATGTTGTAACAGAAATGTTTACCGTATTCTAAGCTTACATAAGGAATTAACAGACTCTGCTGATTTCACTTCTAACAAAAGTTTGAAACTGAAAGTGATACTTCCCGCCAACGTGAACACCGACATTTTCTGCACGCTCGCCGAAAGAGCGTTAAACGTCATCCGATTCTGCTAATGCGTAATAATGCGTAATAGTAGATTGCCATATTGGCTTTTTTTTAAAGCTACATTTTCTCAATCTGGCTTTTTTCAACTCCTCTTCAGAGAATTAACTTGGCTTTTTTTTAATCTTTTCGAGCTTTTAAAAATTTTCTTTTACATTAGTTCTCATAAAATAGTTTGTATAACTTTGCCACCCTAACAGTCCTTCGGAATTTCTCTCTCGTAGGTCAGAAGTTCCACCACTCACTCTGCGGTTATGCTTTCACTATAGTGTGTGAAATGCATGCTACTTCACAAGACGCACGTACACACGCATGCTCACAGAGAGAGAGAGAGTGCTAGTGAGTGAGTGCAAGAGAGAAAATGAGTGAGAGAGTGAGTGTGAGAGGGGAAGAGTGAGCGTAGAGAAGAGAAATGGAGAGAAAAAGAGAGAACGTGAGAGATCATTTCTTCAGATGCCGGCTGGCGTAGGCGATCATGGATCTCCACAAATCTCTGGCTAGTTATTATCTCAGATATTGACGCTTTTCCGTGACATAAAGACAGACCATACAAAATGTTCTTTTCTTTCTTCATCTAGTGAAACACGTACAAACAAAGTACTATAGTTTTACAAAACAAAGAAACAGTGACGATAAACAGAAACGTTTCGACCAACAAGGCCTTTATCAAGCAAACGAACAAACAGGAGTGACAAATTAAAATGAAACACAAATGGACGACCAAATACAAACGTATCTAAGGAAAAGCTGGAATAAAAACGAATAACGAAATAAATGTAACACAAAAACACACATAAAAACTAGAAATAGAACGGAAAAGAAACAATGAAACATCTAGTAAATATATAACTTGAATATATGCAACATATACCCATATAGAGTACAAAGCATAGGAAGAGAAAGTACTAAGAAGCATAAGAATGTAATACGTTGAGCCGCGTGGTCGCAAGGTACCATACAAAGAAATCAACCGATTCTCCAGAGCAAATCGACTACGATCATCAGAGGAACATGATCGGATGGCTGTGACCTGGACATCGCAAGCTCCTGAATGACCAGTATCATTGAAATGGGTAGCTACAGGGTTCACAGAGCATTGGCGTATTTCTTCATCTATCTCGTTTCTCCTCGGTTTTACCGGTTGTTACAATGTGTTATAAACCTCCCTTTCTCATCACATGTCCGAAAAATGATGACTCCTCTTTCTTATATTGATGATAAGCTTTCTCTGTGTCTTGGGCTCATTCAACACCTCCACATTAGTCATTTTAGCAGTCCATGGGGTGCTCATCATTCTTCTATAAAACCACATCTCTGTGGCTTTCAGAAATTTTTCGATCTGTTTCTTTATTGCCCATGACTCGCATCTGTATGTCAGTATTGGTTCTATGTAGCACTGTATAACTCGCATTCTAATCTCAACTGACAATAACGTGCTGCATATAATGCTTCTCATTTTCTGGAACACTGCTTTCGCCTGTGTTATTCTGCTCTTCTATTCTACTCAAGTTTGACAAAGAGGCAAGAAACAGCTCCCTACCAATTAACGAAGAAATGATAAGTGTAGCTGAGGTCAAGGAGGCAATCCATTCCTTGATAAACAATAAGGCAGCGGTGATGACAACATTACTGCAGAAATGCTCAAAGCGGCTGATGATACAACTATTAGCCAGGTGCAAGAACTATTTAATTAAGTATGGGAAGAAGAAACTGTCCCAGATCAATGGAAGACGGGAATAAATGTTAAGATCCCCAAAAAAGGTGATCTCAAAGATTGCAACAACTGGCGAGGGATCACCCTATTATCAGTAATGACCAAGACTTTCTGCAAAATCATTCTTAATAGAATCAAAGGAGCAGTGGACACAACCCTGAGAGAAGAACAAGCTGGTTTTAGACCTGGGAGAAGCTGCTTAGACCAAATAATTACCCTACGACTAATTTTGGAGGAACATATTGAGAAGCAACAACCACTTAAACTAAATTTCATCGATTTTAAAAAGGCCTTTGATAGTCTACACAGAATCTCTCTGTGGAATATTCTGAGATGCTATGGAATACCGGACAAAATAATAAACATTATAAAGAGCCTCTATGATGGTTCACGGTGTGCAGTTCGCACTGATGGTGGACACAGCGACTGGTTTATGGTTGAAACCGGAGTAAAGCAAGGCTGTATTCTATCTCCGCTATTGTTTGAGTGGCCATTGACTGGGTGATGCGAAAATGTTGCAGGGCGAAACTGGCATCGATTGGGTAGAAAATAGTCAACTAGAAGATTTGGATTTTGCAGATGATATTGCCTTGTTAAGTAGAAACAACCAAGATATGAAAAGAAAAACAGACAACTTGTCATCTATAGCATCAAAAGTTGGACTGCAGATAAGCTATAAAAAACAAATATAATGAAGACACCTATGGCAAGTAATGCAGATATCACACTGAAATCTAAAATGATAAAAATAACAGAGCAGTTCACCTATTTGGGTAGCAATTTTGATTGCACAGGAAATGTTAAAAATAAATTATGATACGAATTGGCAAAGCAACATCAGCTTTTAAAAGTCTAAATAAAATATGGAACTGCAAGTTATATAGTATTAAAACTAAATTACGAATTTTCAATTCAAATGTTGTATCAATCCTAACATATGCCAGCGAGAGTTGGAAAATGACTAAAGATTTAGAAAGCAAGTTGAATGCATTTGAAAATAGATGTCTGTGAAAAATAATGAATATAAAATGGAACGAATTCAGGAGAAGTGATGAAATCAGAGACATGTCTGGTGACAACTGTTATAAGAAAGAGAAGATGGAGATATGTTGGGCACACCTTGAGGAGAAATGATCAAATAATATCAAAGCAGGCATTGAAGTGGGATGCAAAGGGTTCAAGAAAGAGAGGTCGACCTAAGGAGACCATGAAGCGAACTTTGCTGAGAGAGGCAGGAAATATCGGTCTCAGTTCCATGGAGGAGATTGAGCGAGTTGCCCAGGATAGAGCGGTATGGAGAAATTACTTGCAGGCCCTATGTAACGTATAACGGTACGAGAGAAATTATTATTATTATTATTCTGCTCTTTATTTTTGATCTGCATCTCCCATCTGATGTTACCAGGACTCCGAGCATTTTTTCGGAGTCTGATTTTTTATATGATCATAATTTCTGTCTTCTTAATATTTAAACTGAGTCCTTTGTTGTTATTTTCTGTCACAACCTTATCAACTAGTTTCCGGACCTCTATTTCATATCGTGCTATTAAGACAATATTATCAGCGTATCTCAAGTTATTTATGGTATGTCCTCCTACAGCTATTCTATCAATATCCTTTATAGACCTAAAAATGTTTTCACAATACAGTGAGAACATGTCTGGTGATAATATGCATCCTTGTCTAACACCCTTTTTTGATTTTCTGGAAAGTTCATATGTGTATGTCTACTCTTATATCTGCTGTTTGCTGTCAATATATGTTCTCAATGATTCTTTGATTTTGCTGTCGATATATGTTCTCAATGATTCTTTGATTTTGCTGTCAATATATGTTCTCAATGATTCTTTGATTTTGCTGTCGATATATGTTCTCAATGATTCTTTGATTTTGCTGTCAATATATGTTCTCAATGATTCTTTGATTTTGCTGTCAATATATGTTCTCAATGATTCTTTGATTTTGCTGTCAATATATGTTCTCAATGATTCTTTGATTTTGTTGCCAATATATGTTCTCAATGATTCTTTGATTTTGCTGCCAATATATGTTCTGAATGATTCTTTGATTTTGCTGTCAATATATGTTCTCAATGATTCTTTGATTTTGCTGCCAATATATGTTCTCAATGATTCTTGGATTTTGCTGCCAATATATGTTCTGAATGATTCTTTGATTTTGCTGTCAATATATGTTCTCAATGATTCTTTGATTTTGCTGTCAATATATGTTCTCAATGATTCTTTGATTTTGCTGCCAATATATGTTCTCAATGATTCTTTGATTTTGCTGTCGATATTGAAACTAGTTGTACATATTTTAATTTGTAAATATATATCTACAAAATATGTAGCCATGTTTGAGGGGTCTCTGTACAGGTTAGCTGCTCGTCTCTCGTGTCAAAAGTTACCAGATTCGTTCCCTTGTGGAGTCATCTGGATATTTTTAATTCCGTCTGTCCATGCGGTTCTGTGGTCGAAATATGATATGCGTGGAGAAAATGAACGAAAACACAGTAACAGTTCTCTGTCCAATACCATTACACGGAGACAGACAATAAAATCTGGAATGCACCAAGCTGGCTTGCTCAAGAAAGATCTGGTTGGAGAACATTTATTGATGCCTTATGCTTCAAGGGGAGCTTAGATCAAATGTGTTCATAACAAAATATTGTTTCACAAAGAAAGATAATCGCCAAAAATGTTTTTTATTTTGTAGTTAAAACTCGTCCATGTGGTGTCGGAGCCCGAAAGTGATGCAAAGAATAGTACCACTGCAACCTACAAGGCATGCCGTAAGAAGCGACTGATGTAGGACCTAGGAAAGCTACCCTAGTAAATAAAAGCATCACAGAAATCTGATGTGCTGGCCTACTTGTAGACGCATAACTTGCACAATATACAATCGCTTTTATGCTCAGATCACATACAAATCACACAGAGTGGTTAACAAGTGGTCGATATGGAACGTTCGAAGGAGATAAAATAAACAAAATAAGATATCAACTTGACAATCATTTTTTATTACATTGATATTTCGTCTTATTTCTCAATATAATCTACACAGACAGTAGCAATCTTGTCTTATTTCTCAATATAATCTACACAGACAGTAGCAATCTTGTCTTATTTCTCAATATAATCTACACAGACAGTAGCAATATTGTCTTATTTCTCAATATAATCTACACAGACAGTAGCAATCTTGTCTTATTTCTCAATATAATCTACACAGACAGTAGCAATCTTGTCTTATTTCTCAATATAATCTACACAGACATTAGCAATATTGTCTTATTTCTCAATATAATCTACACAGACAGTACCAGTCTTGTCTTATTTCTCAATATAATCTACACAGACAGACAGGTAAGAATCTTGTCTTATTTCTCAATATAATCTACACAGACAGTAGCAATCTTGTCTTATTTCTCAATATAATCTACACAGACAGTAAAATCTTGTCTTATTTCTCAGTATAATCTACACAGACAGGTAAGAATCTTGTCTTATTTCTCAATATAATCTACACAGACAGTAGCAATCTTGTCTTATTTCTCAATATAATCTACACAGACAGTAGCAATCTTGTCCTATTTCTCAATATAATCTACACAGACAGTAGCAATCTTGTCTTATTTCTCAATATAATCTACACAGACAGACAGGTAAGAATCTTGTCTTATTTCACAATATAATCTACACAGACAGACAGGTTAGAATCTTGTCTTATTTCTCAATATAATCTACACAGACAGACAGGTTAGAATCTTGTCTTATTTCACAATATAATCTACACAGACAGACAGGTTAGAATCTTGTCTTATTTCTCAATATAATCTACACAGACAGACAGGTTAGAATCTTGTCTTATTTCTCAATATAATCTACACAGACAGACAGGTTAGAATCTTGTCTTATTTCTCAATATAATCTACACAGACAGACAGGTAAAGAATCGTGTCTTATTTCTCAATATAATCTACACAGACAGACAGGTTAGAATCTTGTCAAGAATGTATTTTTCTTCATTGAAATGTTGACGTAAGAGAATTTAACAACATGGTTGTGTGTGTGTGTATACTGTTGTACAATATCAACATTTCTCATATTAAACATTTCATAATCAAGTTTATTTCCAGGCAGTTACCTCTGAAATAGGAGAAAAGCTTGCCTGAATCGCAAGGGATAGTACTGATAAGGAAAGCAAGCTTTTACACACAAATCAGTAAATCAGTCGGGAGCGTCATATTAGGTGCCACATCGTGTCTGAATTCATGGCAGGTGATACATCCCCTCCTCCCACATAATACAAATTTTAGGAAGTTTGCTTGTTCATCTCCACCCACCCCCAAAAAAATCCGCTTCATTTTCCTGTGAAATACACTTCTCATTCACGGACACCATGTTTTATTATGATACTTAGCTTCTCAGTCGTGAAGTCATTTCGAGACACATGTGCAATTTTTTTTAGAGATCCTTAGAATTGTTGTCGGAGCTACAGAGGTTGTTATGTTATGCGATCGACATCATGGCACATTGGGCATTCCCATTCGTGCTCTGTTCTCCGCTGCATCAGCCATTCCAAAGTCCGTGGGATCACCATGCCCATGAGAAGTTGATTAGTTCGTGCTTTGTGCAATGCTCTCGGCAGATGGCATGTCATCTCTGCCAACAGGCAACAGGGAAAGAGCCATATGGGGAAACCTGGTGTAATGCTGTAGGCAGATGGCTCGTCATCTCTACCAACAGGGAACGAGCCATATGGGGAAACCTGGTGTAATGCTGTAGGCAGATGGCACAACATCTCTACCAACAGGGAACGAGCCATATGGGGAAACCTGGTGTAATGCTGTAGGCAGATGGCACAACATCTCTGCCAACAGGGAAGGAGCCATATGGGGAAACCTGGTGTAATGCTGTAGGTAGATGGCTCTGCATCTCTGCCAACAGGGAAGGAGCCATATGGGAAAACCTGGTGTAATGCTGTAAGCAGATGGCTTGTCATCTATGCCAACAGGGAAGGAGCCATATGGGAAAACCTGGTGTAATGCTGTAAGCAGATGCCTCGTCATCTCTGCCAACAGGGAAGGAGCCATATGTGGAAACCTGGTGCAGTGAAGTCAATCCTTTGCATTTGGACCCTCTTTGAACTTTGCATCTGCTACCAAAACTAATCAAGATTTAACAACTACCAATTACCATGTTTATCTATTCCATATCACTTTGTGGCATAATGACTGATTTCCTATCATAGAATTTGAGAGCTGCAGTATCGTAGTTGTTAGTGAGCTCTCTTCTTAGTCTAGTGGTCCAGGTTCAATTCTACAGTGGCCGTAGAATGTTTTCCAACAGTAACGGTTCTCAAGTCGACCCAGAAAAAACACTGGAAAGTAAAGGTGGCCGAAGTGATGTTGATCACATCACACATTGTGTGCAGATGGTCAATCAAAAATACGGGCATAACACCGTATTACCAAATTTACCTTGAAGTATGACAATGTGTTCCCACCCTTTTTTTCTCTTAGAATTTAGCTTGCAGAATCACCTTGAGATAATGTACTAATTAATAGCACATGATGGTTGACTTCTCAAAATCATCTTGTATACTTACTTATACTTCTCTGCTCCTCATGGAGCATATGTCCTCAACAGTTGTTATCCATTTTTCATGGCATCTGGCTGTTTTTTTATTGCTTTCCTGGATAGTCTAGCATGCTTCAGTTTCTCAAGAAGACTCTTATCTCCAAGTCTGTTTGGGATTTCCACTTTTTCATCTTGTATCATCATCAAGTAGCTTGTCCCTTCCGGAACTTGGCTCCCATGACAGCAGTCTTGAAAAACTCACTGTTCTGTGCAAGTTGACCGGCGTCAGCAGCAGTCATTCTCAAGATCGTCAATGACATCTTGCACCCATTGTCTTCTAGGTCTTTCTCTCATTCTTCTTCCAGGCACCATTCCGTCAAAAATTATCTTCTAAGCACTCATGTCGTTGATGTGTCAGAAATATTTAATTTTCATTGATTTGAGATTTTTTAATAGCCAACTTTCTTTAATATCAAGCTGTTGTAGAACATCTTGTATAGCCGATAAGAATTTAACTCCCAGGGACTTTTAGGCTGTGGTCACGCTCCACAGAACATTTCCAGTCAAAAATTTCAAAGTGGAATGATCATGATAGTAACATACAAAAATTGATTGCAAGAAATTTCCATTTCTAAACCAAAATAATCTCAAAGTATGTTTTTCTTCTTCTTCTTCTCTAATCCTGTTTTGCCTCTCAGTGTCAGGATAAGAAGAGATTTCTAGAACGGGTTTTTGTGTGCGCTTCATAAATAGTGTTTTTCAACACCTGTTATTTTTAGATTCACCTTTGCGTGGACAGTCTTTTGTTTTGTATCCACTGTGTCAAAGTAACATTACTGGCACAACTAATAATCGCTCTTAGGCTCAGATCATATACAAATCACAAAGAGTGGTTAACAAGTGGTTGATATGGAGCGTACAGACAAGTTAATTAAAAAATTGAGTATTTCAATGACAACTGCCATAGTGTAGTTGTTGGTATGCTCGCTTCTTAGGCGTGTGGTCCAGGTTCAATTCTACACAATATAATAACTTGGAGTTTCAAAAAGAAGACAAGTCTTATTTTTCATGTTTGTTGATCTACATGCTCTGATATAACCAAAACAAGGTTCATCCTTAGGTTGAAAGGAGTGTGCTTCGGCTTAAATCCCCTACATAACAAATAAACAAGTCCACAGTGAGTGTAAACAAATCTTTCTGACTGTAATGGCTCTCAGGTCGACCCAGGCCTTAATTAGGTACCAGAAATGCAATGAGAAGCAAAGACTATCGGTGTGATGTTGACCCCATTGTGTACCGATGGTCAAGTTAAAAAATACAAACATAACACTGTATTCTCCAACATATCCATGGTTTTTTTAATGGTTCCTTTTGAGTATTTTAATAACTCCATGTATAAAAGTTATGAGGTGATCGAGATATTCATCCTCTTCGATCGTTCTAGGTCTGTTTGAATCATTCTCATTGTGATATATAAACAGCCAAACATCAGAACGTCATGTACGTGCACCAGCCTTCAGCACCTATTTGAGCTCAGTTGCTTATCCTTCGTGGGTGTTCGTTTCAGCCAGCTTTTGATTTACTAGGGTGAGCTTTCCCTAGGGTTCGATCAGCTTTGCCGTATTTTTGGGCTTTGTGATCTACGCCGGGACAGTGAGTTACGCTGTTTATGTCCGTTCTGACTGAGAAATATTTCTCGGGGCTTGTAAGCTTATCCTCGGACGGCGTCTTACTCGTATAAAACACCGTGTAAAGTATCGGCCTTCGCCAATGTTCAGACCCGAACTTCCTGTCTGATCCGTGCATTGTCGGCCTTGCTTTACCGTACATTTTTAGTTTGATCCGGAGAAGGAACATTCTCAGCCTTTTCTAGACGCGCATTGGTACGTGGCAATTTGCAATTAACATCGAAAGCACTGGCATGGGGCCGAGTACAAACAATGTAGAGGGTCGTTTCAGTCGGCACTATCAGCGTAACTGAGGATTTTGCGCCGCTGCCATCACCCGCCCAGTTATTCCGGGGATGTTAGTTACGACTGCAATCGAACCTTGCCCGGTTGCCCAAGGCTGGCAGTTCCGTTAGGCATCACCAACCTCAGTTCTTCCGGGATGTTAATTTTAATCGCACAGTACCTTGCACGGTTTTCCCAGGCCGGGTAGTTTCGTTATGCACTGAACGCAACTTGTTCTTTTGCGCTCCACAAACCTTGCCCAGTACATGTATCTGCACCAGGCTACCGATGCGGGTCAGCTGCAATCTTCTCTCGTACCGACACGAGGTAGACTTTTATTCGTTACGGTCCTGTCTTATTTATTCTTGCCGACGGGGTGGCAATGTTTGCCCCCTCCTCAGGGCTTCGAGCTTCGCCCTACGTAGGCATACGTTTGGTCACTGGATGCACCTCTCATCCATGTCAGAGACGTTTCGTTGCTGCTTCTTTGCGTTCAGGGATTTGGGCAATATCTTGTTGGACATCGGTCAGGAGATTTGTGCATTTTCTTTGTATGTATCTTTATTGTATTTCCGTAATTGCACTGCTACCACTACCAGTAGTTTTCTCTCCCAGATCCCTGCCCCTCTTAGCCAGACCGGAGCCAGAGTCTGTTTCCAGGGTCACCGCGTGGAGGTTGGGGGCAGGGTCTTGGTAGCGCGCCCTCGCTAGCCCTGGCTCATGTTACCACCATGACCTCATGAGCCTTTTGAATTGAACCTCGACTGATTTAATGAGCCATTCGCGGTTTCACCATGAGACAGTGTGAACTTAGACATGCATGGCTTAATCTTTGAGACAAGCATATGACTACTGGCAGGATCAACCAGATAGCTGTCATGGACGAGACCGGACCGACAATGCTCGGGGTAGGGAGACAGCGCTCTGTGCAGAGCGGATCCCGCGTCCCTGGCGAAAATGCGAAATTGAAGCAAACGACCGGCGTCGCTTCCCACAGATTTGCCGGCAAGACTTGCGCCTCGCCAAGCAAAGAACGACACCATTTTACTACCTGCGGACCCACAAGCTCGTTCGAGCCGGGCCTTTAACGAGACCACCGTCGAGCGTTAAAATTTTAGACTGACTGCATCACATCGCGACCGAGAAACTCCGATATACGGACACACACACACCACCAATAAGACTGCGCGCGAGCCAGCGAGTCTTAATAGCAGACGCTACCTTGTCCCTTATTCGCTGGGAGCCTCGTTAGCATGAAAAAGCGAGGAGGCACGCACAGCCGTTAGAGACTATGCACGCAATTGGTTATCGACACTGGGGAACCGTGTTCGCTGACTGGCTCGCCCGTCCGGTTATTTTCAAACGGGGAGGCACAGTTTGCAGACGCACAACCCAGATGATCAAGATATTCATTAACTCTTAGTGTACCAGGGCAAAAGCCATGTTTTTACAAGACATTTGTTTTAGAATAAAAACGCTCTTTAGTGTGGCTCCGGTAAAAGGCATCCAACCCAAATCATGTAGTGTAGCGTTTGGTCCACAAGGAGTTAATACGAGAAATTGAACAAAAGTGGCAAATGGAACATCATGACCACCAGAAAATAAGAACACAAACTGACAGCACAATAGAGGAGAACAATGGATGGTCTTGATCTTTCACAAGTCAAAACAGACTTGGATGTTATATGTTCAACATATCACAACAGACTTGGATGTTATATGTTCAACATATCACAACAGACTTGGATGTTATATGTTCAACATGTCACAACAGACTTGGATGTTATATGTTCAACATGTCACAACAGACTTGGATGTTATATGTTCAACATGTCACAACAGACTTGGATGTTATATGTTCAACATGTCACAACAGACTTGGATGTTATATGTTCAACATATCACAACAGACTAAAGATAGAAACATCTGATATGTGCAGTTATGACACTGATAAAATCTGTTACAAAAGTGATCAACATATGTGGAGAAGATCTGTTACAAAAGTGATCAACATATGTGGAGAAGATCTGTTACAAAAGTGATCAACATATGTGGAGAAGATCTGTTACAAAATTGATCAACATATGTGGAGAAGATCTGTTACAGAAGTGATCAGCATATGTGGAGATCTGTTACAGAAGTGATCAGCATATGTGGAGATCTGTTACAGAAGTGATCAACATATGTGGAGATCTGTTACAGAAGTGATCAGCATATGTGGAGAAGATCTGTTACAGAAGTGATCAACATATGTGAAGAAGATCTGTTACAAAAGTGATCAACATATGTGGAGATCTGTTACAGAAGTGATCAGCATATGTGGAGAAGATCTGTTACAGAAGTGATCAGCATATGTGGAGATCTGTTACAGAAGTGATCAGCATATGTGGAGAAGATCTGTTACAGAAGTGATCAACATATGTGAAGAAGATCTGTTACAAAAGTGATCAACATATGTGGAGAAGATCTGTTACAGAAGTGATCAGCATATGTGGAGATCTGTTACAGAAGTGATCAGCATATGTGGAGATCTGTTACAGAAGTGATCAACATATGTGGAGAAGATCTGTTACAAAATTGATCAACATATGTGGAGAAGATCTGTTACAGAAGTGATCAGCATATGTGGAGATCTGTTACAGAAGTGATCAACATATGTGGAGAAGATCTGTTACAGAAGTGATCAACATATGTGGAGAAGATCTGTTACAGAAGTGATCAGCATATGTGGAGATCTGTTACAGAAGTGATCAACATATGTGGAGATCTGTTACCAAAGTGATCAACATATGTGGAGAAGATCTGTTACAAAAGTGATCATCATATGTGGAGATCTATTACAGAAGTGATGAACATATGTGGAGAAGATCTGTTACAGAAGTGATCAACATGTGTAAAAAAGAGAAAACTGACATTATATTAACATTCTGAAATAATTATCTATAAGCGGTGGTGGACTGGGTCAAACATGTTGGTTGACAGGAGACAAGGTAGGCCACAAAAGAAGGGAAGGGGCACCCATAGCTATAATTTTAAGAGGCCTAACTGTCATCAAAATCTTTTTTTTTTAAATGATTTTTCACCCTATTAGCCTTTTCTCCTTTTGAGCCAATATACTAGCTCCCTGTATTTATTTAAAATGATAGCAAGCCAACATACTAGTTAATTTAGTATACACTGCCAAACGCGTCCGAAGGTTACACAAAAATGCGGAGTGAAAAGGTTAATCTTCATCAGGTGCCGTGCCGCTGGCGTAGGCGATCATGGATCTCCACAAATCTCTATCTTTGGTGTTTGCTATCAACTCAGATGCTGATGCTCTACCTTGCCGAGAAGTCAGGCCATCCAAAATTTGATATCTCTGACTTCCTCTGCCTCGTCTACCCTCGATTTTACCAGTTGTCACAATGTGTTCTAAACCTCCCTCCTCATGACATGACTAAAAATGATGACTGCCTCTTTCTTATACTAAAAGGTTAATATCCCTGAAAAATACATTTAAAAAATATTAGCACAAAGTAAATTGTAGTTGCATACAGTAATAATATTTCAACTTCTATTGAAAACATTTGTTAAACATATTATCTTAGTCCAAGGAAGCCCACTTCGTCAGGGACCCACTTGCCATCTGGCCAGTCTGCTACTGTCTATAACAGCATAACTACTCTTTTTAAAAAATATTCAAACCAAAGTCTACAAATGCTTGCAGAATAAGGTGACAATGTTTGTTCCAACATAGATATTCTAAAAACAAATATGGTGCGCTCTATATACAGTAAAACATAAATACCATTTTTGGTCTGAAATATGTAAGTCAGAACCTTTGACCTTCAAATGTAACACATTTACACCAACATAATTTCTGGGAAATCAATATGAGAACAGCCAATAGTTTTGCACATTAAAAAATGCCATGTTCTGATTGGCAGATGTCTCTGGCACAGCATTAAGTCTATACAAAAAAACAAAATGCATTCACGATCATGTAAATTATAAGAAAAAAAAAATACTTTAATATCAACAGTGTGACTTGAAACAAAATCAATTCATAACATTGAAATACACATACAAAATACACATACAAAATACACGTAAATATCAAGTGTTACTTAAAGTCTAGTAAAAAAATCAAACCACAAAAAAATGTCATTACTGTCTGTAATACCGCTTTTTAAAAGGGCGGTGTAGGACGCCGGGGGTGGGGGGCCTGAGGATTGGATTTTAACTCCTTGTGGACCAAATGCCACAGTATGTGACTAGGGTTGGAAACATTTTTACCAGGAGCCAAACTAAAGGGTGCGTTTTTTATTCTAAAAACAAATGGCTTGTAAAACCATGACTTTTGCCCAGGTCCACTAAGAGTTAATAGCCGCATGGCTAGTAAAGTCGCCACAAAACTGTTTAGGTTAAGATTTTTCTTTATGCCCCCGACAGCAAAAAACTTCTTCGCCGTGGATTGAAGCAGGTTCTTCCGCATAGAAGATTAAATCTAATCCATTCGGCCAGATGATCCACTTGAAGTCTAGTCACTGATGTATAATTCAACTTATATAATTAATTTATAAATTATTTCCAAAATAATTTTGATACATACTGAAAGATATAAAATTAATTTTATAATAATGCTGTAAATTATTTTAAAATTAACAGATATAACATCCAAAATATAATTTGAATTCTATAAATTATATTAACACAAAAATCATGAATAACTGCAAAATATAAATTGAATAACTATAAATTATATGAAGAGTACTTGAAGTAAAACTCAATAATATAAAGTTAATATTTAAGTAGTGATGGCAAAGTGAGTTAACATAACCATACCAATATTTGAAAAGTCAAATTTAAACACATCAAGTGAGTATTCAAGTCATTATATAATACATGGTGTTTATAAAGTCACTGTGCAGTGAAATTTACCCCCAGGTGAAAGAACATCACAAGAAATGTGGTTTTCAAAGACTACTAAAAAATTGTAATGTAGATTGTTATTATTCATCTAGATACTACTGCTCTTGGCTGGCTTGTATTGGGTAAGGGCTGTGAACACGAATTGTGAGTCTGGAAATTTCAGCACATATTGTGGAATTACTTCTTCAGTATATTTGCCATCATTACAAAAGACATGTTCTGCCAAAAATACCCAGCTTTCAATTGTTGAGACCATTTCCTTTCAGTAATGAAATCGTGAATATAACCATGGCTTGTTGTGTACTGCTGCACACAGAATTATGGAACTCAGAATATCATGACATAAATTTCTCTCATTTCTGACATAATTACTAAAATATTTTCAAAATTCACTGCACAGTTACTTTATAAACATCCGGTACAAATATCATCATAAATTTGATCAATGCTTTTAAAAAGTAAATGATATATACTTAACCCATTCGCTCCTCTGAGCCAATATACCAGCTAGTAATATTTTGTTAAGATGACGCAAAGCCAATGTAGTGGCTAATACTGTATACATTGCAATATACATACATCCGGAGGTACAACTAACTTACGGAGTGAAAAGGTTAAGCATATACAATGAATATTTAAGTGGTTTTTATACATGTTTGTTTCAATGTAAAATGTATTCTCAAAGACATTAAGTGAGTATTAAAGTCATTACGTAACATCAATATGTTCAGACTACAGTATTAGTCCTGGGATGTAAAACCGGCCCGGTGTGATGTTGACCACATTGCTCATCGTGTTCTGTTGGTGAAATAAAAATATGGACCATAATAAGAATATGTCCAAATATACCGCATGGCTTGAAAATGAATTTCTTTAATATTTACTTGTATATTAATAATCAGGTAAAGATTGTTAGTGTGTCCAAATTTTTTGTAACCAGTAAGCAAGAGTCTAACGCTGTGTCCATGGGCGCCCTCATCATACATTCTTGCCGCCTTATTTTACTCTGCCAGTTTTAACATTAATTAGATTTTTCTGTTTTTTGTATCACTCCCATGAACACGATCTTCCCGCTTTTAAATTTTTTTTTTTTTGGTAACTATTCTACTGCTCTTTAACCTCAGCCGTTGCTTTTTCACTGGGGAAAGCATCTTCATCTCAACTAAATTAACATTATTTTTATTTTTATTAGTAGTAGAAATATTGCAATCATCACATGGCACCAGCACCTCCACAACTATCAGGAAGATGCATCCCAATATATAAAAACGTTGGACAGCGCTGCAGTAAGCTATGAAAATTGATTGATTTTGATAGGACCATCATTATTGCACTTCAGTGAATAACAAGGTAGATATCTTTTTTAAACAGGAAGATCTTAGCAGCAGTGCACGAACTTTGTAGCCCCTTTGAGGGTTCCCAATGTAATTTTGATGCTCTTCTTAATGAATTTTTCCAGGGCAGCGGCTTTGTACACAGGGCCTATGTTTTATCATTGTCTCCAATGGGACTCATAATTCAATCTCACCTACATTGAAATCAAATATTCCAATACAGGGAAGAAACTGCGTACCTTAGAAGTGAGAGTTGAGCACCTTATCTTCATGACATGGAGACTCCCTTGGAAAATATCAACATGAATACTCTTCAACAGTCATTTCACAGTAACTACAAAATTCTTCTATATTCATTTATATATAACAAATAAATCAAGTTTTACAAATAATACATATATATATATATATATATATAATGTTGGCTATATAACTTGTATAACATTAGATAGCAGATGCAGTTGAAAAATAAATGAACAGAATTTCAGAGAAATAAAAGGATGTTGCATGCACAAAGTAACTCCATATTGAAGTTACAAAGTTCTTCAGGCGCTACATGGAGCCAGTATTGGCTTAGGAAAGCGAGGTATTGCCAATAAATAAAACAAATAGGGGGGCAGAACATGCTTTGTGAGTAAACATGTGTTGTGCTAATTTCAGGGTCCGAGGCCAACTTGGGGCAACAAATATTTTAGGCGTGTACATGGTACACAGTTGCACTACAGATTTTCAGATTCTTTACTTGAGGATTTAAATTACAAGCACCTCAGAAGTTGGAGTAAAGTTTGCCTGAATGGCAAGGGACACTGATAATAAGGCAAGAAAGCCTTCACGCAAAAATCAGTCCGAGGTGCCATATTCTGACTACGACTGAATTCATAGCGGGAAACAAAAATAAAATATAAAAAAAACAAATAAATAGTAAAATCTCTGGAGGTTACAGAGTTGTTGTTGTACAGAACAATATTAAGAATCCCATGGACTACTAAAGACATTAATGCTGATGTGTTGAAATAGGTCAAGAAACAGAAAAACTCTATCAACGAAAGAAAAAGACGATCATCATTTTTTGAGCCAGAAATGAGAAAAGGAGGTTTAGAACATATAGTGACAAACTGCAAGAACAATGAGTGACAAAGAAGAGGATGACAGTGAAAGAAAGTTATGGACAGTCTAGCCCCATGGCACAGAAGAATGCCAACATTCAAACTAACAGTATGTACTTAGGACAGCTATTTGTGGAAATCCATTATCAGCTACCACCAGTCAATATGGCACATGATGATATGTAATGCAACATAAAAAACGATTCCATTTGCAGGAATTAAACGAAACAAATAATTAAGTTTTGATTTTGATGCAACAATTATGTAAATCTCATAGAAACGAATGGAATATTTTTCTGACCGTAATTGCTCTCGAGTCAACCCAGCCTTAATTGGGTACCAGGAAAAGCACAGGTAAAAGCAGCTGGTGTGATGTTGGCCACATCATTCTACCTGTGCTGATGGTCTCTTAAATAGTAATAGTCATACGTCGCAAGTGATGATGACAACAGCCTCAGACGTGTGCTGCTGCACCTCTCTGGCGTGTGCGGATGTGAGTGTAGAGTTCTATCCTCGAACACAATCCCCTACCACAGGTGATGCCTACGTGATCAAGGTTAGACATGTGGGTGTTGTTAGTTCTGTTTTTTGTGCGCAGCTCATTTTTTCTGTGCCTCAACGGCACGACGATTCTCAGCTATGCGAGCTCCTCTTGTGTTGTTACAGCGTCATATTTGGCGATCTTACGCCAGGGATTCCAAGCTTGTGGTGTCTATATTCAAGCATTTCAGAGTATTTTCTGTCCACCAGCAGAACGTCTGCCCCCTTCAAGCTCACAATACATCAATTGTGTAGGTACTAAATAATATGGACCTAACACTCTATTTCCAAATATACCTTTGAGGTATGAAAAAGAGTTCCCTTACTTACTACCTTTTTTTTTACAGAAACACAAGCTCAAATATTCATTAATGTAGGAATCCAAGTAATATATGAAACTCCCATAACAATACAACAATCATAATGATTGAATAATGCAAGAATAATCATCCAAGTAATATATGAAACTCCCATAACAATACAACAATCATAATGATTGAATAATGCAAGAATAATCATCACATGTAAATATAAACAAATCATATTCTTGCACAACATAAACATTCTTTCTTGATCATCACATGATTTAGTCATTTTGAATAAATACTGAAGGTAAAGAAGCTAGCCTAGCATGCAGGCTAACATGTATGTATATATATATATATATATATATATAGAGAGATATGTGTGTGGGTGTGTGATTTATACAGGCTAACATGTATATATAGATATATATATAGAGAGATATGTGTGTGGGTATGTGATTTATAGTTGTGGTTACTGCAAAAAAATGAGCTGTGCAAGTTTAGCATGAGAAGAACTGAGAGATAAAATCTCAGCATGAGAAGAACTGAGAGATAAAATCTCAGTATGAGAAGAAATGAGCAGTATTATCTCAGTATGAGGAGAAATGAGCAGTATTATCTCAGTATGAGGAGAAATGAGCAGTATTATCTCAGTATGAGAAGAAATGAGCAGTATTATCTCAGTATGAGGAGAAATGAGCAGTATTATCTCAGTATGAGAAGAAATGAGCAGTATTATCTCAGTATGGGAAATGAGCAGTATTATCTCAGTATGAGGAGAAATGAGCAGTATTATCTCAGTATGAGGAGAAATGAGCAGTATTATCTCAGTATGAGGAGAAATGAGCAGTATTATCTCAGTATGAGGAGAAATGAGCAGTATTATCTCAGTATGAGAAGAAATGAGCAGTATTATCTCAGTATGAGGAGAAATGAGCAGTATTATCTCAGTATGAGGAGAAATGAGCAGTATTATCTCAGTATGAGGAGAAATGAGCAGTATTATCTCAGTATGAGAAGAAATGAGCAGTATTATCTCAGTATGAGGAGAAATGAGCAGTATTATCTCAGTATGAGGAGAAATGAGCAGTAGAATCTCAGTATGAGAAGAAATGAGCTGTATTATCTCAGTATGAGAAGAAATGAGCTGTATTATCTCAGTATGAGAAGAAATGAGAGATAAATTTAGCATGAGAAGAACTGAGAGATAAAATCTCAGCATGAGAAGAAATGAGCAGTATAAATCTCAGTATGGGAGAAATGAGCAGTATTATCTCAGTATGAGAAGTACAAAAAAATGAAATGGTGATAGGGCAGTGCGTACATAAAAACGAAATGTAAAGATGGTAGGTACACTTGGGTCATCACTCTAAAAAGTCATCATCATATTGCTTTCTATCTTCAGAAAATTGTTACCACGAAATCTGCAGCTACTGTGCAACCACTTTGCGGCTTGAACTTTCAATTAGCTGACAGAAACTGTGCACCTATAAGAGAGGCTGCTTGCTACTTTTCAGTGAGGATTAAACAAGTATATTATTCTCTGTTTCTTCATGATTGATTGATAAAACAATCATCATTGCACTTTGGTGAGTAACCATGTGTGCTCCGATCTCTTTCTTACACAGGAAGATCTCAGTTGCAGTGCACAAACTATGTAGCATCGAGAGAGTTCCCAAAGTAATTTAGAAGATGGTGAAAATATTAGGTAGGAATTTTATTTTAAAAAATCTTTCTAATGAATTTGGACCGACAGTGCCAGTGGTTACCGGAGCCCAAATTTGGGGTGTAAAGAAAAGAACCACGGTTACCTGCCACGCATGTCGTAAGAGGCGACTAAGGAGGTTTGGTTGAAATCAGATGCACGTGTCCTAAATGTGTAGAAGTCTATGCATTTAGGGGCCTACCAAACCAATGTGCGATGTATACACGTTCTTGGCAAAGATCAAACATATCACAAAAAGTGATTACAAATGGTCATAAAGAATGAACGCAAAGAAGAAGAAGACCGGGCAGTGGCTTTCCAGATTGTTCTTTTCTTATTTTGAACTACCAAGGGTTCTTTAACATGCTCAACTTGAACATGAGACCTAGGTTTTATCATCCATCTCTGATAGAACTAGGAACTCGATCTCACCTACACTGAGATCAGGGATCTCTAAAGAACTATCCTGATGACTACATAAGGGAGCAAACCGAGTACATTTGGAACAAGTAGTGAGCACCTAACCTCTACACAACAGAGACCCCATCTGTTTCTTCATCTCCTTATCTAGTCTATTAAGTTAAAAAAGTATCCAGGCAACTTTGATGTCAGAAAGCAACCAGACAACTTTAAGATAAGCTACACGTATTGTGAAACACAGTGACAACACTAAGAATTGTAGTATTCATGTCATACAACTTTGTAACAAAAATTAACAACAAGCAACAGACAAATGTTGGCTAAACAAATGCATACATGCTTTAACAAATGTTTCTGAACTAACATAAGAAAATTCCAGAATGTAAGAAAACACCATAAAAAAGTTTGAAAAATGTAAAGTAATTTGTGTAAACATAATATCTCCATTTAAAATAACTTGAGTACCACTTTTGTAAATAACTGAAAGATGCTAACAATAACTTTTATAAGTATTGTTATATTTGATGGATTATATAGATATATAAATATATATTCAAGAGAGTTGTGAGTTCTATTCCACACTCAATGTTCCAAACATGAGGAAAGGAATTGACCCTCCTGCAGATTAAGGCCTAGAAATATAAAGTGACAGTAGCTTCATACCATAAGATCTGAAAAGTTACTGGAAATTTTATATTTAATTTATTAAATTCAGGAGAAGTGATGAAATCAGAGAAATGTATGGTTAACTACTAGTAAAAAGGAGAAGAAAGAGATATGTTGGGTATACATGGAGAGAAAATGATCAAAGAATCACAAAGCAGCAACGGAAATAGGAGGAAAATGATTTCAAGAAAGAAATGATGACCTAGGGAGACCCTGAAACAAACTTTACTGAAAGAGAGGAGAGAATTATCAGACTCCTGTCCATATAGAAAAGATTGAACGAGTTGTCCAGGAAAGAGTGGTATGGAGAAATTGCTTGCAGACCCTATGTAACGTATAACGGTACGAGAGGAATATCATAACAGTAATAATAATAATAATATAACAAGTAAATAAAATAGTCGACATCACATTTTGTTATCTTTGTCTTTCAAAAATTGAATATATACAAATAACTGTCAATATTTGTCGACTAGTTTGTGTTGATTTTTCTGACACAACCAAGTCATGATAATTCTGATTGGTTTCCACCTTACACAATTGAGAACACTGCAATAATCATCATCAAGTAGCTTGTCCCTTCTGGAACTTGGCTACCATGACAGCTGTCTTGGAAAACTCTCTGTCCTGTCCAAGTTGACCGCATCAGCAGCAATCATTCTCAGATCATAAAAACCATCTTGCACCCATCATCTTCTAGGTCTTCCTCTTATTCTTCTTCCAGACACCATTCCTTCCAAAATTATCTTCTCTAGGGATGTTGTTTGATGTATCCAAAATATTTAATTTTCCTTGTTTTTATGCTCTTTAATAGCCAACTGTCTGTAATATCAAGCTGTTGTAGAACAGAAGTATTTGCTCTTTCTCTGTCCATGATATTCTAAGTACTCTTCTGTAACATTTGCATTCAACCACATTAATAATCTTCTCCGCCGCTTTGTCAATGGTCCATGTCTCACAACCATACGTTGCCAAGGAAAAAAAGCAGGCTCTTAAACACTTGATTTTTGTTCTTATGTCCGTTCCCTTAGATAGGTTTGTTCGTTACTGCCATAATACTTTATACAACAGGTGAAATTTGAAGAGAAAAAAATATAATGTAATCTTTCAAATGCAAGCAAAGACATCAGATATAATCAATGTATTAAAAAGAGTGAAAGTTAGAATATGTTGAAGGGAAAACTGAGATCTTAAGAATTAATACGGAGAACAAAGAACCAGTCATGTTGCAAGGAAAAGCAATGAAAAATATGGAGTCATTCACCTACTTAGGCAGTATATTGGACATACAAGGGAACAAGAAAGCAGATGTTAAAGAAAGTATCAGACAGATGTTAATAGCTTGTCTGATGGGCACTGTGAGGAGAATGTTCAACCAGTGAGCCACAGGAACCATCAGTATGCATACCCTTTGACATATGTTGGGAGAGACTGAGCACCTATGGGTCTGCCCAGAGTGTTATGACGTCAGCTCATTAACCAATAATAAGACACAACAGATATGGATGTTACATGCTCAATAAAATGAGGAAAGGTACTTATAACAAATGCAAAATATTGCACTGATAAAAGAGCATTTCAATAACTTTAACAAAAATGTCAACAAAATATATGAGGAGACGGCACATTTCTCATTCACATATATCATTCTAAGACATGTACTATAGAGATATCAACAGCTAAGAGATGTACTATAGAGATATCAACAGCTAAGACATGTACTATGAAGATATCAACAGCTATAGTCTGTCCATTAATTCGTGAGCATGTTTGAAATTGATTTTCTCGAAAACTACCTGTTGGATCTCAGTGATTTTTGCAAGCAGCCTTAGAATATCCATGACGCTAGAGAAATATTTTTTTCCAAGAAAATTTGATGTAGTTTGAAATATTTCTTCTTCAGGTTATATTAAAATCAACCTCACCGGATTGTACACAATAGTAACAGATCTACGGTACACAGACGCGTTGTTCTAAAAATACATTATGGTAACATTGAAATATCGTGAGTAAACAACAATTTCACGAATTCCCGTGCACCTAACCCAGTCGACTTTGAAAGCGGAAAGCATATGGCGTTATAATTGGGATACCGTTGTATAGTTATAGGTGTATCTCGCTATTTGTATGAAGCTATTGTATCATATTTGTTGGCTTATCAAAACTGACATTGATATCACATTCATAATGAGTCTGAAGTGCACATTTATAACAATGCAGAAGGTTACAGTTTTACTATACCAACACTTTCGTAGGGAATCTAAGAGAGGTCATCTATATTGGATATTCATAACCCTGAGAAACGAACGCAACTGGCGCTTGGTCTGAATAGAGAATCCTTTTCCCGATGGATTAAACAGGACACAAAGTGCACTAATGTCACGCAAGGAAGGAAAAGAACAATTGACGACTTTGACATAGATGTCATAAGACGGAGCTCTTTAAAATGTTTCATCAAATCAACTTGTTACTCTCAGGAAACTGAAATTAAAACTGCAATCAGATTGCAGCATAGACATTTCTAAAAGTACTCTATGGAAAATTGTAAGAGCTGCCGGCTTTACCTTCAGAAAAACTATAGGCGGCAGGAATATTATTTGTGAAAAGCCACATTTAATTGCTGCCCGAAGTAAATACCTGGGGCAGATCCGTGAGTGGGGAGGCAAGGCTATGATATTGTATATTTGGACGAATCCTGGGTCAATGCTCACCACACCAATGCTAAAGAATGGCAATCAGTAGACGGTGAACAGAAAAGAAAAATACCAAGCAGCAAAGGCCAGCGTATTATACTAACACATGCACGAAGCAGTGAAGAAGGTCTTGTCCATGACGCTGGACTTATTTTCCAATCAAAAAGTACCGACGTAGGACTACACACAGAAATGAATGGACATATTTTCAGGCACTGGATGGAGAAAGATCTACTTCCAATTCTAAACAGACCATCATGCTTGGTAATGGATAATGCATCCTATCACAACGCAGTATCAGCGGAAGACAAAGTACCAACTGCATCAAATACAAAAGATCAAATTAGGACTTGGCTTGCTAAGGAAAATATCAGCTTCGATGATACATATTTGAAACCCGAGTTGTTGCACCTGGTGAGGATGACAAATAAGACAAAGGTGTTTCATATTGACAAAATCATTCCGGAATACGGCCACACGCTTTGCGACTACCTCCATATCATGCTCACCTCAATCCGATAGAGCTTGTCTGGGCTAAAGTAAAAGGGCAAGTTGCCGAACAGAACAGCACGTTTAAAATGTGTGATGTTGAAGTTCTGACACGTGAGTCCCTCTCAATGATAGACATGCAGTTCTGGAAGAAGTGTGTTGAACTTGTGCTCCGAGAGGAAGACGAGTACTGGCACCGAGATGGATTACAATTTGTCCAGCCAGTAACAATTATCAACCTCATGGAATTGTCATATTCAGGATGATACAAATCATATTTTGATTACAGACTGAGAAATAGCAACGATACATTTCCATATCCAAATGCGTCTACCATCATACAATTTGTGGTGAAGTTAAGACACCCTGGGGTCTAATGGTGACCGAAGGGGAGGACTAACTGTTGCATATTGTATCCAAGTTCACGATTGCACATAAAGGGCAACACACTTAATTACTTGACCTATCAAGTTAATATGGCGATACACCTATGAATAGAATTGACATGGACAAATTCTAGGATTACTGTAAAATCTAAAATTTGAGCCCCGTATTTGCAATTGTCATAAAAGATCAAAGGAATTCGCCGATGTGCAAAATCCGTAGCATCTATGGACTACTGGTTAACTTTATTTTAGCGTCATGGATATTCTAAGGCTGCATGCAAAAATCACTGAGATCCAACAGGTAGTTTTCGAGAAAATCAATTTCAAACATGCTCACGAATTAATGGACAGACTATAGGACATGTACTATAGAGATATCAACAGCTAAGACATGTACTATAGAGATATCAACAGCTAAGACATGTACTATAGAGATATCAACAGCTAAGACATGTACTATGAAGATATCAACAGCTAAGACATGTACTATGAAGATATCAACAGCTAAGACATGTACTATAGAGATATCAACAGCTAAGACATGTACTATAGAGATATCAACAGCTAAGACATGTACTATGAAGATATCAACAGCTAAGACATGTACTATGAAGATATCAACAGCTAGGACATGTACTATGAAGATATCAACAGCTAGATATCAACAGCTAAGACATGTACTATAGAGATATCAACAGCTAAGACATGTACTATAGAGATATCAACAGCTAAGACATGTACTATGAAGATATCAACAGCTAAGACATGTACTATGAAGATATCAACAGCTAGATATCAACAGCTAAGACATGTACTATGAAGATATCAACAGCTAGATATCAACAGCTAAGACATGTACTATAGAGATATCAACAGCTAAGACATGTACTATAGAGATATCAACAGCTAAGACATGTACTATGAAGATATCAACAGCTAGATATCAACAACTAAGACATGTACTATAGAGATATCAACAGCTAAGACATGTACTATGAAGATATCAACAGCCTCCGAATAATAACCGCTTCATTTACAAAAACATTAAAAGTGCGATCTGAAAATCTATGAAGTAGAAGAAAGTAGATAATATGATGATGATTGTTCAAGGTCATGATTGCACATTAAAATAAAAACAAATTGAATGGATGTGTATAAACTCCTCTGTTACAAACAATTTTAGCAATCAAAAATTGCTTCTAATTAGTTTCAGAATAAATATTCTGTCTGGTCCCAAAAAAGGACCAAACAAATATACTATCTCAGGTATTGTTTGTTTTTGACTAGATTTCATGAAATAAAACAAGCATCACACATCACTGTATCTCCATGTATACTGGAGGCAGACTAACGTCAGCTACGCTTAAGTGGGACTTCAGGGTAGGTCGGCATTTGTACAGGTACAACAGTGTCTTCTACTTTGTAAGAGGGAAATAAGCCAGACAAGCCAGTTCTTCTGTTAACTCCCTTGGAAAATCCATCCCAATGGTTTCCTGCTATACCAACTGTATCTCCAGGCTGTTGAGGACAAAAATTAACAATTATGACATGATACAGAAATTATTTTTCTTAGAACGCTTCACTTGTTAACCACTCTGTGTGATTTGTATGTGATCTGAGCCTAAGAGTGATTGTACATTGTGCCATTTATGCGCCTACAAGTAGGGCAGCACATCCAATTTCTGCAATGTTTCTTATTTACTATGGTAGCTTCCTTAGATCCTACATCAGTTGCCTCTTAGGACATGCCTTGTAGGTCGCAGTGGTACTATTCTTTGTTTCCCTGCTGGCCCGGCACCACACGGGCAATACAGAAATTCAATAAACTATATGCCAGAGTGGTTACTGAGGCCCAAATTTTGGGTGTATGGAATAGAACCACTGTTACCTCCATGCATGTGTAAAGGCGACTAAGGAGGTTTGACTGAAATCGGATGCATGTGTCCCAAATGTGTAGAAGTCTATGCGTTTAGGGGCCTACCAAACCAATGTGCAACGTATACACGTTCTTGGCAAAGATCAAACATATCACAAAGAGTGATTAAAATTGGTCGTAAAGAACAAGCAAAGAAGAAGAGAATAAACTATATATAAAAGATAACTAAACAAATGTTATATATAGAAATTCATTAATTGAACATTCAACTATTAAATAATAGTAAATTAAAAAAATTGTTTTTTCAAGAAAATCAAAAAGGAAAAATACTCAAAAAGAAGTTCAAAGAAACATTTTCAGGTTTGAATTCTTCACAAGGAGTTACTTCTTATTTTGTATGTTTGTTGTCCTTGATTCTCTGATATAGATAAAGAATTGACTTCATTGCACCGGGTTTCCATTTAGGCTTCGTCCCTGTCAGCAGAGATGGCACGCTATCTGCCGAGAGTGTTGCAGAAACTTCATAGCTCCAGTAACAATTCTAGGGATCCCATGAAAAATTTACACCTATAACTCAGTCAGAATTCGAACCCACAACCTTCAGAGCGACAGGCAAAGTCTTAACCACTTCACCATAGAGATCCCCAAGAGATAACTAAAGATAGGAAGACTTGCCATGAGTTGGTTAAGGGCCTATGCTCCAATCAAGGTTAAAAAGTCATAAGAGAGAGAGAATGAGAGAAGAGAGATATATACTGAGAACTATGAACTAATCTTCTAGGCACACTACAAAGTGAATAGTATTTACTGCTGTCCTACTAGACATTACAAAATGGCATGATCACTGACAGTTTCATTGGTTAATAACTAGTCAAATGAGCAAAGTTTTGAGACTTTAGTGCTGCCCTTCAGTACACCACAAGGTCAATGACTGCAGCAATGATTGAGAGTTATTGATACCATACAAATACATACAACAAAATCTGGTACACACCAGAATATCCAACATGTTCTCGGTATTGCCATGATGAGCCTCAATAACTGACAGGTCATGTGCATTCTGTCCTCCATAGTAGAAGATGTCGTCAAGTGAGCGGAAGTTTTTCGATGCATCTCCATGCAATGTCTGCATAATCTCATAGGCAACTCTGCAAACCTGAAAACATGGAGACAATGTTGATAATTACATCAGAACAAACATGAAGATAATATTGATAGATACATCAGAACAAACATGAAGATAATATTGATAGATACATCAGAACAAACATGAAGATAATATTGATAGATACATCAGAACAAACATGGACACATGAAGATAATGTTGTTAGTTCATCATCATCATCAGGTGCCGTCTCCACATCGAAGGTTGGCTGCAATGAATCTCCAGCATCCTCTGTCTTTCGCCTTGGTGTTGCACACTGCCAGACTGTAACCTGTCCATTTCTTAAAGTTTCCTCCCACTTATCTCTCGGTCTTCCTCTTGCTCTTCTCCCCTCAACTTTCCTCTCTAGTAAATGTTTTATCATGGTGTCATGCCTTTTTATGTGCCCAAAATACTTTACTTGTCTGAATTTTATTTCTCTTAATAATTGTTTCTTCATGCCTAGTTTTCCTAAAACTTGTTTATTTGTCTGTTTTTCTGTCCATGAAACTCTGCTTATTCTTCTATATATCCACATCTCAAATGCATCAATTCTGTCTTCTAACTGCTTGTTCATTGTCCATGTTTCGAGCCATACATTAATATAGGATATATATAGCATTTGATCATTCTAATTTTTAGCCTGTTTGTGATTTGTTTGGATGTCAGTAACTTTCTCATACTATTGAAATTATCCTTGGCCATTCCTATTCTCTTTTTAATTTCAGTTATACATCTGCCATCATCTGTTATCATCTGACCGAGATAGGAGTAGCTTTTTACTTGATGTAGTAATTCTCCTTGTATTTTTATATTCATTTTAGGTTTTTCCATTTCCTTGTTGATTACCATAGTTTTTGTTTTCTGTATGTTAATGTCTAATCCATATTCCTTGCTAGTTCTGTCCAATTGGTCCACTAATTCTTGTAGATCTTGTTCATTTTCTGCTACCAATACTGTGTCATCTGCATATCTTAAGTTATTTATTATTTTTCCATTGATCTTGAGTCCTGGCATTCCCTCTAGTTGTTTGAAGATTTTCTCTGTGTAGATGTTAAATAGGCTTGGTGACAGTATGCATCCCTGTCTCACTCCTCTCTTTATGTCTATGTATGGAGAGTAGCTATTTTCATATTTTATTATTGCTGTCTGTTCCCAGTATATGTTACTTATTAGTCTGATATCATCCCCATCTAGGCCTATTTCTTGTAGACATATGATTAGCTTTTCATGTTGGACTCTGTCAAAAGCTTTGCTATAATCGATGAAACACAAGTAGATACTTTTTTGCACTTCTATATACTTGTCAGCGAGTAGTCTTATACAAAGTATTGCCTCTCTTGTTCCTCTGTTTTTTTCTAAAGCCAAACTGTTCTTCTCCTACTTCTATGTCTATCTTGTTTTTAATTCTTTCATGTATGATCTTGAGTAGTATTTTTGTTATGTGGCTCATCAGGCTAATTGTCCTATAGTCTGTGCACTCCTGTGCTTTGGGCTTTTGGGTAGTGGTATGAATACTGATGTCTTCAAGTCTCTTGGTATATATCCTGTGTTATATATATCATTGCACAAATCTGTAATGGTTGAAATACCAAAATCCTCTAAGGAGGTTAACATTTCCACAGAATATTGTCCAATCCTGCAGCTTTCCTCGCTTCATTGTTTCGATTGCTCTTACAACTTCAGATTTTAATATTCTTGGGCTGTCATTGAACTTTATACTGTGTTTACTGCTTCTTTGATCATCAAATAGAGCCGTTACATATTCTGTCCATCTTGTCAATATTTCTGTTTTATCAAACAAAAGTTGGTTGTTGTTGTTTTTGATACATCCTCCACTTTTTACAGTATTTTTCTTACTTGTCATTTGTCTTATTTCTCTGTGCATATCTCTAGTCCTGTGTTTTCTGCCATATCTTCTATTTCCTTGCATTTTGTTTCTAACCAGTTTACTTTTGTGGTTCTGCACATGTTGCGTATTTCGTTGTCTAAAATTGTATACTTTGGGGTGTTCTTGGCTTTCTTTCGTTCTGTCATTTTTTCTAAGATTTCATCAGTCATCCACATTTGATTTTCATGGATTCTTTTACAGGCAGGTTTTTGTTTGCAGTTTGTATACTCTGTTTTAAGCAATCCCATTTATTGGCTACTTTCTCTTCAGGATTTTCTCTTCTGTATTGTTCTAAGCACTCTGTCATTAGGCATTCATATTTGTTCTTTACTTCCACACAATATTTCTGTTGTATCTCTGATTGTTTAAGTGCTGATATATCTATATGTGGTTCTTTTCTTGTTGGTTGGTCTATCTTTTTAGTTTTATATTTAGTTTGATCATCACTGGATTATGATCAGAATTTATATCTGCTCCTGGATATGTTTTGGTGTTCATTACATTATTTTTAAATCTGTTCCTAATCATGATGAAATCTATCTGGTTCCTTTTCTATCTCCTGGGCTTTTCCATGTGTATAATCTCCTAGATTCTTGTTGGTAAAATGTGTTGCATATAACCATGTTATTTTCTTCACAGAACTGGATAAGCCTATCTCCTCGTTCATTCCTTGTTCCTAGTCCGTATTGTCCTACAATGTTCTTGTATTTGCCTTTGCCAATTTTTGAATTCATATCGCCAATTATAATTAGTATGTCAGTTGTCTTTACTTGTTTGAGAATTTGTTGTAAATCTTCATAATATTTTTCGATTTCTTCATCTGTATGGTCTGATGTTGGAGCGTATGTTTGGATAATTGCTATATCGAATGGCTTTGCTCTGATCTTTAAAAGCATCATTCTGTCGTTATACGTCCAATAACCACTGATGTATTTTTCTATTTCCTTTTTATTAGCATACCTACTCCTCGCTCATGATATTCTCCTCCTGAATGTATAAATATATAATCATCTCTTCTTGTGTATCCCTCGCCTTTCCATCTTGTTTCTGCGACTCCATAATATCTACCTTCATATCTGTTGTCTCTAGTATTAAATTGTCTAGTTTCCCTTCTTGGTGTAAGGTTCTAACATTCCATGTTGCAAAACGAATGTGTCTTTTTCTTGTTTTCATGTATTGTTTATCTTCAGATGGATGTTTTTGCTTCATTGCTACGTCTTTGGTTGTACGTGGTGAAGTCCCAATTTCTTCCACGAGGGCCAGCCGCAAATCATTTGTATGTCCTGAAAGCGCCTCATGTGTGCCCCACACTTTGCTGTGTTCGCTTTGTGAGCCGTTGATCATTTTGATTCATCCGCCTCCCTTACCGTTACAGACTTTTGAATTAAGGATGGACATTCCTTGCCGTTTAAAAATAGCTGCGCTATGACTCATAGGGTAACCTATCGTAAACCGGTATCGCATAGTCCATCACTTTCGTCGTCGAAACTGGGTAGGTTACTCGCGTCGGAGTGTATAGAATAAATAAATCCCACCTACACATCGAATAACTATAATGACAGTCAACCTATTAGTCAAAACGACCTAAGGCATCTCTATGCTTCCAAGTATAGATATAACGTTCCCTAAACCACGAGTAAACTAATACATCCAAGGACGAAATAGTAAACACTTGTCACAGCCGCCATTAAAACGATTCCAAGTTGTTAGTTACATCAGAACAAATATGGAGACATGAAAATAATATCGATAGCTATATCAGAACAAACATGAAGATAATGTTGTTAGTTACATCAGAACAAACATGAAGATAATATTGGTAGATACATCAGAACAAACATGAAGATAATATTGTTAGTTACATCAGAACAAACATGGAGACATGAAGATAATATTGTTAGTTACATCAGAACAAATATGGAGACATGAAAATAATATCGATAGCTATATCAGAACAAACATGAAGATAATGTTGTTAGTTACATCAGAACAAACATGAAGATAATATTGGTAGATACATCAGAACAAACATGAAGATAATATTGTTAGTTACATCAGAACAAACATGGAGACATGAAGATAATATTGTTAGTTACATCAGAACAAATATGGAGACATGAAGATAATGTTGATAATTACATCAGAACAAACATGGAGACATGAAGATAATATTGATAATTACATCAGAACAAACAAGGAGACATGAAGATAATATTGATAATTACATCAGAACAAACATGAAGATAATGTTGATAATTACATCAGAACAAACATGGAGACATGAAGATAACATTGATAATTACATCAGAACAAACATGGAGACATGATAATATTGATAATTACATCAGAACAATCAAGGAGATAATGTTGTTAGTTACATCAGAACAAACATGGAGATAATATTGATAATTACATCAGAACAAACAAGGAGATAATGTTGTTAGTTACATCAGAACAAACATGGAGATAGAGAGGTTAAAATTGATGCAGCCATTACCAAAGTGCGTTATCTTACCTCATGTGAAAACGTGCAGACCAGGAAGTCGCAACAGCAAGATAGTAAATATCAATAACAATCCTCGTAATGAGTTGTCGGTATATCTAGTACTAGATGCAGACTGCGATATAGACCTGTCACTGATAAACATATACGCTGGATATCTGCGTAGTAGAATGGAAAATGATAATATAGTGATTATTATTAAATTATATGTTATACGGGGTGTTCAAGATAAAAGTAGCCAGTTCAAGGTAGCCAATCTGTCATATATTTATGAAAGTGAGAAGGTTCAATTATGACGTAATATAGGTCAAGAACACAAGTCTTTTTGTGACGGTGTGTTATTATGATGCGGGTAAGGGATAAACCAATGTGACGTAGGACCAGCTAGTTAGAACTGGTTTAAATAGTAAAGAGACAAAACACAATTTTAACTGGCAAATTTGGATTGTCGATCAGGCTACTTTTATCTTGAACACCCTGTATCATGTACGTTATCAGTGAGTCTGTAGGTTCAACCACAGCACCACGTAGTTGTGACCTTTGCATTCAAGTATTTTTAAATTAAGCCTTTCTCTCTGTAATTATTTGTTGATCTCCGGATACATTTAGATTGCAATTTGTACTGAATTAGCTAGTATACTGACTTTCATTATCTTGAAACATGTAGTGAGCTAGTATACTGACTTTCATTATCTTTAAACATGTAGCTAGCTAGTATACTGACTTTCATTATCTTTAAACATGTAGCTAGCCAGTATACTGACTTTCATTATCTTTAAACATGTAGCTAGCTAGTATACTGACTTTCATTATCTTTAAACATGTAGCTAGCTAGTATACTGACTTTCATTATCTTTAAACATGTAGCAAGCTAGTATACTGACTTTCATTATCTTTAAACATGTAGCTAGCTAGTATACTGACTTTCATTATCTTTAAACATGTAGCTAGCCAGTATACTGATTTTCATTATCTTTAAACATGTAGCTAGCCAGTATACTGACTTTCATTATCTTTAAACATGTAGCAAGACAGTATACTGACTTTCATTATCTTTAAACATGTAGCAAGACAGTATACTGACTTTCATTATCTTTAAACATGTAGCTAGCCAGTATATTGACTTTCATTATCTTTAAACATGTAGCTAGCTAGTATACTGACTTTCATTATCTTTAAACATGTAGCAAGCCAGTAGACTTTCATTATCTTTAAACATGTAGCTAGCAAGTATACTGACTTTCATTATCTTTAAACATGTAGCAAGACAGTATACTGACTTTCATTATCTTTAAACATGTAGCTAGACAGTATACTGACTTTCATTATCTTTAAACATGTAGCTAGCTAGTATACTGACTTTCATTATCTTTAAATATGTAGCAAGCTAGTATACTGACTTTCATTATCTTTAAACCATATCGTGAGCCAGTATATCAGCTCAGTAGGACGAGGGGTTAAGATTAATTCATGACAAAAAACACAATGTGGGAGAATGTTAAATTTTGTCACAAATTAAATTTAACGTTAAAGAATATCAGTATTATCAACACTTCTCAACAATAACTAACCAGTAAGGAATAGAATTGTGTAAAATTACACTAATCTTACAGTGTTCTATCAAACATATATAAAAATCTGTCCACAAATGGGAATTTCCAATTTTCAGGTTGAGCTGGTCTGTCTTTTGCTATAGACGACTATGGTTTAGTTATGGTTTTAAAAGAAACTTGAGAGGAAAGATATGGATTATTCTTCTGTGCTTGTATTCTAATAGAGTAATGTATTTTAATGAACTATTGTTTATATCTTGTAGAGTTATGCTGTCCAATCTGGTGCCAGTGGGGAAACATCTTTGGTGCTCTATTTGATTTCTCCAGGTTTCAACGTTTATCAAAGTTTCTAGTAAAAAAATTATTTCTGAATAATAGTTTGATTCAGGTTTTGTTATAAAGCACAATATTTAAACATAACAATTGTAACTTGTCAGGATTCAGTTTTTTTCTGTTATTATTTGTATTAATGTTATTATTAGAAATTATACAAGAAATTAAAAGAAAGCTGAGCATTGCTTTACAAAATCTAAAAGTACAAACTAACATATGGAAGGGAACTGACATAAGAAAAAAATCAAGTGTTTAAGAACCTGCATTTTTTCCTTAGCAACGTATGGTTGTCAGACATGAACATTGACAAAACAGCAGAGAAGATCATTAATGTCTTTGAATGCAAATGTTACAGAAGAGAACTTAGAATATCATGGACAGAGAAAATAACAAATGCTTCTGTTCTGTTCTGTAACAGCTTGATATTAAAGAGAGTTGGATATTAAAGAGCATAAAATTAAAGAAAATTAAATATTTCGGACAGATTAAATGACATGAGTGCCTAGATAAGATAATTTTGGAGGAAATGATGCATGGAAGAAGAATGAGAGGAAGACCTAGAAGACGATGGGTGCAAGACAGCATTGACGATCTGAGAATGACTGCTGCTAATGCTGGTCAACTTGCCCAGAACAGAGAGTGTTTCAGGGCTGCTGTCAAGGTGAGCCAAGTTCCACAACGGACAAGCTACTTGATGATGACTATTAATATGATTTTATTATTATTATTATTGCAATTGTCACATGGTGCCCGTGTCTCCTCAATCATTAGTCAGATGCTCCCCAACATATAAATATGTTGGATATCACCGTTGTAGAGTGTGTTTTAATGAATTCTATTTTGCTTGTACCTTGTACAGTGTGCGAGTACATTTGAAGCGAGAGATAAACAGCAGACACCCACATCGCAGAGACAACCCTGAACTTGAGAATTAATACTTACTGTTTCTGGGCCTCTGTAAGTACATTTGGGTCGTCTGAGGCCAGGTATACCCTCCTAGTGATATTAGACTGTGTTCTCTCCAACTGGTCAAAGTACTCCCCGACATGTAGCATGTATTCCAAAAGGGGATGGAAGGCTGCTTCCAAATCAATTTTATCTGTTCTACGCACATGTACCCTGTAAGATTATAGTATTAATATTACATACGGTTATAGCACATGTACTCTATAAGGCTAATGTACTCTATAATGCTATAGCACATGTACTCTATAAGGCTAATGACCTCTATAATGCTATAGCACATGTACTCTATACTGCTAATGTACTCTATAATGCTATAGCACATGTACTCTATAAGGCTAATGTACTCTATACTGTTAATGTACTCTATAATGCTATAGCACATGTACTCTATAATGCTATAGCACATGTACTCTATAAGGCTAATGTACTCTATAATGCTATAGCACATGTACTCTACAAGGCTAATGTACTCTATAATGATATAGCACATGTACTCTATAAGGCTAATGTACTCTATAATGCTATAGGGCTAATGTACTCTATAATGCTATAGCACATGTACTCTATAAGGCTAATGTACTCTATAAGGTTATAACACATGTACTCTAGGTAAAGTAAGTAAAGGAACCCTTTCATACCTCGTGGTATATAGGCAATACAGTGTTAGGCCTGTATTTTTCATTGACCGTCGGCACATGATGGGTGATGTGGTCAGCATCACGCCGGCCGCCTTTACTTTCCCAGAGCATGTCTGGTACCCAGTTGAGGCTGGGTCAACCTGAGAGCCGTAGCGGTCGGGAAAAATTCCACGCGCATTGCGGGAGCTGAACCCAGACTGCCAGCCTTGCGAAGCGAGTTCACTAACAACTACGTTACAGCGGCTCTCAAATGTACTCTAGGGGCTTCTTCTTTTTCTTCTGAATTCGTCCGCTGTGAATTTCAGCATTAGCAATGACGCCTGGTAAGGCATTTCTGACTGATTTTTGTGTGAAAGCCTGCTTTACCATTTGACTGGTGTCCCTTCCCATGCAGGCGGGCGCCCGACTTCAGAGGTACTCTAGGGCTAAACGCGGCCATCGTAAATACTGGCATTGCGCAATATTTGTCAAGATGGAGGGTGAGGCGGATTATTCAAACGTGTTTAGTAAACATATGGACATTTTAGTAAACATACGGACTCAAACGGACTTCTTTAGTAAACATAACAACAAAATAATGATGCCTAGTAAGTGTTGTGTACCAAAATATAGATCAAATTACGATTCTAATTATATATATATAATATAAGTTAATTTAACAAGTACCTTGTTCAGTAAACATAACTGTTGTCAGTGTTGTAAACATAACAACAAAATAACGATGCCTAGCTAGTAAGTGATGTGTACCAAAATGTAGATCAAATTATGATTATAATTATATATGTAGCATTTAAGTTAATTTAACAAGTAAATCATGCAAAGATTTAGAAGAGCACCAACTGTTGACTATTACATGACAATGGCACATGATAATCTGGTTGAAGCAATTAGTTTATCATCCACCACAATAAGCACTAGTTTTGTGCCATAGAAAAAACTCAAATTCCTCCCTGAACAGTTGCATCTGGTCAAAACTCCAGATAACAGAAAATGGTATAGCAATAACACTTAGTGTTTTGCATTTATGACATATTAAATTGAACTTGATCTGTCCTCATATCATCTAGATATGAAGATAAGTTCTTAGCCACGTCAAACCATAGGGAGATTGTCATACAAATTGTAATTACCAGTTACATGAAATTCTCATTAGACAGTACTGTATATGTCTCAGGAGCTCAAAAAGAAATATTTTATTGTCTGCGGTTTCAACATTTTCCTCAACAATGATATAAAATCAGGAATGTTCAATGCAATGTTCAGCAAGCTGCTTCTTCACAAAAAAGGAAAGGAGCAAAATTCAGTAGTAGATAAATATATTTGTGTAATACTGTTTAGTTTATGTGCTAATCAAGTTGTAGTGTAGTGAAAATTGATTGGCACAGCATTTTGTTTTCCCTTGTTTTCCTGTATCACTAGTGATCTCTTCGGACATAATGTATCAAAAGTTGTCACATAGACTTGATCTCCGACGTAATGTAACAAAAGTTGTCACATAGACTATTGATCTCATTCGACATAATGTAATAAAAGTATGTATTTAGACTATTGATCTCCTTCGACATAATGTAACAAAAGTTGTTATGTAGACTATTGATCTCCTTCGACATAATGTAATAAAAGTTGGTATGTAGACTATTGATCTCATTCGACATAATGTAATAAAAGTTGGTATGTAGACTATTGATCTCCTTCAACATAATGTAATAAAAGTTGGTATGTAGACTATTGATCTCATTCGACATAATGTAACAAAAGTTGTTATGTAGACTATTGATCTCCTTCGACATAATGTAATAAAAGTTGGTATGTAGACTATTGATCTCCTTCGACATAATGTAATAAAAGTTGGTATGTAGACTATTGATCTCCTTCGACATAATGTAATAAAAGTTGGTATGTAGACTATTGATCTCATTCGACATAATGTAATAAAAGTTCTTGGCCACGACAAACCAGAAGCTGTGGTGTTGTACAAACATGTGGCTTACTTATTCATGGATAACTGATGAGAGACTACCATAAGCTGATGTAAGTACACTAGTAATCATATATAAATTACTCCTCATTCTGTATAAAATTACTGCTCACTCTGAAGTATTCTGTATAAAATTAAACTAAAATAGCATGTGAGAGCAACAACTATAGCTACTCATCATAAAACTTCTTCTGTAACACACACATGCATCCAACAACAAGTTTCTTACATCTGCAGGATGTATTGTCTAGATCGGCGTTTCCAATAGTAACAGACAATAGTTAGTCTGTGCGAATACACCGCCTCAGCCTGTGACGTCACATGGCAATATTGCTGTCTGCGCTGCGGCCATTATAGAGAAGGCCGTGGCTAAACCCCATGTACTCTAACGGCTATAACACTTGTAATCTATATGACTATAGCACATGTATTCTATAAGTCTATAGTACAATATTACAGCAGATGTATAATGTGCAATTATTGCACAAGTATTATATAACATTATCATCATCATCAAGTAGCTTGTCCCTTCCGGAACTTGGTTCCCATGACAGCATTCCGGAAAAACTCTGTTCTGCGCAAGTTGTCTAGCGCCAGCAGCAGTCATTCTCAGATCATCAATGACATCTTGCACCCATCATCTTCTAGAACTTCCTCTCATTCTTCTTTCAGGCACTATTCCCTCCAGAGTTATCTTCTCCAGGCACTCATGTCCTTTTATGTGTCTGAAATATTTAATTGTCCTTGATTTCATGCTCTTTAATAGCCAACTCTCTTTAATATCAAGCTGTTGCCGAACAGAAGAATTTGTTCTTTTCTCTGTCCATGATATTCTAAGTATTCTTCTGTAGCATTTGTTCTTTTCTCTGTCCATGATATTGAAGCATTTTTCTGTAGCATTTGTTCTTTTCTCTGTCCATGATATTCTAAGTACTCTATTGTAGCATTTGTTCTTTTTTTTCAAACTTACTTTCATATTTAATCATTTATTTTTCTTTGCTTATATACTACTGTAATATACATGTCTTTAAATAATAAGAGAGACCAGTGGAGCCTACGCAACAACCACAAGTAGCTTGACAATGGAGGTTCGAAGGGTTACGGAGGCGGTGAACTGGTTGGCATCTCACAATTACTCTCGTGTTTTCATACTCAGTGACTCCATGAGCATGATTCGTAAGGTCGAATCAGGTATGGTGAGACGCAACTGGGTGGAGGTATTGGTACCGACAATGATCAGAGAAATCACCTTTATTTTTGTCCCTGGGCACGCAGGAGTTAGGGGTAATGAACGAGCTGATAGATTGGCTGGCTTGGCTACAATATCAGAGGAACTGCAATGGATCAAGTGACATTCTTCACGCATTGAGAGTCTTTTCGAACAGAGGAGTTTCAGGGCTGTGAATCCCACTCGCTGACCAGATTGAAAGAGATGGGTGTCAATATTGGTGCAGCCGAAAGAACGACATACTAGATATGCAAAGAGATTGATTAATCAACATCGAACTGGCGTGTTGGGTCACTGGACGCTGCTGGATTTGCTGAGGCGGAGATCGGAGCACCTATGGACGTGTCCGAAGTGCTATGATGATAGTCCTCATATAACTGATAACTGATACATGTCTTTGTCTATCTCCCACATCTAACTTACCCAACAATGGTGTTTTGGAATCCCATCTTCTTGCCAGCATTCACCACATCCTGAAGTACCATTGGCCTTAATCTGAACAAGTAACGAACAATGTGACCTATCCACCACACCGACGGGTCACCATGAAATATTGAGATGTCATAGGCAAGATCTGCGGGCACTGAGAGTGGCATAAAACCCGGACGAGGATGAAGGCTGTCAACGATAGGAAGGTCAATGATGTCATACGAGCTCATTTCTTCCACAGATGCTGTAGATAACCAATCATTTTGTTACAACTTTATTTTTACAGAGGTTAAGAATATAGATAAAAATTCAGTAGTTTTTTTTTTACCCAACTAGGAAACTTCCTCTTCTTCTTTTGTCATCACTGGGCTGCTACCGAGTTATTGTCCAGTGTCGTGGTTATCTGTTTTTGTCAAGCGCTGTTCTGGTGGCTTGGGTGATTGTTAATTTTGCTCTTTGACAGGATTCTGCTGTGCCATCTAACCATCTTTTCGTGGTCTCCCTCTTGCCTTATTTCCTGATGTTCTGTTGTAGAAGACTGGAAAAATCTGGCCAGCAATGGCGGAATGCGGGAGGGCCATTCAGAGTCAGGACTGTTTGATTCTGGACACGACTTTGCTAGCGCATTTCCGCCATGTTTGGTCTGGTATTTTCCGGTTTCGTTTGCCGAGCAACTGAGTTAGTGCTTGAGCAATGCTGTGAGCTATGACTGTTACATGGAATGCTTTTTGCTGTGTCAACTGTGCGTTTGTTGTGTGTATTCAGAAAATGGCGGACAGCAGTTATGGCTCACAAGCTCAATCTGCCATATGCAGTTATATTGCGGGTGCAGAAAGCTGGATTTTGTCGCGATTGATGTTCCTTCGACAAAATTGTAATTCAAGTGATGAACAGTTTTGTGTTGCTACATTAGCGACGGCTTCATTCTGGAATTAGTTCACACAGGAAACATTTCACAGTTCTAAGCATTTCATGTGATTTTCATTGGCACAGGAACGGAGCAATTATGGGGTGACCCTTTGCAGTGAAGTTGGAACCGTACTTATGAACTATGTAGAAGACTATGTATATTGTGGAGTTTGGGTGCATTCATTTTAAGCGGCCAAACTATGTCATTCTTTTTTTCTCAATGTAATTCAAGCAAGGTTCTGTACCAACTTTCTTTCTTATGCTGATGTTGGTGACACTGTCTTTACGGGTGTTGTTGGTAATTTTCGCAGGCACCGCATTTCACATGAAGTTATTTTTTGCGACTGTGCTGTGCTAATTGTCCATATTTGGTTCTGGTAACACAAAGTAAGTATGAAAATGCTGTTGATCATCTATTGTTAAGCTATCAGTGAGATGGTAACTAAGCATAAAGATACAAATTAGAACAGTTTTTAGCTTTGAAGTCAGAGATGGCCTGTCTGTATGCAGAGAGACACTGTTAAATCAATAAGTAGCAAACATCAGTCAGAAGTGCCATACCAGGCACCCTGGCTATGCCTGAATTCATGGTAGGTGAAATCTGAAGAAGAAGAAGAGTTTTATGACTAAAGTGACTAGGAATAAGATAAATAACATTCATTAATTCAATAAATACGAGAGGGTCTTTGTGGCATAGAGATTAGGTGCTCATCTCTCGTGCCAAAGGTACCAGGTTCGCTCCCTCATGGAGCAATCTGGATATTTTTCCAGAGATCCCTGATCTCTGTGTAGGTGAGATTGAATTCCTAGTCCTATCGGAGACGGACGATAAAACGTAGGTCCCGTGTTCAAAATGAAGGAATAAAATTCCTACAAAAATAGCTTCACCATCTTCAAAATTACACTGCAGACCCTCGCAGGTGCTAGGAATTTGCACACTGCAGCTGAGATCTTGTGTAAGAAAGAGATTGGAGGACACATGGTTACTCACCGAAGTGCAATTATGATGTTAATTAATCAATCAAACATTCATTACAGTTTTATTCTAGTAACAAATGTTTTATTCTAATATAATCTCTCTCTTTAGCCTGTTACGCCCTTGGCGTTTAGGGCAACAACAAACGTACACCATTCTTCCCTGTTCATGGCCTTCCTCTGTATTGTGTTCCAGCTATGATTCATTTCCTTCAGCTCTTGCTCTATCGTTCTCCTCCAGGTCGTCTTGGTCTTCCACGCTTTGCCTACCCTCTGGAGTCCATCTCAGTGCAGTTTTCGTGTCGGGCCAGTCTCCATGCGCATCACATGTCCAATCCATCTCCAGCGTCGTCTTCGGATGATAGTGCCCATATTCTCTTGTTGGCATCGTGCAAGCAATTCTTGATTCGAGATAGTAGTCGGCCAGTACAGCGTAAGATTTTTGAGACAAGTTGTATGAAGGCGGAGAGTCTTGACATATCCTGTTCTGTCATTCTCCAGCATTCCGATCCGAACAGCAATGTTGACAGCACACAGCTGTTATAGATACTAGTCTTGGTTCTGATGCTGTATTGGGCAGATTTCCAGGCGGTCTGAAGGGTCATGAATGCACTGGTGCCTTACTCAGTCTGTTTTTAATGTCAGATCCAGCGCCTCCTTCATTGCTAATAACACTTCCAAGGTATGTGAAAGCGGTTGTATCTCGGAGGGTTTTACCTTCTAGTTTGACTGGTGCTGGGGTTGCTATGTTCAGAGTCATTACTTCAGTTTTCTTCTGATTTATTTTCAGCCCAACCATCTCACTATATTGGTTAAGGCGGCAGGTCTTTTCCTGGATATCTCTATGTGTATGAGATAGAGTGCGATGTCATCTGCAAAATCTAGGTCTTCCAGAGTGGATGTGAGCGTCCATCTAATACCTCTTGCCTTATCTTCCGTTGTTTTACGCATCACCCAATCTATGACAGTGTTGAATAATAGGGCTGACATAACACATCCTTGTGCACGCCTGTTTTTACTTCAAACTTTAGTTCTGAAGTTTCAACACTGCATGCAAACTTGCTGTAGCAGCTTTTATAATATTTATAAAACACAGTGGGATTCCATACCATCTTAAGATACGCCATAGACTTTCGCGGTGTATGCTATCAAAAGCTTTTCAAAATCTACAAAGTTGATATAGAGTTTGCTTTGCCATTCTGTGCATTGCTCTATGATATTTCTAAGAGCAAATATTTGGCCTATACAGCTCCGTCCTCTCCGAAATCCTGCTTGTTCCTTTCTTAGTTTCTTATCCACAGCATCAGTAATCGTTGTAGATGATTTTGCTTAAGATTTTACTTGGGACAGAAAGCAGTGTTATTCCACGCAATTTACAATCGGCAAGGAGCCCTTCTTGGGGATCTTGATGATGACTCCTCTATTCCATGCATCAGGTATTATTTGGGTATTCCATATAGTAGTAAACAAGGGTTGCAATATATTAGCTGCAAGTTCTGGGTCTATTTTGAATAGTTCTGCGTTTAAGTTATCATTCCTGGTGCCTTGTTATTCTTAAGAGATCTAATTGCTGTAATGATCTCATCCCGGCTGGGTGTTTCAATGCCAATTTCTAATTCCTCTGTTGGCTCTGGTATGTCTGCTACTACCGTTGGTCTATTTAGCAATTCTTTAAAATGCTCTGTCCATCGTATTTCTTGTTCCTTTTCCGTTGTCAATAGTATTCCATTCTTATCCTTTATGAGAGTATTTGATCTCCTGTAATGTTTCCCGCTTATTAGCTTTGTAATTTTGTACACTGTTCCCTGATCACACTTTTTGCTGCTTCTTCTGCCTGCACTGCCAGGTCTTCAACATACATTCTTTTGTCAGCTCTCACAGCCCGTTTGATTTCTTTACTTGCGCTTTTGTACTGTTCTTGGTATCTTGCTTTCAGTCTTTGGACTTTGCTTCTAACAATTTCTTTTTAATATTTTCGGCTGTCTATTATTTTCCATGTTGTTGGTGTTATCCATTCTTTTCTTTTCTTTGTCGGTACCCTAGACATGTTTCACTGCTCTGGCTATATATAGATGCTATGTTGTCCCATGTTCTATCTATGTTGTCAGTTTCATCCGTAGTTTCATTACTTTCTAGGGCTTGGAATCTGTTCTTTATCTGCATTATAAACTTATCCCTTACTTCCGTGTCTTTTAGTCTATCCACATGAACCTCTTTTGGAAGTTTTTCTGTTGTCCTGTTTTTCTTAGTTTAAGTTTGACATAGCTGTGACTAGGTGGTGGTCGCTACCAACATCTGCACCTCTCTTGACTACAACATCTAGCAGCGGGCGTCTCCAGGGTCCATTGATCATTATATGGTCTATTTGGTTTTTATCTCTGCCATTAGGGGAATACCATGTTAATTTGTGGATATCTAAATGTTGAAATAGGGTTCCTCCTATAACGAGATTGTTCATGCTGCAGAAGTTTTCTAATATAATAAAACAGTAAAAATAGTAATAATAAAGAGAAGATAGAGATATGCTGGGCATTTTCTGAGAAGAAATGATCTCAAAACCACAAAGCATGTATTGAAATGTGAGGCAAACGGATCAAGAAAGAAATAAAGACCTATATACAGAAAACCTGAAATAAACTTTGCTGAGAAAGGCGAGAAATATCGAACTTCTTCTTCTTCTGCATTCACCAGCTATGAATTCAGAAGTAGTCAGGGTGCCTGGCTCCTCTGACTATTTTTGCATGAAGGCCTGCATTCCTTATTATCAGTGTCCCCCAACTTGCAGGTGTGTCTTCTCCAACTTGAGAGGTAACATTGCTTTATAATCTTTCTACCTCTTATATCACTTTATTGTCTCCCCTCTTTATATTATTATTATCTCCCATTTTATTTTCACTTATTATCTCCCCTCGTAGACTTACATCTCCAGTGGGTTCTGGAACCTTCATTGTTTACTTGTGAACAAGTCTTGCTAAGAGGTTCGAACACAGACTCCCAGCCTGTGGGCGAGTACCTCCAGCCTTTGGAATCAAGTATCAGAGTTCTTTCCATGGCATATGCTGCTATAAGACAGTAGGTGATGTGATGGAGCTGACAGCCAAAACCACATCCTTTGTGCAAGTTGCAAACAATTTTTTTTGCAGTCTTACAGTTGACTGGGTTCTAAACAGAAAAACATACAACAACAACTGTTAAGCTTGATTTTCAAAATACAACAAAAACAGCAATTAAACTAGATAAACATACTACTTTGAACGCTCGATATCGACCACTTTTTAACCACTCTTTGTGATTTGTATGTGATCCGAGCCTAAGATCAATTTTATGTTGTGCTACAAGTAGGCCAGCACATCCGATTTCTGTGACACTTTTTATTTACTAAGGTAGCTTTCCTAGGTCCCTACCTCAGTCGCCTCTTAGCTCACAGTGTTACTATTCTTTGCTCCCATTGAGAGCCCTGGCAACACACGGGGGATAAACATACAACAAAAACAACAATTAAAATTTGAAAAAAACTTACATGAAAACAGGAAGTAAACTTGAGAATAATAAAATAAAAACAATATTATAAGGACTGCTGTAGAACTGAAAATAGGAAGTATGCTTAAAGCAATAAATCTCTTTCATTGTTTTATATTATTATATGTTGTTTTACATATGCAGATCGATGTTCATCTGCTACCGTATAATAGCGGTACCATCATGTTAACCATGTCAGATCAGATGTTTCATCTGCTACCTGTAAATGACAACTAGACAGGTACCATCAGCAACTGTTAAACCCACTGTCAGATCAGATGTTTCATCTGCTACCGTATGACATAGACGTATCACTGCAACTGTTAAACCCACTGTCAGATCAGATTTAATCCTGCTACCATGTATGACAGTAGATGATACCATCTGTAAATGTTATACCCACTGTCTTGTGGAGGGGGACTTGGGAAAGTTAAAGGAGTAAACCTGATAAAAATCCTCACAGCCTTGTGGGTCAGCACGGTTATGCAGAGGGCTAGAGGAGTAAACCTTGACCAAAAAGCCGGAGGAAGGGACCCTAAGGCAGTTGATGGTTATGTATATATTCCATTCCATCTTCTGGCATCCCCTACAAACCCTGCTTGATATCAAAGTATGGACTTTGTCTTTCCTTTGAATGAAACAGATAACATACAAGAAACAGTAAATATAACACAGTACACACAAGTAAACCAATATGAAACATAGCAGGAAAAGTACAGAAGAAACAGACAACAAGAAACACTTATGTACTTGTATATATTCCAGTCTTCTCTGAACCAGATCTCCAAGCTCTTGTGACTTCTGTAGCCTATAATCGTCTGCATGGTTTGTCTTGCGTAGCTTCTCAAAGTCCTCTAAAGTAGTCCTAAAATTGTAACAAAGTCTAGCATTTAAACTATGTATAAACTGTAGTTACTGCCTATAATATCCTTTTTAGTGCAGTGTAGGACAAGGGGGAAAAAATGACTGTTGAATTTAATGGCCACATGGCTAGTGCAGTTGCCGCAAAACTGCTCAGGTCGGGATTTTTCTTTATCCTCCTGACAGAAAATCTCTTTGGCTGTACCGGGGATTGAACCCGGGGTCTCCCGCCTAATCCATCCGGCCAGATGCTCCACTGTATAATTGATAAAAATACATTAACATTTCTTGTGAAACATGAATACAATTGACCTCTCAACTTTGATTCTAGTATCAACTCTTCATTTCTATCAACTACTCAGTGTATTAACTACTTCAGTGTACTATCAACTACTTCAGTGTACTATCAACTACTTCAGTGTACTATCAACTACTTCAGTGTACTATCAACTACTTCAGTGTACTATCAACTACTTCAGTGTACTATCAACTACTTCAGTGTACTATCAACTACTCATGAGTTCTAAAACATCTCTGGGATCTTGTTCTACCATTCTTCATCAAGCATTCTTTCTTCCAACTCCCCACTCTTCTTCTTCTCTGTTGGTTCCATTCAAGGAAACATCTGGCTGTGCTGTTTAATCTTCTCTGAGGATGTGTCACTCTCTTCTTTCTTTGTTCTTCATCAAGTTGCTTGAAATATTATTTGGATATATATATAATGATGTCTGGGTACAGTACTGAACTTCATCAAGAAACATCAATACTAAACGGTTCGCCCACATAAGCAGATTATCAACAGTGCGCCACAAAGAGCAATGTGACTCTGATATAGTGGATACAAAGCAAAAGGCAGGCCATGCAAAAGGTGGACCTCAGAGATAACAGAATCAACTAAAGACACTGTTTATGAAGCGCACAACACGAAAACTATGCAAGAAACTCCAATAGATACATCAATCATCATAGAATGGGGGTTCTTAGTTTAAACACACTGAAATACATGCTTGGGGGAGATTGGAGCAATTATAGACATTTCTAATATGTGATGAAGTTGATCCTCAAATCAACAATGAAGTCAATAGTAAATTGATCCGATGTTTTACATGCAGAAATATAAAAGCTGAAAGGCAAGAGAGACAAGCTCAAACTCAGAAGTTGTCCCAGTAAAACATTTGCCAATTGACTGAATTCAGCTACAAATACCAACACAAGACGATTACTATAATATGAGCAGATTGGAACAAGTTGTCATTCTGCGCCTTATAACAGGACACACTCGACTCCACAGCCACATGTATACAAAATTCAAGATTGACAATTCAGCCATGTGTACAGGCATATCAGACTGCAGAGCACATACTTCAAGACTGCCCCGAATATCATATACTACGGCAAACTCACTGGCCTAATGGAACAACACTCGACAGAAAACTACACAGACCTCTGTGTGAGCTACAAAAGACAGTGAAGTTTATACAAGAGACAACATTGAATATATAGACAATATTTCAACCAACGAAAGGAAGGAAGGCAGGACCGTCCATAAAGATGAAAAATGCCATATATACAAAACACTAAAATGATAATTAAAAAATGAAATAAATGCTGACCGTCGATATCCTTCCAGATCTTTCTTCAGCTTAGATATTCTTTCTGTCAAATGATTGTCATTGTTGTCTATGTGGTCAAGTTTCTTGAGCTGAGAGTTTAAAAAGTACCACAATTCTTTCACTGTGTTCTCTGCCTTTCTTCTGGCTTGTTCACCCTCATATGTTAACTTAGTCTGTGTAGAATCTGAGAGAGAAAATGTTCACCCTCATATGTTAACTTATCTGTAGAATCTGAGAGAGAAAATGTTCACCCTCATATGTTAACTTAGTCTGTGTAGAATCTGAGAGAAAATGTTCACCCTCATATGTTAACTTAGTATGTATAGAATCTGAGAGAGAAAATGTTCACCCTCATATGTTAACTTAGTCTGTGTAGAATCTGAGAGAAAATGTTCACCCTCATATGTTAACTTAGTCTGTATAGAATCTGAGAGAGAAAATGTTCACCCTCATATGTTAACGTAGTCTGTGTAGAATCTAAAGGAGAAAATAGAAAATGTTCACCCTCATATGTTAACTTAGTCTGTTTGAATCTAGAGAAAAATAGAAATTCACCTCATATGTTAACTTAGTCTGTGTTGAATCTGAGAGAAAATAGAAAATGTTCACCCTCATATGTTAACTTAGTCTGTGTAGATCTGAGATGAACAATGAAAATGTTCCCATATGAACTAGTCGAAATCTAGAAGAAAATAAATGTTCACCCTCATATGTTAACTTAGTCTGTGTAGAATCTGAGATAGAACAATAGAAAATGTTCACCCTCATATGTTAACTTAGTATGTGTTGAATCTGAGAGAGAAAATGTTCACCCTCATGTTAACTAAGTCTGTGTTGAATCTGAGATAGAACAATAGAAAATGTTCACCCTCATATGTTAACTTAGTCTGTGTAGAATCTGAGATAGAACAATAGAAAATGTTCACCCTCATATGTTAACTTAGTCTGTGTAGAATCTGAGATAGAACAATAGAAAATGTTCACCCTCATATGTTAACTTAGTCTGTGTAGAATCTGAGATAGAACAATAGAAAATGTTCACCCTCATATGTTAACTTAGTCTGTGTTGAATCTGAGAGAGAAAATGTTCACCCTCATGTTAACTTAGTCTGTGTAGAATCTGAGATAGAACAATAGAAAATGTTCACCCTCATGTTAACTTAGTCTGTGTAGAATCTGAGATAGAACAATAGAAAATGATTTAATATACTAAGACATAATTATTTTCTTGTCTTTGAATAAGGACTAACATAGTAGTCAGTGATCAGTAGCTCTATAGTTCCGGCAACAATACTAGGGGTCTCTGGCAAAAAATGACTCATAAAAGGCTTAACCACTTAGCCACAAAGACACTCAAATTCAGATGGCATCGTTCAGTTCACAGGTGCATTTTTTCTTGGATATCCCTTCAATTGTTGATGGAGTTACAGAGTTTGTGTTTTGTGAAATGATCTTGGCACGTGGCATGTCATGTCTATGGAGAGGGGTCGAGCCATATGAAGAAAACACAATGCAATGAAGTCAATTCTCCGCCCCATTTACCTAAGGTCATCACAAAATACAAGCAATGTTTGCCTAAGTCAGCTAGATTTTGTCTGAGTTAAGAAAACATCTGTAAGATTTGTTGCCAAGTTTCTGGTCCGTGTGGGGCCGGGACCTGCAAGAGAAGCAAAGAATAGTACCACTGCGACCTACAAGGTATGTTGTAAGAGGAGACTGAGGTAGAGACCTAGGAAAGAAGCTACTCTAGTAAATAAAAAGCGTCATAGAAATCGGGTGGGCTGGGCTACTTATAGGCGCATAACTAACACAATGCACAATCGCTCTTAGGCTCAGATCCATCAGATCACACAGAGTGGTAAAAGTAGTCAATTTGGAGCGTTCAAAGAAGAAGTTGTTGTCAAGTTTACTCACCAGCTATCTGAGACAGTTCATTGCTAGCTCTCAACAGTCGGAATTCTAGTTTCTCTACAGTAACATTGTCCCGAAGGCCATGAGGAAAAGTTTCATTTTTTCTGAAAATAAAAACAAAAAAATATAAACTCCAAACTCCAATCCTGTTGGTTTGTTTTGTTTGTTTTTTATGACCAATTTGATCATTCTTATTGTGATATATAATTAATCTTTGAGAAGAACGACTATAAGGTTGTGCCCCTGTTAGGCCTCTACTAGTTTAGGACAGGCGCATCTGGAAAACAAATTTCGGCCTAAGGACAAACTTAGTCTTGCTGACAGTCAAACACTTTCCTTTCCTTCGCGTGTACATTTCTCTTTAATAATCTGTTTAACACCATATATTTGGGCTTGGATCTACGTCAAAGAGCCTTTTGTACTTGCAACCTTTCTGACTGAGTGTGACTCTCTTTTTTTGGCATCGTATGATAAACACTCTTTAATAATCTTTTAATGCTGCATATTTGGGCTTGGATCTATGCCAAAGAGCCTTTACTACTTTCTGACTGGGTGAAGTCGTTCCACTCCAATCCTGTGATTCTCTCTGTTTTATTAAATTAGCTGATGGGGTTGTCAATAACAAAATTGATAGCATGCTGTGTTAGTGATCATGTGATGGAGAAATTCTGGGGTTTGATGCCAGCTTGGGCCCAAAATTCTGTGTGCAAGAAGTATGCAGTTGGACTAGAGAAAACCCTGATCCTTTACTTAGGAATTTAAATTACAAGTACATCTGAAGCTGAAGTAAGGCTCACCTGAATGGTGAAAAAGACCATGGAGAAGATGGATTCAGAATGTAACTGATGGCTTGAGCATGACTTCTGCAGAGTGAGACATCTAGCGTATAAGAGAATAGGGTGGCAAAGTTCTTCTCAGGACAAGCTATTTGATGATGATCTTAGCTACTGAACTTAAGATGATGGTTGTGATTAGAAGTGGGTGAAGATTGACAGTTGCAGCCCTATATTCCATTGGGAACAATAAAAGAGAGAGAAGAGATGCAATAAAAATGATAAAATATTTAAAATCTTACTTTAGTTGCATTATAAGTTGCTCAAGTTTCTTATTTTGCTGGTACAATTTATCCAGTTCTTCCATGGCTCTTGACAAGCTACGTTCTGCATGATTAGCTGCATCCATACCAGAAGGGACTGAGTTGGTCATATACAAGACTATGCATAACCAGAAGGACAACAGTAATACTATTACTTTCCATTGTTTCATTTTTGAGATTCAGATGCGAACAGCTCCTGGCCAGTCCTAAATACAAAATGAAGTTAGTTATTAAATTGATATTAAGAAATGAGGTTTAGACAATGAAGTTAGTAAAACTGATGTGATGTGGCATTTAATAAATGACTGTTAAAATGACATTAGTATTAAAATGACATTAGTATTAAAATGACATTAGTATTAAAATGACAATAACAAGTGACAAATAACAAATAGTAATGAACTGATACCGGGGGTCTTTGTGCCTAAGTGATTACTCATTTGTCTTGCGTTACAAAGATCGTTGGTTCGAATCATACAGCGTTGTTCTGTTCACAAGAGCTTATTTTTCTAGAGACCGCATGATTATTGCGTGCGTAGATACTGAGTTCTGCTTTGTTGAATACTCTAGGCAGGTCGCATGCCATTTCTGTGGAGAGGGATTGAGCCACATGTAGTAAAACCCAGCGCAAATGAAGTCAATCCTTCGACTTGAGACCCTTTAATCAACTGATACAGCATATATAGGGATATTGGCTAGAACAGCTCTCTGCAGCATATATAGGGATATTGGCTAGAACAGCTCTCTGGTGGACAGCGGAGAAGGTCTGGATGAAAAGAAGGCCTGGAAATTTAAAGAAAACATTTGGGGGAAACAACAGAAAGCCTGGACGAAAAGAAGGCCTGGACAAAAAGAAAGCCTGGACGAAAAGAAGGCCTGCGAAGAAGGCCTGGATGAAAGAAGGCCTGGATGAAAAGAAGGCCTGGATGAAAAGAAGGCCCGGATGAAAAGTAGGCCTGGACGAAAAGAAGGCCTGGATGAAATGAAGGCCTGGATGAAAAGAAGGCCTGGACGTAAAGAAGGTTTAGAAGTTTAAAGAAAACATTTAGAAGAAGAGTTGTAAGATTGTGGTTTGAGGGAAACAACAGAAAGACTGGATGAAAATAGAAATCTCTTGCGGAAGTCTTATATGTCAAACGGGTCACAAAGAGGATCTAATTGATTGAACTGATAATAGCATATAACATTCAGAAAGTCTCCATGTCTCTCTAGATCTTCTCCTACCCTTCTTGCCCCCCAGGATTCCATCTCAAAGCCACATGTGGGTGTCTAGTCTTCTACATTCTTAATGTACAGGGTGTTCAAGATAAAAGTAACTTGTCAAGGGATCCAATCTGGCATATATTTATGAAAATGAGAAGGTTCAGTTATGACATAGTATAGGTCAAGTGAACGCGTCTTTTTGTGATGGTGTGTAATTATAGTGCGGGAAAGGGCGATGAACAAATGTGACGAAAGGACGAGCTAGTCAGAACCGGTTTAAATAGTAAATAGACAAACGCAATGCGTAACTGGCAACTTTTGATTTGTCAATCCGGGTATTTTTATCTTGAACACTCTGTATAGCCCCCAACCACATCCATCTTCTACGTTTTATGTCCTGATGTTTGATATTGTTGATGCCTGTGCAACGGGTAATCTCAGTAATTGGTATTCTTTTCTGATCATTTCTGATCTATACAGTAATATTGTAACAAGTAACCATGGTCATGTTTTATGTTATCCGCGCTAACTAATCATGATTTTTTTTAATGGGGTCAAGTCGCATATAACTGCCAGGTCATAATATCGTGTTGTCAATAGCATCTCTTTGTTATCTTGCATCCCACGAGGTAACAGTTGGCTTCCAGCAATCCATCATCGTCAACTACCTCTAATGGAAGTGTCGCTAAGGACACATAGAACAAATACACAAGGGAACAGTTGAAAGATGTGTCAAACAATGAGTTTCTAATGTAATCAAATATGTACTGACTCAGTGTGTCCTATGTTATCTGTCACCAAACACCACATATTTTGTATGAAGATACACCCGTGCGTTGCCGGGCTGCAAGGGAGTACAGAATAATAACACTGTTACCTATAAGGCATGTCATAAGAGGCGACTAGAGTACGTGCCTATGGAAGCTACCCTTGTAAATAAAAAGTGTTGTAGAGATTGGATGTTCTGACCTACTTGTAGACGCATAGTTGGCATAACGTACATTTGCTCTTAGGCTCAGATCACATACAAATCACAAATAGTGGTCGATATGGAGTGTTTGAAGAAGAAGTGTATAGATGGAGAGAGTCGGTGCAATGTTAGATAAGCTTAGGTATAATTGAAGTTTTCTATTTATTTCGTTACAGCTTTTTTTTCTTTCCGATCCAGAAGCACTTGAGCTGTCAGCTCTTAGGCTCGGCGCCATGGACATTGTAACCCTTCGTTACGGTGCCACGAACACGTAAATATGGAGAACCTGTGGCTTTTCTGCCAGCTCGCGGAATTGAACCGCACTCGCAGGGGGCTTGTCACCCGTCGTCCAACGCGCTACGAACACGATGGGCAGGGCGCGTTACAGCTTTAAAACGGAGGTCCAATCATGTGGACAAGCACCACAAAACATTGATTACTTATTGCAGTCTTACACCACATACACAGCCATAACTCATTCCGTACTAACTGCTGCAGGAGTGCGTACGATTGTCTAGTAAACTAAGAAAATAAAACAACTACAGCACACTGTAACAAGCATTGTTTCATGTACAATTAATGTTAAATTTACATCAACGCATTCTCATCCAATTACCGGTTTTTCTTTATAGCATATACACAAGTTTTCATTTCTGCAGAGATCCCTGATCTCAGTGTAGATGAGATCGAGTTCCTAGTCCTATCGAGGACGTTCAATAAAACGTAGTTCCCATGTTCAAGTTGAGCACGTAAAAGAACATTTGGCAGTTCGAAATTGAGAAGAGCAGGCTGGAAAGCCACTGCCTGGGCAAAATTATATAAAAAGATTACAAATAAAATTCGACAAAATATCTTCACCATCTTCTAAATTATATCGGGACTCTGCCTTAGCTGCGGAGTTTGTGTACTGTCGCTGAGATCTTCCTGTGTAAGACAGAGATCGGAGCACACATGATTGCTCACTGAAGTGCAATGATGATGAATCAATCAATAGAATTCATAGCTAGCGGAAAATAAATCGCTAGTCATGTTAGTATAAACCAAGAGTATCGGATACACTGTGGGACGGATTAGCCTAACACATAAGCGTTCACCTATGGATTCAGACACAACAGAGTTGTGAGTTCAATTTCACACGTGTCGAAAGGAATTGACCCTCCTACCTCCTGCACAATGAAAATGAACATCGTGGCATATCCTTTACATGAACATCGTGGCATATCCTTTATCAACCATGGTAAACGAGTGGTTGATTTTTCTAGGCATTACTTATACGTTCAGTAGTTTATCATTTCGTTCTGAACGGTAAGGTCTATTGACCGTTCGTAAAAACCCACTGGAACATATTTGTTTCCAAAAAACTGCCCACGGCAGAGTTTGAACCAGGCAGTCTTGGTTTGTTATCTAGCTAACTACCCACTAAGCCCCAGACGCCCATTAAGGACTAGAAATATGAAGTGAATGGACTTCATATCCGAAGTTATGAGAAGGTTACCGGAGATTGTATTGATTTGATCAGATACACTAATTGCCCCGCTCTCTCTCCGCCTTTTTAACCCAGGTCGGAGCATAGGCCCTCAACAAACTCGTCACGTCTTCATATCTCTAGCTACCTCCTGTAGCTCCCTCCAGCTCTTCTTTATATTGTTGATCTCTGCCTCCAAATCCCGTGCTCGTATTTCTCTACATTCTCTTATTTCGATGTCCATGGGGTTCCAGGAAAGGACCCTTATTGTTATATTCCCCTCAGGTTTTGGCAAAATGTGTTCTATCCAGCGCCAGTGTCTTTTTTTTTAGACCTCTTGGTTCACTGAAATCTGTCTTGTTCTCTCCATAAGTTAATTGTACCGCTCTAGGCATCTTGAAACCCTTACTCCTTGTATCAACAGCTACATTTATAAGTGGAAGAGAAACAGGAACATGTATGACCTACACAAGACGCCAGCCAGAGCCCAACCTCCGACATGATTTGCAGCAACACGACAGTCAGCCAAAATAAGAATCTGACAGCATAGACAACATGGAACCACACACAAGACCAGCACAGAGTTCTCCACAGGACCAACAGCCAGATCAACACAAAAAGCCTGTATCAAGGCTACACACAGAACAAGAAGAAAATGTCCTTTTCAGGACTCATCAGAAAAACACAATATGCGGCATAGTCCACAATAGGACAAACCCCAGGCCACACCAGGACGAGTAGTCGCAGGCCACACCAGGGCGAGAGTCCCAGGCCACACCAGGGACAGTAGTCGCAGGCCACACCAGGACGAGTCCCAGACCACACCAGAACGAGCCCCAGGCCACACCAGGACGAGTAGTCCCAGACCACACCAGGACGAGCCCCAGGCCACACCAGGACGAGCAGTCGCAGGCCACACCAGGACAAGTAGTCGCAGGCCACACCAGGACGAGTCCCAGACCACACCAGGACAGTAGTCGCAGGCCACACCAGGATGAGGAGTCCCAGGCCACACCAGGACGAGTAGTCGCAGGCCACACCAGGACGAGTCCCAGACCACACCAGGACGAGCCCCAGGCCACACCAGGACGAGCAGTCGCAGGCCACACCAGGACAAGTAGTCGCAGGCCACACCAGGACGAGTCCCAGACCACACCAGGACGAGCCCCAGGCCACACCAGGACGAGTAGTCGCAGACCACACCAGGACGAGCCCCAGGCCACACCAGGGCAGTAGTCCCAGACCACACCAGGACGAGCCCCAGGCCACACCAGGACGAATAGTCGCAGGCCACACCAGGACGAGCCCCAGGCCACACCAGGACGAGTAGTCGCAGACCACACCAGGACGATCCCCAGGCCACACCAGGACGAGTGTCAGGCAACACCAGGACGAGTCCCAGACCACACCAAGAAAAAGGCCATTACACCTGATATAACCAAAAAGAGACATGTCTTAGGTTGAAAGGACGTGTCTCGACCATATAGAGGCTTAATCCCCTACCAAACAAACAGACAAACAAAACAAACAACATGTATGCCACAACTGAACACAATCTGTACCCATTACAGAATAAAAATGAAAGGAGCAGCAAACCAAAATCAATAAGAGATGTCTGCCAATAGAGGCCTTGTGTCTAATGAATCATGCAAGGATGGAGGTTAATCATACATTTGTTTCTATGATGAGCATCTTTAGGGAAGGGCTCGGGTGGGGTGGTGGAGAACTAATAGGAACCCGTGGAACTATGTTAAATACATTCAATATGGGGTAGGAACCCGTGGAACTATGTTAAATACATTCAATATGGGTAGGAACCCGTGGAACTATGTTAAATACATTCAATACGAGATAGGATCCGTGGAACTATTTAAATACATTCAATACGAGATAGGATCCGTGGAACTATGTTAAATACATTCAATATGGGATAGGAACCCGTGGAACTATGTTAAATACATTCAATATGGGGTACATATGTTATGTCTTTCTTTCTTTTCTCCAATCCTGTTTTGTCTCACAGCGTCAGGATAAGAAGAGATTTCTAGAACGAACCCTTGTGTGTGATTCATAAATAGTGTCTTTCGTCGCCTCTGTTATCTCTGAGGTCCACCTTTTGCGTGGCCGGCCTTTTGCTTTGTATCCATTGTATCGGAGTAACATTGCTCTTTGAGGTGCATTGTTTGTTGGTAACCTGCATATGTAGCTGAACCATTGAATTTGTTGTTTCTTGATTAAGTTCAGTAATGATGCTGTACCCACTTTTTTCCTGATGTCTTCATTTCTCAACGGTCTCTTCTTGTTACACCCAACATTCTGTGTAGACACTTCATCTCTGTCGTGACTAGTTTTCTTCTATCGTTTGTTGTCAGCGTCCAGGTATGGCACTGATAGCATAATGTGTGTGTGGGTGTGGGGAGGGAGAGAAAGAGGGGAAAGACTGTGTTGACATTGACTGTGTTTAAAATTACTGCCATTTGTCCTATTATATTATTTGCTTTGTTGCATCTGTGTTGGATTTCATTACTTACTCTTCCATTTGCTGAAGTAATGAGCCCTAGGTATGTAATGTCTTACATAGAATATGTTGTATACATTATCAAAATAAGAGAAGACTGCAGTAAAACTTTGTAGCAATGGAGAAACACGTAAAAACAAAGTACTGTAGGTTTACAAAGTACAAAAACAATATACAGCAACGTTTCGACCAATATCAAGCAAATGATACAACAGAAATGAAGAAATTCCCTTCCTATATAGCAGACATAACATATACAATCTGACAATAAATCCTTAAGGCGGGAGACTCACCCAGAAGAGTTGTCTTTTAAAAAAATTAACAGAGAAAAAACTAACAAACATATTGTCATACAATTTGGCCACATGTTACAAAAGAAATTGTTTTTGATGATAAACAACGTTTAGTGTATGCCTTGTAATTATTTATTCGAAAAATAATTAATTTTCTTGCTCCATAATGAACCATACCAGAGAGCTATCTTGATATGTCTAGGCTTACAGTGTCCTCTAATGTACCAGAGAGCTATCTTGATATGTCTAGGCTCACAGTGTCTTCTAATATACCAGAGAGTTATCTTGATATGTCTAGGCTCACCATGGATTTTAGTCTTGACCTCTATAATACGGTCTACATACCTGAAGGTGTTAACTAACAACTATGAAGTAACACTCATAAGTTGTTACATTATTTACTGAATTAGTTTGTACTATTCTAGGGTTTGAGAGTCGCAGTAGCGAAGTTGTTAGTCAACTTGATTCTTAGACTAGTGGTATGGGTTTAATTCACATGTGGGCGTGGAATTTTTCCTACCATAACGGCTCTCAGGTGACCCAGTCTCAATTGGGTACCAGGAAAAGCACTAGGAAGTAAAGACGGCTGATGTGAAATTCACCACATCACTCATTGTGTGCCGATGGTCAATGACAAATATGGGCCTAACAGTCTTACCCAATATATCATGTGGTATAAAAAGGGTTTCTTTACCTTTTTTTTTCATTCTGGGGTTTAGAAATCATCCAAGGATAAAATTACAAGATATCAGATGTTTCTCAATAGGCCTGGTTCCAGTCCTTGCTTTGATTATTCAGAGACTGTGCTACATTGTCTTTCAATCGAAATCTGTTCTGAAAGCCCAGATCCCTGACAATAAGTATAATCATGGTTGTCAAGACAACTGGATTTACTAATGAGTCAGTTCTGGTGACCTCCCTATGATCAATCTTCCTCTTCTTTGGACGCTCCATAACGACCACTTGTTAACCACTCTGTGTGATTTGTATATGATCTGAGCCTAAGAGCGATTGTACGTTGTGCCAGTTATGCTACAAGTAGGCCAGCACATCCAATTTCTGAGACGCTTTTTTATTTACTAGAGTAACTTCCCTAGGCTCCTACATCAGTCGCCTCTTAAGACATGCCTCTAGGTCACAGTGGTACTATTCTTTGCTTCCCTAGCGGGCCCCGGTACCACACAGGTGTATGAACAATCAAACCTTATACCAAGCTACAGTATAACCTCAGATGTGGTACTTTACAGTAGGGCTTTTCTTGTGTAAAATATTAGTTATCTGTCTGTACAAATGTGTGTACCATTTGATAAAATACATACACTTTGTCTGATATTTGGATGTGCCTGTAGGAGGGACCTAACAGGGAGCACAACATGCTTACTGCATGCAAATGGTACAGATTACACAGAGTGATAAGGATAAATACATCTAAAGCGCTAAAAATACTATATTTGTGTGGGGGGATATGGTTTGTTCCAGGGATCCCTGAATGAGAGTAGCTTGTTTTATATGTCAAAGACAGACAATCAATATATTATCTCTTCTCTTATTTCTTATCTTAACCATGTTTGCCGTGAAGCGTCGTGGGGAGAGTTAGTTTTCTTTCTTGTGCCAGGTGTGTTGCGCTTGTCCATGCTTTTGCAGGGACTCTGAGATGTTATCTATCCATCATGTTCTTGGCCTGCCTCGTGCTTTGCGCCCTGAGTGTCGATTATTATAGGCACGTGATGGTAGTAAATGTGGTTCCATTCTCATTAGATGGCCGAACCACTTGATTCTTTGCTTCTCAATGTACTGTATGCATGGTATAGTACCAATGACGCTTCTGATACTCTCACTCTATCTCGCCTTGTGACGTTGACAGCTTTTCGTAGACATCTCATTTCACATGTTGTAATCTTTCTTTCTTGTGTCTTAGTCAGGGGCCATGTTTGGCACTGATAGCAGAGAGTTGGAATAAATATGCAGTTTATCAGTTGTCGTTTGACTGCCATGTTAATGCTTGGATGTTTTAATAGTGGTGACAGTTGGTATGTCACTGCATTTGCCTTCTGGCATCTAGTATCGATTTCTCTGTCCATCTTTCCATCTGCTGTGAATATACTCCGAGATATTTGAATTCTGTTGTATTTTGACATTATTCACGTGTATATTTAGTTGACCTACTTATTGTCATGACTTCTATTTTGGAGGTGTTAATTTTCATGTAATATTTTTCGCATGTCGCCTGCAGTGCATTTATGTGTTGTTGAAGTTTGTGTTTGTTGTAAATTATACTCTGATCATCTGCAAAGAGTATAAGGTGTAGGTGTCAATATGCTGATAAGAGTGTAGGTATCAATTGTTATATTCTTCTTTGTGTTCACATTGTCTACGATATATTATAACGCAGGCCCCATTGAGCATGCAAACTAATCATTGGCAGTTTGAAATCGAAAAGAACAGACTGTAAAGTCAATGCCAGTTTGAGTGCAAAATTAAAAAATAAATAATTATGATTTCTACCGAATCGCGTTCCCTACTTTCTAATAATATATTTACCACATGCCCCCTGCTGATACAAACAAATGCAAACAAGCTGAATAACTTTCAGTAATTACTTGCTTTTTTACTTACTGGTCAATAGCACCGATTGATTAGAAATTTACTATTGCACTCCGATGAATAAACATGATGCACTCTGATCTCTTTCTTAAACAAGAAGAGCTTTGCGGCAACATACAAACTCTGCACCGGCAGCAATCCTAATGTAATTTTGAGGATTGTCAAAACTGTTTGCAGTTTTTATAAGTAGTATTAACTAATTTTGCCAGGACAGAAAAAAGCGTGTACACTAAATGTACATGTAGCGTTGGTCAGAGCAGACAATCATTCAAAGTGAAGTCACAAGTGCATAAATTATGTTCCCCGTCAACCACTTTATTCTTGACACTTACTGATTGGGTGATGCCCACTCTTACCCATTTTTAACTGTTAAAGGTTCCTTTGTATGCTCAACTTGAGCATGGGACTGACATTTTATCATTCGTCTCCAATAAGAAGAGGTACTCTTATCTTCCTTGTTCCGATATCATGGAACAAATATGACTGCTCCACATGAGACTTGAACTAAGTATCTTGAGAGTGTAAGACAATCACTGCACTTCAACATTGCAGAGACTCAATAAATATCAGAATACTGTATCGAATGAGCCATTATAAAAAAATATAATTTCCTGTAGCCTTTTTAGACCTTACGGTATGAAGTAACTTCACATAACATTTCTAGGACCTAGTGTGCAGGAGGTCCAATTCCATTTTTCATGTGGGAAATGACAAGTGTGGGATTGAACCCACAACTCTCTTGTGTCCGAGTCAATAGGCGAACACTTATGCAATACACTAATCCAACCCAATGTGAATGGGTATTAGAATTGTTAACTCAATCATCTAAACTAAACTAGAGTCAGTTAGCTATTCAAAGTACGCATATTTCGTGTATGAGACAGTGAGAAAATAGGTAGTAACTTGCAAGTGTATACCGAAATAGTGCACTTAGTTTTATTTATAATATATAAAACATATAATTTGTAAACAAATAAACGGTAATGAAAATATATGTGATGTTCATTGCTCATCGGACTCTAATGCTCTAAAAGTACTACATTTAATGTGGCGGCGATGTGGTTTGTTCCAGTGAATCCATGATCCCTGAATGAGTACCTAGTTTTATATATAAATAATATCGAAGATGGACAGCAGTTTCAATTGTTATATTATTTTTCGTTCTCATCTTATATACGATATATTATAGCGTAAGTCCCATTGCAAGTTGAGTAAGCAAACGAATCTTTGGCAGTTCGAAATCGAAAAGAACAGACTGTAAAAGTCGCTGCTAGTTTGAGTGCACAATTTTAAAATAAATAATTATAATTTCTACCGACTCACGAGACGTTCCCCACTTTCTAATAATATATTTGCCACATGCGCCCAGCAATATCATGCATTGAACTGCTATTGCAAAATGACAATACAAAAGGTCCCAATGCTGTCAATTCCGTAACAGTATCAGCAACAACAAAACAACATATGAAAATGAAAGCTGTAATGTTACCGTCTAAGTATGCAGAACTTGAATCAAGACTTCCATTGTTGATGAGAACCAGGAAGGGGGCGTTACTCCTACCGTTTAGTACAACTTCCGCTATCTTCCATATTTACATACATCAGTCTACAGCAGTGTTTCCACTCTTTTTAGGATAGTGTTCCACCTCAAAGTCTCAAATAATTTAATGCCTTTCCCTCTCCACAACAACATCCAAATGGGTTCTAGAAACGCAAAACATAAATAGCTACTAGAATAATAAATAAACAAGTAAAACTGTTTTTAATGTTACTTTTTTCAATGAATATAAAAAGAACTGGAGGTAAAAACTTGGATTGTCCGAAAGGAGTTAATTATTATTTTCATGTTTGTTGGCCTGCACGCTCTAATATAACCAAAACACTATGTGTTCATAGGTTGAAAAGTGCGTTCCTCGGCTTAAATCTCCTACATACCAAACAATAAATATAAATAAATTACACTTAAACTCTGCCAATGCCAGTTCCAAGCCCGGATGAAAAAGGAGAAAGACTTGTGCGCGAGGCCAGCTACCGCATCACAAGAAATTTAAAGAGCTACAGGAACTTGCAAGAAAGGACGCCATACCGATAAACCGAACAGCCACGTGGTGTGCAATGCATCTAGTGCATCAATGACGGTTGCTGATGAAAGCCGCTTTGCGTAAGTCAACAACCCGTCTCGAACATTACATAGCTAAAAAAAAACACACACACTAAATAAATAAAAGAGGAATATCTGCACAAACTTAAAAATAGGTTCGAGTTACTCAATGGAGAAAATGAACAGAACATTGAAGACCAATGGACTAAGATAAAGGACACACTATTGGGGGCAGCAAATAGTAGGGCAGGATTAAAGACAGAAAACCCTGGATGTGACACCTGGAAATGTATTCAAGAAAGATGAAACTTGCGACATTCAATACTAAGAATGCAACAGATGAAATCCAAGCTAAAGAAGAATCTAGACTAAGAGACAAGGGAGTGAAAAGAGCGACTAGAAGAGACAAAAGAGCATATGTCAATCGACTGGCTGAAGAAGGGGAAAGGCAGCTAAGACTGGAAATAGTAAAATGCTATACAATACACTAAATTTGTAGATCAGGAAAAAGCGTTCGACCGCGTGGATAGGCACAAGTTGTGGAAAATACTAACAACCTATGGGGTTAATGACCACCTAATCAACCTTTGCAAGAACATTTATACTGACAGCCAATGTACGATTAGAACAAATACAGGATTATCAGAAAAGTTTCACGTAGGGTCAGGAGTAAGACAAGGTTGCGTACTATCCCCGCTGCTGTTTATCACGTATATTGACCACATCTGTAAAATAGCTAACACCAGCGAATGAAACAACATCGGAGAGCTCTTAAATGAATTTCTTTTTTCAGACGATCAGACAATCATATCAACAACAGAAGAATAGCTACAACAACACATTAACAGACTCCAGTTAGCATGTAACGAATACAACATGAGAATAAACATCGACAAAACAGAAGTAATGACATTCGCCAGAGAGAAAGCACTACCAATATCTCCATCGACAATCGCCCACTAAATCAAGTAAAAGACTTCACATACATGGGAAGCATTTTTTCAGCAAATGGAAGAATAACTAATGAAATTCAACACAGATGTAACAAAGCAAATCAAATGATAGGGCAAATGGCGCCAATTTTAAGATGCAAACACGTCACCATGAACACAAAAAGAGCAATGTTCAACACAATCTTTCTCCCACATTATGTTACCAGTGCCAAACCTGGACGCTGACAACAACCGATAGAAGAAAACTAGTCACAACAGAGATGAAGTGTCTACGCAGAATGCTGGGTGTAACAAGAAGAGACCGGTTGAGAAATGAAGACATCAGGAAAAACGTGGGTACAACATCAGTACTAGATTTCATCAAGAAACAAAAAATTAAATGGTTAGTTTAAGCGTAAGCAAAATTACCATCAGACAGTGCACCCCAAAGAGCAATGCTGCTCCGATACAATGGATACAAAGCAAAAGGCCGGTAACGCAAAAGATGGATCTCAGAGATAACAGAGGCGACGAAAGAGACTATTTACAAAGCGCATACTAGGACCCGTTTTAGAAATCTCTTCTTGACCTGACGCTGTGAGGCAAGCAGGATTCGAGAAAGAAAGAAAGATAAACTAAAACAACTTACTGGAACTTTTGTTTCAAAGGGTGGCCCAATCAAGAGTAAATATGGTAAAGTACTAACATCAGATACAGAGCAGCAGAAAATATGGGCAGAACATTTTGAATAAATCCTATAGACCTGCACCACCAATACTATTCAAGTTTGACGAAGAGGCAAGAAATAACTCTACCAATTAACGAATAAATGATAAGTATAGCTGAGATCAAGGAGGCAACCCGTTCCTAGATAAATAACAAGGCAGCGGGTGACGACAACATTACTGCAGAAATGCTCAAAGCAGCAAATGATACAACTATTGACCAAGTACAAGAACTGTTTAATAAAGTATGGGAAGAAGAAACTGTCCCAGATCAATGGAAAAAGGAATAATTGTTAAGATTCATCAAAGAGGTGATCTCAAAGATTGCAACAACTTGAGAGGGATCACCCTATTATCAGTAATAACCAAGACTTTCTGCAAAATCATTCTTAATAGAATCAAAGAAGCAGTGAACACAACCCTGAGAGAAGAACAAGCTGGTTTTAGACCTGGGAGAAGCTGCTTAGACCAAATAATTACCCTACGACTAATTTTGGAGGAACATATTGAGAAGCAACAACCACTCATACTAAATTTCATCGATTTTAAAAAGCCTTTGATAGTCTACACAGAATCTCCCTGTGGAATATTCTGAGATGCTATGGAATACCAGACAAAATAATAAACATTATAAAGAGCCTCTATGATGGTTCACGGTGTGCAGTTCGCACTGATGGTGGACACAGCGACTGGTTTATGGTTGAAACCGAAGTAAAACAAAGCTGTATTCTATCCCAGCTATTGTTTGGAGTGACCATTGACTGGGTGATGCGAAAATGTTGTAGGGGCGAAACTGGCATCGATTGGGTAGAAAATAGTCAACTAGAAGTTTTGGATTTTGCAGATGATATTGCCTTGTAAGTAGAAACGACCAAGATATGCAAAAAAAACCAGACAACTTGTCATCTATAGCATCAAAAGTTGGACTGCAGGTAAGCTATGAAAAAACAAATATAATGAAGACACCTATGGCAAGTAACGCAGATATCACCCTGGAATCTAAATTGATAAAAATTACGGAGCAGTTCACCTATTTAGGTAGCAATTTTTCAATGTTAAAAAACAAGAAATTATGATACGAATTAGCAAAGCAACATCAGCTTTTAAAAGTCTAAATAAAATATGGAACTGCAAGTTATATAGTATTAAAACTAAATTACGAATTTTCAATTCAAATGTATCAATCCCAACATATGCCAGCGAGAGTTGGAAAATGACTAAAGATATAGAAAGCAAGTTGGATGCATTTGAAAATAGATGTCTGCGAAAAATAATGAATATAAAATGGAACGAATTCAGGAGAAGTGATGAAATCAGAGAAATGTCTGGTCAACCACTAGTGACAACTGTTATAAGAAGAAAGATGAGATTCTGGCACACCTTGAGAAATGATCAACGAATATTAAAGCAGGCATTGAAGTGGGATAAAGGTCCAGAAGAAGTGGACGACCTAAGGAGACAGTGAAACGAACTTTGCCAACTCACTAATCCTGGCGCACCGTTGTCTCTATACGTCTTTGACCACAGGGACCATTTGATTGCGTCCAAATTATGGGAGCTTTCATAAAACGCAAAATGACACAATCAATCACATTTAAAACAAGCACCGTGTAGCTTTCATTCGAAAAATGACGACGCTCAGAGTTTACACGTTCAATAGTACTAGGCCCACTCGTTGTAGCACTTCCGGATATGGCCCAATTACACACACACAAAAATGAAATAGTTCTGTCCAACAATTCTATATATTGAATAACTTGTGACTAAAAACTGGAGGCGTTGACGTAAGAAGGAAATTACAATAATTGTCTTCTTCTTCGAGCGCTCCATATCGACCACTTGTTAACCACTCTGTGTGATTTGTATGTGATCTGAGCCTAATAGCGATTGTACGTTGTGCTAGATATGCACCTACAAGTAGGCCAGCACATCCGATTTCTGCTCAGCTTTTTATTTACTGGGGTAGCTTCCCTAGATCCTACATCAGTTGCCTCTTACGACACGACTTGTAGGTCACAGTGGTACTATTCTTTGCTTCTCTTGTGAGCCACGGCACCACACGGGCGAGTTGCAATAATAATATTATTTAATAATATAGTAATATTAATATTAATAATAAATACAAATAATAAGATAATAACATTTTCTAGCCCGTGCTAGAAAACTCTTCTTACCCTGAAGCTGTGAGGCGAATCAGTAGAAAACTCTTCTTACCCTGAAGCTGTGAGGCAAATCAGTAGAAAACTCTTGTTACCCTGAAGCTGTGAGGCAAATCAGTAGAAAACTCTTCTTACCCTGAAGCTGTGAGGCAAATCAGTAGAAAACTCTTCTTACCCTGAAGCTGTGAGGCAAATCAGTAGAAAATTCTTCTTACCCTGAAGCTGTGAGGCAAATCAGTAGAAAACTCTTCTTACCCTGAAGCTGTGAGGCGATTCAGTAGAAAACTCTTCTTACCCTGAAGCTGTGAGGCAAATCAGTAGAAAACTCTTGTTACCCTGAAGCTGTGAGGCAAATCAGTAGAAAACTCTTCTTACCCTGAAGCTGTGAGGCAAATCAGTAGAAAACTCTTCTTACCCTGAAGCTGTGAGGCAAATCAGTAGAAAATTCTTCTTACCCTGAAGCTGTGAGCGTATTCAGTAGAAAACTCTTCTTACCCTGAAGCTGTGAGGCGATTCAGTAGAAAACTCTTCTTACCCTGAAGCTGTGAGGCGATTCAGTAGAAAACTCTTCTTACCATGAAGCTGTGAGGCAAATCAGGATTAGAGAAGAGGAAGAAAGACTAGGTGTATAGAGAGACTCGCTCTATGAGTCTCCTTTTTCGACCTGAAGCTGAAAGGCAAACATGATTAGAAAATAGATAGATAGACAGAGAGACAGACACACAGACAGACAGAAAGACAGGTAGGCAGACAGTCAGACAGGCAGACAGATAGATAGATAGATAGATAGATAGATAGATAGAATAACATAAAAAACTAATACTGACTCACTTTCAATTTAAAAACAAATTGTGTTTAAAAAACTGAAGCATACTGTTATTCAGAATATATACATTTTGTTGTTGAAATTTGTTAGCTTATAAAGCTGTAGTAAAATAGGCTGTAGTAAAATAGGATGTAGTAAAATAGACTGTAGTAAAATAGACTGTAATAAAATAGGATGTAGTAAAATAGACTGTAGTAAAATAGACTGTAGTAAAATAGACTGTAGTAAAATAGACTGTAGTAAAATAGGATGTAGTAAAATAGACTGTAGTAAAATAGGATGTAGTAAAATATACTGTAGTAAAATATGATGTAGTAAAATAGGCTGTAGTAAAATAGGATGTAGTAAAATAGACTGTAGTAAAATAGGATGTAGTAAAATAGACTGTAGTAAAATAGACTGTAGTAAAATAGGATGTAGTAAAATAGACTGTAGTAAAATATGATGTAGTAAAATAGACTGTAGTAAAATAGGATGTAGTAAAATAGGCTGTAGTAAAATAGACTGTAGTAAAATTGACTGTAGTAAAATAGGATGTAGTAAAATAGGCTGTAGTAAAATAGACTGTAGTAAAATAGGATGTAGTAAAATAGGATGTAGTAAAATAGGCTGTAGTAAAATAGGATGTAGTAAAATAGGATGTAGTAAAATAGACTGTAGTAAAATAGGATGTAGTAAAAGAAGATGTTGTAAAATAGGGTGACAGGAATGTATCACACGAGAACTCATTGCGCCTCGTTATACAGCACTGGTTAAAATCAGAGGTCAGCCAATGGATGAGCTGACATTCTGAACGCTCTCATAGAGTGTAGGCCAGAGGATTTTGATTTAAACCATTCCACGTCAATTGTAGGAGCTGGGATTGAAGATTGGAGTGTCTAGAAAAAGGACAGCAGAACAGGTATATGAGTAGGCTCATCAACCATAATCGAACTGATATGGTCAGTTGCTGGACCCTGTAGGAGATCGTAGCAGCTATGGATGGACATGTACGAAGTCAAAATTCCTGTTCGGTCAAAATTCCTTATAAACAATCAAAATTAAAAACATACTAACACCTTCCCCATCTTAGAAATTACATGGAGGTCTTTGGCCGATGCTGCGGAGCTTGTGTACTGTCGCTGAAACCTTCATGTGTAAGAATGTGATCAGAGCATGTTTCGTTATTCCCAGAAGTGTAATAATGCTGGCCAATTAAACAATCAATCAATCAATCAAACAATAAACCAGATGATCAATCGATCCATCCATCCATCAATCAATCAATCAATCAAACAATATATCCAATAATCAATCGATTCATCAATCAACCAATCAATCAAACAAGAAATCAGATAATCAATCGATCTATCAATCAACCAATCAATCAATCAATCAAAAACAATAAATCAGATAATCAATCGATCTATCAATCAAACAATCAATAAATCAATCAAACAATAAATCAGATACTCAATCGATCTATCAATCAACCAATCAATAAATCAATCAAACAATAAATCAGATAATCAATCGATCTATCAGTCAAACAATCAATAAATCAATCAAACAATAAATCAGATAATCAATCAATCTATCAATCAACAATCAACAATCAATCAAACAATAAATCAGATAATCAATCGATCTATCAATCAAACAATCAATAAATCAATCAAACAATAAATCAGATAATCAATCGATCTATCAATCAAACAATCAATAAATCAATCAAACAATAAATCAGATAATCAATCAATCTATCAATCAAACAATCAATAAATCAATCAAACAATAAATCAGATAATCATCGATCATCAATCAAACAATCAACAATCAATCAAACAATAAATCAGATAATCAATCGATCTATCAATCAACCAATCAATAAATCAATCAATAATATCCTCTGTCTCATAACCCCATCTATAAACGTCAAAAATAAATTGGTTGACAGGGGACACAATTCACGCATTTCCGTTGTTACTTCGAGCGATTGTCTGCTCTTTCCGGCGCTGTATGTAAATTTAGTTTTTTTTAATGCTTGGAATAATTGTTGACTATTTTGTTGGAAATTCCAAAGTTTTTCTGTATTTTCCACAAGATGTCCATTTTTTTTAAATCGACAAAATTAGTGTTTCTCACAATTTGGTTAAAGCGCACAGGCAAGAGAGAAAGAGAGAGAGAGAGAGAGAGAAAGAGAAGAGAAGAGAGAAAGAGAGAGCGAGGCTGGGGAGGGGGGTGGAGGAAATTGACTGATATTTCTGAGCAAATTAACTGAGCCATATGTGGGAACACAGAGCAGTCCATTTTGCCCGGACAAAATTCATTAGTAAGATTAAAAATAAAAATTTCTACAAACTATTTTCACATTCTTCAAAATTACATCGGGAACCCTCGCCGGTGCTACAGTTCGTGAACTTCCACTAAGATGTTCCTGTGTAAGAAAGAGATCGGAGCACACATGGTTACTCACCTATGATGGCCCTATCAATCAATCAATCAATCATCCCTATGTTGTACTCGTTTCTTTCAGGTTTTAGACAAAAACAAGTATTAACTGATTCCGTACCAAGCGACTTTCAAGTGTCAATATGTCTTATCGCATGAACCACGCGTCACTCAGAAGACGTTTACTATTTTGTTGCGTTTTTATTACTTTTCGTTCTGATTAGAGCTTTATATTAACAAGAAACTACGTAAAAGTGAAGTATAAACGATAATGAATACATAGCATCGTAGCTTATGCTAGAAGTAGAAATGAAACAGAGTTTACCATTCATTCTAGTATACCATGTGACCATAAAAAACTTCCGATTCATATGAATGGTCATGATGCTAGTTTGTGACACAGTTAATAAACCATACATTATTTCACAATTTTCTTAATGTTTGTGTATTCATAAATGTATTATCTATATAAAGAAAGCAGTTAGACTGATTTATTCAACATATTGTTCATCAAGGCCTTTGGCAAGTTGGATTTTTGTTCTCACAATTTCAATTAGCTTTTTTAATTCATGTTAATAGTTTTCATGCATAGTCAACACAACATTATATTTTCGGATACAATAAATATTTTGAGAAAGTACATTCATTTATCTTTAATTTGATATATAATAAGTTCAACTTTAAATCATATTTAGAAACAATATTTTAGTTTAGCTAAAGTATGTGTGCAATATTTTAGTTTAGCTAAAGTATGTGTGCAATATTTTGAAGCTAAAATAATAATTCCGTTCAGAAGCGAAAAAAAAACCCGTTAGCGAATTAGTTAAATTTATGAATCATTACTTTACGCAAACCATTATTGAATAGAGACCCGTGTGCTACAGGGGCCCTCAAGGGAAACAAAGGGTAGTAACACTGCGACCTACAAGGCGTTCATAAGAGACGACTGAAGTAGGGGTCTAAGGAAGTTACCCTAGTAAATAAAAAGTGTTGCAGAAATCGGATGTGCTGGCCTACTTGTAGGCGCATAATTGGCACAACACGCAGTAATTACGAAGGTTAATGAACGAGCTGACAGATTGGCTAGCATGACTACGGTATCAAAATGAGAACGCAATGGACCGACGCACTGATAGTCTTTTCGAACAGAAGAGTTTCAGGGGTGTGAGTCCCTCTCGCTGACCACACTGAGAGAGAGATGAGTATTAATATTAGTACAGCCCAAACAGAATGACATACCAAATATTCAAAGAGATTGATTAATCAACATCGAACTGACGTGCTGGGTCGCTGGACGCTGCTGGATTTGTTGATGTGGACATCGGAGCACTTATTTACATGTTCGGAGTGCTATGATAATGGTCCCCTGATAACTGGTACAACGTACAATTGCTGATAGGCTCGGATAACATACAAATCACAAATAGTTGTTTAACAAGTGCTCGATATCGAATGTTCGAAGAACAATACTTTTTTATGGGGCCAGTCCCAGATGTGCCCATACCAGGTGGACCCCGTACAACAGAACGTGAAAACGTTTATAAACTATCAAGCCCCATCAATCCTTCGATCGATGGCACTCCCAGTTTTGTACAAGGGTAGCCATGTGGCATTTAATGAAGGCTCTCGACCTTCGGATTCGATCATGTGGGCACCATTTCCGTAACACAAGCTGATAACTTTGTGAACCCATAAAATGGGCCACGTGACAGATATCAAGCGATACAGATACTACACTTTGATCCAGTCAAAAGGCCGAGAAGATTATTGATTAGTGGTTTATCTATCCTTTGTATTATCATAACGATCACCGAGGTCCATATGGCTTCATTTGAGGAAGACTTATGTTCTACATCAGAATACTCCGTGAGTTGGACCACGTCCAAATATCTACTTTTTAAACAAATGGACTAGACAAAAATTACATGTCAAATATACATATCTAGGCACGCTTATGGCTAGCCATTAAGACAGCACCCCTGCGAGTCTATCAATATTTACAATTTGATTGGCATTTTAAACTGCTAGCCTTGTTCTCAGCCTTGACACCGTGTTCTGTCAAGAATGAGTTCCCCTGCTTTCAAGGGGGAGATAAATCATTAGATAAGCTTGTCAAGGGAAAGTAATCATGTTAAATGAAGGAAACAAGATGTATTTAAAACCTTAGATTCCGTTCGAAAACTGTATAAAATATAAGGAAATAAAACCGCACACATTTGAAATAAGTGTGTACCGTTCAGAAATACTGTGACAAAATATGGATGTGAATCATGGATTAAAACTTACTGGTTTGACCCGAATGAGAATGTCATGTAGCCTGTGCAGGTAGTAAGGTATGCAGTGCCTGTCACTTCCCATTTATATCCAAAGTATGCACAAAATAGAAAGGTCAATTCCTTTCCTCAGTTGTGGAATTATTGTAAAGAAAATGAACTCACAACTCTTCTGGGTCCGATTACAAAAGCGAAAGCTCTAGGCCAGTGGTTGACAACCTACAGCCCGCTGGATAGAAACAGCTTGCCAAACAATTTTTACCGGCCCCCGGAGACAATCGAACAGTACTATAGAATACGTCTTCGGATCTAAACAAAACTGAAAAAAAAATGTTAAGCCCACACAGACTCAAACACACCATTTAAAAATAATATTGAATGAGTTGCAAAACAGTCATATTTAAAAATGATTTCTTCAAATTTCTGATATTGCAAGTAAAACAACTTTTCACACAAAACACACACGTTGTGGGGAAATGAACTCAGATACTGCAGAAACAGTGTCGGTCGGAGTCTTTGATAACAAGAAACAGAATAAAAAAATATTTGTTTTAACGGTCGGCTAGTCTCAGAATGTCTGTAGCTTAAACGTTAGTGAGCTTGATCACAACTCAAGCGTACCTGGCTGAAACTACGCGGTGGGCAAGTTTGGAAGCAAATTTGTTTCTGTGGGATTTTTACCAAATGTACAATAAGACCTCACCGTTCAGAAAGCAATGACAAACTACTGAACGTATAAGTGGTGCCTAGAAAATCGACGACTCGTTGATTGCTTAGTCATGTAAAAGATATGCCACGATTTTCGAGTCTGAGAATAAAAAAAAGGGATGCTACTCTGTCTGTAGAAACGATAAATAGTAAAGGGAAGGAATTGTGGTGGTAAAGGAGGTTTGTATATACATGTACTTAAGAATGGCTTTGACATTTGTCACAACATATCTTATGTTGTGCGATCGACGTCATGGCACATTGGGCATTCCCATTCATGCTCTGTCCTCTGCTGCAGCAGCCCTCCTAATATCCATTTGCTCACAGTACCCATGAGAAGTTGATTAGTATACCTTCTCTTTCTACCACGAAGATGACACTGTCTGACATGTTCAAACTTAACTCCTAATTCTCGCACTCGTTCCAGTGTCTGAGACTCGTCCATATTACATAAATGAGAGCGTACCGCATTGATGGCATCGGCTCTGTCCATACTTCTACCCGTTTGTGTCGGGGCATTGTTTTCAAGAAAGTCAGCACGCTCGTTACCCTGCACTCCAGCATGTCCAGGTGTATACAGTCAAGTCATTTTTTTAGATGCGATCTCAAGTCACAAGTTACGCAATGGCAGTGTAAAGCAAGTAACGAAAAGCGGACAGAGAATGTCGTACTTTTCACGAACTTTCCAAGAACTTTCCAGGTATTGCGAATTCTTTCTTTCTTATTCTGTACCACATTAGTCATGTGTAAGACCTTTCATGGATTTCTTTGTGAGTCTGAGATAGAAGTGCGATCTCATCGGCACAATGTAGGTTTTCCAGGGTGTCAGAGTCCATCTATTTTTACTTTGCTATAACCGACGAATTGACTTCATTACACCGGGTTTAGCCCCATTTGACTCGGTTCCTCTCGACAGAAATGGCACATCACATGCAGACAGTATTGCACAAAGCAGGAACACCGTAGCTATGGACAAAATTCTAGGGATCTCTGGAAAAAAATGCATTTGTCAACAAAACGACGCGGTCCAGATTCAAACCTATGACTTTCGACTAGCAAGACAAGGGATTAACCACTTAGCCACAGAGTCCATCTAATACTTCTTGTCTTATATTCAGTTGTTTTAAGCATCATCTAATCTATGACAATATTGAATAGTAAGGCTAACATTACACATCCTTGTTCCATCGATTTTGACATCAAACTTGAGTTATAAAGTTTCAACACAGAATGTGAATTTGCTGTATCAGATTTTCGTGATGGTTGCTCTTCTTCTTCTTCTTCTTCGAACGCTCCATATCGACCACTTGTTAACTGTTAACCACTCTGTGCTATTTGTATGGGATCTGAGCCTAAGAACGATTGTACGTTGTGTAAGTTATGCGCCTACAAGTAGGCCAGCACATCCGATTTCTGTGACGTTTTTATTTATTCTGGTAGCTTCTCTAGGCCCCTATCTCAGTCGTCTTGTAGGTATAGTCTGTCCATTAATTCGTGAGCACGTTTGAAATTGATTTTCTCGAAAACTACCTGTTGGATCTCAGTGATTTTTGCAAGCAGCCTTAGAATATCCATGACGCTAGAGAAATATTTTTTCCAAGAAAATTTGATGTAGTTTGAAATATTTCTTCTTCAGGTTATATTAAAATCAACCTCACCGGATTGTACACAATAGTAACAGATTTACGGTACACAGACGCGTTGTTCTAAAAATACATTATGGTAACATAGAAATATCGTGAGTATACAACAATTTCACGAAATCCCGTGCACCTAACCCAGTCGACTTTGAAAGCGGAAAGCATATGACGTTATAATTGGGATACCATTGTATAGTTATAGGCGTATCTCGCTATTTGTATGAAGCTATTGTATCATATTTGTTGGCTTATCAAAACTGACATTGATATCACATTCATAATGAGTCTGAAGTGCACATTTATAACAATGCAGAAGGTTACAGTTTTACTATACCAACACTTCCGTAGGAAATCTAAGAGAGGTCATCTATATTGCGATATTCATAACCCTGAGAAACGAGCGCAACTGGCGCTTGGTCTGAATAGAGAATCCTTTTCCTGATGGATTAAACAGGACACAAAGTGCACTAATGTCAAGCAAGGACGGAAAAGAACAATTGACGACTTTGACATAGATGTCATAAGACGGGAGCTCTTGAAAATGTTTGCGACAAATCAACTTGTTACTCTCAGGAAACTGAAATTAAAACTGCAATCAGATTGCAGCATAGACATTTCTAAAAGTACTCTATGGAAAATTGTAAGAGCCGCCGGCTTCACCTTCAGAAAAACTATAGGCGGCAGGAATATTATTTGTGAAAGCCACATTTAATTGCTGCCCGAAGTAAATACCTGAGGCAGATCCGTGAGCGGCGGAGGCAAGGCTATGATATTGTATATTTGGACGAATCCTGGGTCAATGCTCACTACACCAATGCTAAAGAATGGCAATCAGTAGACGGTGAACAGAAAAGAAAAATACCAAGCAGCAAAGGCCAGCGTATTATACTAACACATGCAGGAAGCAGTGAAGAAGGTCTTGTCCATGACGCTGGACTTATTTTCCAATCAAAAGTACCGACGGTAGGGACTACCACACAGAAATGAATGGACATATTTTCAGGCACTGGATGGAGAAAGATCTACTTCCAATTCTAAACAGACCATCATGCTTGGTAATGGATAATGCATCCTATCACAACGCAGTATCAGCGGAAGACAAAGTACCAACTGCATCAAATACAAAAGATCAAATTAGGACTTGGCTTGCTAAGGAAAATGTCAGCTTCGATGATACATATTTGAAACCCGAGTTGTTGCACCTGGTGAGGATGACAAATAAGACAAAGGTGTTTCATATTGACAAAATCATTGCGGAATACGGCCACACGTCTTTGCGACTACCTCCATATCATGCTCAATCCGATAGAGCTTGTCTGGGCTAAAGTAAAAGGGCAAGTTGCCGAACAGAACAGGACGTTTAAAATGTGTGATGTTGAAGTTCTGACACGTGAGTCCTTCTCAATGATAGACATGCAGTTCTGGAAGAAGTGTGTTGAACATGTGCTCCGAGAGGAAGACGAGTACTGGCAGCGAGATGGATTACAATTTGTCCAGCCAGTAACAATTATCAACCTCATGGAATCGTCAGATTCGGGATGATACAAATCATATTTTGATTACAGACTGAGAAATAGCAACGTATACATTTCCATATCCAAATGCGTCTACCATCATACAATTTGTGGTGAAGTTAAGACACCCTGGGGTCTAATGGTGACCGAAGGAGAGGACTAACTGTTGCATATTGTATCCAAGTTCACGATTGCACATAAAGGGCAACACTTAATTACTTGACCTATCAAGTTAATATGGAGATACACCTATGAATAGAATTGACATGGACAAATTCTAGGGATTACTGTAAAATCTAAAATTTGAGCCCCGTATTTGCAATTGTCATAAAAGATCAAAGGAATTCGCCGATGTGCAAAATCCGTAGCATCTATGGACTACTGGTTAGCTTTATTTTAGCGTCATGGATATTCTAAGGCTGCATGCAAAAATCACTGAGATCCAACAGGTAGTTTTCGAGAAAATCAATTTCAAACGTGCTCACGAATTAATGGACAGACTATAACAGTGGTACTATTCTTTGTTTCCCCTGCTGACCCCGGCACCAAACACGTGGTAATGGTTATAAAAGACAGTCGAATTTCATACCATCTTAGAATACGTCAAAGACTTTCGCAGTGTATGCTATCAAATACCTAGAGCATTGCATAATGCATTTATTGTTCTGGTGATATCTGAGACTAAGTGGTTAAGCCCTAGCCTTGCTAGTCAAAGGTGTTGGGTTTAAATCCGGACCGCGCCGTTCTGTTCACGAGTGTATTTTTTTACTGAGACCATAGGATTGTTGCCGGAGCTAAGATGTTCGTGCTTTGTGCGATACTCTCGGCAGGTGGCGTGCCATTTCTGCGGAGAGGGACCGAGCCATATGTGGCTAAACCCGGTGCAATGAAGGCACTCCTTCGGCTTTAAAATCCCTCTATAATGCATGAACTCCGTAGCTCCAGCAACAATTCTAGGCGATCACCAGAAAAAGACGATGAAAAAGAAAAGATGAAGGATGAAAAGAATGAAGAGAAAAAAAACAAGATGATTATTAAACAAGTCAGGACGGAAATACCTTACTGTACACAACACAGTTGCAAAAGCAACACTTTAACACTGTACACAACAAAGTTGCAAAAACAACACTTTGACACTGTACACAACACAGTTGCAAAAGCAACACTTTGACACTGTACACAACAAAGTTGCAAAAGCAACACTTTGACACTGTACACAACAAAGTTGCAAAAGCAACAATTTAACACTGTACACAACACAGTTGTAAAAGCAACAATTTAACACTGTACACAACAAAGTTGCAAAAGCAACACTTTGACACTGTACACAACAAAGTTGCAAAAGCAACACTTTGACACTGTACACAACAAAGTTGTAAAAGCAACACTTTGACACTGTACACAACAAAGTTGCAAAAGCAACACTTTGACACTGTACACAACAAAGTTGTAAAAGCAACACTTTAACACTGTACACAACAAAGTTGTAAAAGCAACACTTTGACACTGTTCACAACAAAGTTGCAAAAGCAACACTTTGACACTGTACACAACAAAGTTGCAAAAGCAACACTTTAACACTACACACAACACAGTTGCAAAAGCAACACTTTGACACTGTACACAACACAGTTGCAAAAGCAACACTTTGACACTGTACACAACAAAGTTGCAAAAGCAACACTTTGACACTGTACACAACAAAGTTGCAAAAGCAACACTTTAACACTACACACAACACAGTTGCAAAAGCAACACTTTGACACTGTACACAACACAGTTGCAAAAGCAACACTTTGACACTGTACACAACAAAGTTGCAAAAGCAACACTTTAACACTACACACAACACAGGTGCAAAGCAACATTTTGACAGTGTACAGATAATGTTGTACAATAAATGAAAGTTGAGAAACGTTGCAACATGCTTGTGTCGAGTAAATAGAGAAAGTAAACATGGTATAGGGAACTGAAAGGATAGAAAGTGTCAGTTTTTGACATCAAACAAGTAATCCCATGTTATATAACGAACGTATAACGCCAGCATGATACTATAGTTCCTTTCCAAAATTCGTGATCACACTCAAGTTTAATTTGTACGAACATCTACCTGATGGATTAAAAGTAATTTTTTGTATGCAGTCTTATATACCTCACGACGTTACGAATCCATGTTTAACTAATTGGTAGGTAGCTAAGTTGATGCAAAAACGGTTTTTAAATATAACTTTGCATAAGCACAACAAAATGATAATCAAAGTTTAGAATTTACATTGATACACAAAATGAAAATAAATGTTTTGTACATTACGCCAATGACAGTCGTTAGGATATATTGTGAACTGATTAATTCCACGGAATTCCCGATTTTGACTTGCACTGAATTGCATGTGGAACACGGATATGCTTTGTTTTTTTTCCGATCCAGAAGCACTTGAGCTTTTCAGCTCTTCGGCTCGGTGCCATGGACATCGTAACCCTTCGGTTCGGTGCCACGAACACCGTAAATCTGGGGAATCTGTGGCTTTTTCTGCCATCCCGCGGAATTGAACCCGCACACACAGAGGATAGTCACCCGTAGTCCAACGCGCTACGAACACGCTGGGCAGACGGGCGATATGCTTAGTTATAGACAGACTTGACAATCGTACTGTAAAATTTCGACAAGTATACCATATCAACATCGCTGTTATAGCAATCAATTTTCATATCGTTCGTATGTTGTCAGGGTCCGTACAGAGGAGCAAAGAATAACAATAGCTGTCCATCGCAAGCCATGATAGTAACAGCCTTAGACCTGTACTGCTGCACATCTCTGGTGTATGCGGAGGTGACTGTAGAGTATAATCCTAGAACACAATACCCTACCAAAGGTGGGGCATACATGATCAAGGTTAGTTATGTGGGCGTTGTGTGCTCTGTCTTTTCACGCAGCTCGTTTTTTTGTGTGCCTCGACGGAACCGGAGCAAAGAATAGTAGCACTGTGACCTACAAGGCATGTCGTAAGAGATGGCTGAGGTAGGGACCCTAGGAAGCTACCTAGTAAATAAAAAGCGTCGCAGAAATCGGATGTGCTGTCTTAATTATATGCACATCACTAGCACATCGGACAATCGTTCTTAGGCTCAAATCACATACATATCACAAAGGGTGGTTTAACAAGAGGTAGATATGGAGCGTTGAAAGAAAAAGAATTTCCGTATCAACGTTTCAATGTTGCGCAACAGGACCCCATGGTTAGCGTTATTTGACATTGTAGAAACGTTATAGAGATCCGCAGCAGCGTAGTTGTTAGTGAACTCGCTTCTTAGCAGAGCGTGGTTCGGGTTCAATTCCATAGTGGGAGTGGAATATTTTCTTACCTCGACGGTTTTAAGGTCGACCCAACCTCATTTGGGTACCAGGAACTTAAGCTCTGGGAAGTAAAGATAGCCGGTGTGATGTTGACCGCATCACACATCGTGTACAGGAACTTATGCTCTGGGAAGTAAAGATAGCCGGTGTGATGTTGACCGTATCACACATCGTGTACAGGAACTTATGCTCTGGGAAGTAAAGATAGCCGGTGTGATGTTGACCGTATCACACATCGTGTACAGACGGTCAATGAAAAATACGGCCATATGGACACCGTATTCCCCAATATGTTATGTTATGTTATGTTATGCGATCGACGTCATGGCACATTGGGCATTCCCATGTTTGCTCTCTCTCCTCGGCTGCACCAGATACCCAAAGTCAATTTGCTCACCGTACCCATGAGAAGCTGATTAGTATACCTTCTCTTTCTACCACCAAGACGATACTGTCTGGCATGTCCAAACTTAACTCCTAATTCTCGGACTCGTTCCAGTGTCTGAGACTCGTCCATATCACATAAACGAGAGCGTACGCAATATTCCGAATATGCCTCGAGGTATGAATAATGGTTACTTTACTTTAAAAACAAATAGACTGTTGAAAACGTTCTTTGATGAGAAGGTAGATGAAAGGAAGGCATGGGGAAGACACAGATACAATTAGGAAGATATACCAAGAGAGAAGGTAGATGAAAGGAAGGCATGGGGAAGACAGATACAATTAGGAAGATATACCAAGAGAGAAGGTAGATGAAAGGAAGGCACGGGGAAGACAGATACAATTAGGAAGATATACCAAGAGAGAAGGTAGATGAAAGGAAGGCATGGGGAAGACAGATACAATTAGGAAGATATCCAAGAGGGAACAAACAAGGGTCTGATATAATGTACCCTCAGGACAAGGGATATCCTTTGTTTAAGAACTATTGCAGTCAAACTCCGCTGTGGAGACCGCATATGATTAATTAATTGATAATTTATGTATAGCATTTTCAAACTGCTGTTGAGCTATATTGTCTGAGGTTTACATTTCAATTTGGTGGTCTCTGTGACGTAGAGGTAAGGTGCTCGCCTCTTGTTCCAAAGCTACTCGGTTCGTTCCCTCGTGGAGCCGTCGGAATATGTTCCCAGAGATGATTAATCTCAATGTAGGTGTGAATACGTTCTTAGACCTATCGGAGACGGACGATAAAACGTAGGTTCGTGTTTAAGTTAAGCACGTAAACGAACCCTTCGCAGTTCAAAATCCAAAAGAGCAGGCTGGAAAGCCGCTGCACAGACACAATTCCCTACAAAAATTTGTTTAAAAAATTTCTCTAAAATGTTGTTACCATCTTCTAAATTACACCGGGAACCATCGCCGGTGCTACGGAGTTCTTGCACTGTGGCTGAGATCTTCCTGTGTAAGAAAGGTATCGGAACACACATAGTTATTCACCGAAGTGGAATGGTTATTGGTTACTGAACGACATCATTGCACTTCGCGCAGACCCATAGGTGCTCAGTCTGCCCCAACAGATATCGAAGAGTATGCATACTGATGGTTCCTGTGTCACGCTGGTTAAACACACTCCTCACTCTGCCCATCAGATATTCAGTTATACTTGTATAACGAGTAACTCTAAACTGCTTAAATAGCTGGATCGATTCAACATCTTTATTTATGTCTTCATCCAACAGACAGTCGCGAAGAGACCGAAGAAAATCCCGCTGATCCATCTTCAACTCCCGAACAATCTGCTTAAATAGCTAGACCGATGAAAAGAATGATGGTGATGGTCCTATCAATCAATCAATCAATCAATCTTTTCCTTTCAAATTCAAAGTTCGTTTAATTCTCCCATCAACCAGCAGACGATAAAAACGACGACAAATGAGAGAAATCTGGAATACTGTTCCAATTAGTGCCACGCCCACTGTCTACGTGTATGCTCACGTGACACTGAGCCCCCCTGACGAGCACACTTGATAGCGTATATCTTGACATGGATTCCCGACACCAGAAACATGTATTCGATTACAGTACCCCCATCCTGAGTGCACACGTGCGAGCGGTCGTGTAGAGGGTGGCGGTAAAATGGGTGTACACTCCAAACATAAGGTGTTTATTATAAATTTATATTTTCAGAAAGTTGCCTAGCAAATGTGTAGTTTGAGAACATGAAAACGGACAAGATTTGCTGTGAGTTTTGGGGTTTTCCTAAAACCGAGTATACCCTGCTAGTAGTGGCGGCTTGTAATCATTTTTGTTGGTGAGGCGAGAATTTTCGGAAAAATAGTTTTGAGCTAGGTTATATTTTACTATTGACTATTATTTGTATATTCCGGAATGTTCATCCCCCCCGTTCCCCATCTTCCCTTACATTGAACGTACATTGCCATACACCTATGTATATTGATGAAACGGGTGATTACCGTAAACTATTCTATGATTGGTTAGTTAATTATTTCTATTATATTTAATTATTTGTATATATCATTCGGTATTTGCGCCTGAACTATTTTTTAGCGCAATAGCTATGATTAACTGTGTACTGACTTGGTCGCGTAAGAATTTCCTTACTAAATTAATGAAAATCGCATATTTGCCTGTACTAAACAATCAGTCGAGGTCAGAGCCAGTGAGAGGTCAAAGGTAGTCATGTTAACAGATGATCTAAATAGACCACATTTCTGCTGACCCTACAAAATAGTAGGCTGGAAATGCGCAAAGTTTACTAATTAAGGAGGAAAGACGATGCATGCCAGACTGTATATGATATTTTAGCGTTACATATTCAACTTTCAACGCTAGGCAGTATCACGTTAAAAGTAATAATTACAAACAATAATTTATAAAATAATAAATACACGTTATACATTATTTTTGTTGTGGCACGGCCCTTAATGACGAGCCGCCACTACTTGATATAGTCCGTTCAACAACTCATGCCCACAGTCCAATGCGAATTGTAGCAAACCCATCTGTTCCACAGTAGTGAAACTTTGCACCCAACCTTAGAATTATACCGACGCAAATGTCTGATAGAAGAAATTGCTATAGAAAACCTGGATTTTGTAATGTAACGGTTTCATTTGATGTTGGCGGCATATTTGGCTATTCTGAAACGAAATTTTAGTTTAAACAGTAAACGCACACATATGATATTTGATGACAAGTTTCATTCAAAGGTGTATCATCTCAGCTTATACATGGGGTCAGTGTTGATACTTGCAATAGAGTCATGAAATAAACAAGAAATGAAGACATAGTTGTATTGTTGTTTTTAAATAACTTACATTACAGTTAAAGTTAGCTGCCATGTCATAATGCCATCCCCCTTTCACGTTCAGGCTTGGGACTGGCAATGGCGGAGCTCAAGTAGTAGCATGTCCCTTGCGGAACATTGTGTTCATCACAGCCCGCCTGAAAAGCTTTATGTCTCTTGCAAGTTCTCCTGCCTCTTCCAGCGTCATGTTCAAGGTTTCTTTGATGCCCTGTTACCATCTTCGTCTTGGTCGTACCCTGCCTCGTTTTCCAGGAACCATACCTTCCATTACCTTTCTCTCCAGACTACTGTGGCATTTAATGTGGCCAAAATATTTCATCTTCTGGAACATGATATTATTTATGAGCCAATGCTCCTTGATATTCAGGTCTTGTAGGATGTCTTTGTTTCTTCTCTTCTCTGTCCAGGATGCTCTAAGAACTTTTCTATAGCACCTTGTTATGGTGGAGCTACTGGAGAGGTTCTTTTCAAATTGCTACTTCTTCGTTACAATGTGCATGTGTTAACATATGTGGCAGGGAGGTATCACTATAATAGAATAGCTCTTTTCTCTAGTTCTTGTATAATAGCCGTCCATCGCAAGCGATGATGACAACAATCTCAGACGTGTACTGTTGCACCTCTCTGGTGTGTACGGAGGTGACTGTAGAGTCAATCCTAGAACAGAATCCCCGATTACAGGTGGGGCATACATGATCAAGGTTAGACATGTGCGTGTTGTGTGCTCTGTCTTTTCGCACTGCTCGTTTTCTCTGTGACTCAACAATACGATGATTCTCAGCTATTCGGGTTCATCTTTTGTTGTTACAGCGCCACATTTGGCGATCTTGCTCAAGGGATTCCCAGCACGTATTGTCTATATCGAAGCATTTCAGAGACACTTTAAGAGTGTCTTTAAAGCGTTTTTCTGTCCACCAGCTAAACGTCTGCCCCCTTCAAGCTCGCCATACATCAACTGTTTTGGGATGCGTTTATCAGGCATTCGAGCAACGTGACCGACCCATCTCAGTTGGGCCTTCTGCAACAGGGTGTTGACGCTTGGGATCTTTGCACTTGTGAGGACTTCGCTGTCTGGAATTTTGTCCTGCCAGTTTATTTTTAGTATTCTGTGTAGACAGCTTGTGTGGAAATGGTTTAATTTTCTTGCGTGTCTGCTATATACTGTCCATGTCTCGCTTGCGTACAGCAGCGTGGTTAGCACTATGGCCTGGTAAACTTTCAGCTTTGTGACTATGCTTATCCCCTTCCGTTCCCACACAGTGACACGTAACCTTCCGAACGCAGCACTGGCTTTGGATATCCTATTGTGGACCTCAGAATCTATGTTTGCCGATCTGGATAGGAGGCTGCCAAGATAAGCAAAGTTGTCCGTTGACTGGAGACGCTGGTGTTTAATGTTGATGACTGGATCGTAATACTGTTCTCTAGGGGCGGGCTGGAACATGACCTCTGTTTTTTGGTGTTAATGGTGAGGCCAAACCTATAACAGGCCATTGAGAACTTGTCCATGTAAATCTGCATTTCTTCCGCAGAATTGGTAGCGAGGGCACAGTCATCAGCAAACAACAGGTTTGAGATAGTTGATTCTTTTACCTTGGTGGAGGATTTTAACCTCCGAAGATTGAATAGGTTACCGTCTGTCCTGTATCTAATCTTTACCCCATGTTCGTCGCCTTCCCAAAAGACATCCGTGAGCATGGCAGCAAACATCATGCTGAAGAGTGTTGGGGCCAGTACACAGCCCTGTTTGACGCCGTTGGTGACATGGAAGGCTTCCGACAGCTCCCTTCGTCAAGTACACGTGCCATCATGCCCTCGTGAAACTGTTGGACGATCTTGATGAATTTCCTGGGCATCCAAATTTCTCCATGATCTTCCATAGACCCTCCCTGTTAACCGTGTCGAAAGCCTTTGTCAGATCGACAAAGACCATATAGAGGTTACGGTGCTGCTCTTGGCATTTCTCCTGTAGTTGGCGAGCAGCAAATATCATGTCTGCTGTTCCACGACCTTCTCTGAAGCTACATTGGGTCTCAGGGAGTAAGTCCTGTTCCAGGTGATCGATTAATCGATTGAGGAGGACTCTGGCCAGTATTTTGCCAGCGATTGACAGGAGTAGTTCTTGTATACTGTAGTACAGATGACCCATATGTGTCTCTTTACGGAAATGCGCGTATAGCATTAATGATACTTTTTGCATCGTAACTTCAAACTCATTAGAAATGTTATATCAATGTCTGTTTTGAGAAGTCAACAATATGACCCAATAGCATCACATTAATTTCGGTAATACGCCTTTAACTAAAAGTCTGTCTCGCACTAATGACGTCATTTGTTTATCATGTTCAAGACCGAGTCCATTTGGTGCATGGAAAATGCAAGAATTGTTTTAAAAAACCATGGATTTTGTCCTGAATGTTGCTATTTTTGTAATCAATGTATTAAATGGCTGTAAACATTAGGTTTCTTCAACCATGCCAACAAAGGCGTTAAATATATAGCACAAAGAAGGAAACTTCTAGACGGTATGATTGTTTGAATGGTAAAAAATATTTTCTAGCGTCGGGAACATGTGTAGTTTACATGCAAGTTTTCAAGTTATTTCATCAAATGGTTACAAAGATACACATTTTTATCTGTGGGCATGACAAGTTGAACGGACTATAGCAAACCGTATACCTGAGTAAAAATGTGAATCCACTATTTACGTGTTATGTCCCTTGAGACAACTTATCTCATCATCAAGTAGCTTGTCGTGCCTGAGCTTGGCTCACATGACAACAGTCCTGAAAAACTCACTATTGTGTGCAAGTTGACCGGCGTAAGCAGGTCATTTCAGATCGTCAAACACATCCTGCACCCATCGTCGTATAGGTCTTCCTCTCATTCTTCTTCCATGCACCATTCCCTCCAAAATTATATTCTCCAGGCATTCATGTCATTTGATGTGTCCGAAATATTTAATTTTCCTTGATGTTGTGCTCTTTTAGCCAACTCGCTTCAATATCAAGCTGTTGTAGAACAGAAGCATTTGTTCTTTTCTCTGTCCATGATATTCTAAGTATTCTTCTGTAACATTTGTTCTTTTCTCTGTCCATGATATTCTAAGTACTCTTCTGTAACATTTGTTCTTTTCTCTGTCCATGATATTCTAAGTATTCTTCTGTAACATTTGTTCTTTTCTCTGTCCATGATATTCTAAGTATTCTTCTGTAACATTTGTTCTTTTCTCTGTCCATGATATTCTAAGTATTCTTCTGTAACATTTGTTCTTTTCTCTGTCCATGATATTCTAAGTACTCTTCTGTAAAATTTGTTCTTTTCTCTGTCCATGATATTCTAAGTATTCTTCTGTAACATTTGTTCTTTTCTCTGTCCATGATATTCTAAGTATTCTTCTGTAGCATTTGTTCTTTTCTCTGCCCATGATATTCTAAGTACTCTTCTGTAGCATTTGCGTTCAAAGGCATTAATGATCTTCTCCGCCGCTTTGTCAATATTCCATGTCTCACAACCATATGTTGCCAAGGGAAAAACGCAGGCTCTTAAACATATGATTTTTGTTCTTATGTCGGTTCCTTCCATAGGTTTGTTAGTTCTTTGAATTTTTGTAAAGCAATGCTCATCTTTCTTTTAATTTCTTTTATAGCATTCCCGTCATTTGTCAGCAATGTCTCAATGTACTCTTCAATGATCCAGCGGCAGTTGAGCTTTTGCCCTTCGGCGCAATGCTATGTAGTGGTATCTGCATGTATTTGTAAGTTGCTCTTTTGTTCTGTATAATGTATTCCATTTATCTGGTCTTGGAGGAAGGAGGGTCTTTCTGATGTCTTCTAGTGCTTGACACTTGAAGAGGTGGTGGTGAACGGTTTCATGATGATGTGAGCACAGTTGGCACTCTGGAGTGTGTTGTGGTTGAATTCTGTTCAAGTGATTATTAAGTGTTATGTGTTGGGTTCAGAGTCTAAAAATGGTGCTCTGATCTCTTCTTGTAAGGTGGTTGATGTTGTCATTAACGTTAGGGCTGGCCATATGGATGTACACCTCTCTTCCTGTGTTTCCCATGGCCCATCTGTTTAGCCAAATTTATTTATTTGATGTCATTAGGATTTGCTTGCTGTATGGAGAGTTGTTGCTGTGATTGGTTGTTCCTGTGTTGACCCTTTCTTGGCTACTCAAAGTTGTCAACTCTTTCTAGTTTGTGAGCGTTGAGATAACTACATGAGAAATATCGCCAACAAATAATGCCACTACTATTCATTACTTTCATAAACACAACAAAAACATTTGATCTAACTAGTAGAATTGACCTCTTCAAGCTTCTGGAAACAATCGGCCTCCCTCCTACACTGCTTAAAATCATATCATTATTTCATAATTAGATGAAAGGTACAATAATAAAACATCAATGATTGATGGGTCCTTCTCCAGCACATTTCTCATCAACATCGGCGTCAAACAGGAGTGTATACTAGCACCCACACTCTGGAGCATCAAACAGGAGTGTATACTAGCACCCACACTCTGGAGCATCAAACAGGAGTGTATACTAGCACCCACACTCTGGAGCATCAAACAGGAGTGTATACTGCATCCACACTCTGGAGCATCAAACAGGAGTGTATACTAGCACCCACACTCTGGAGCATCAAACAGGAGTGTATACTAGCACCCACACTCTGGAGCATCAAACAGGAGTGTATACTAGCCCTCACACTCTGGAGCATCAAACAGGAGTGTATACTAGCCCTCACACTCTGGAGCATCAAACAGGAGTGTATACTAGCCCTCATACTCTGGAGCATCAAACAGGAGTGTATACTAGCCCTCACACTCTGGAGCATCAAACAGGAGTGTATACTAGCCCTCACACTCTTGAGCATCAATCAGCTAAAGTAGGTATATTTCTCCATGCTTCTCTCCCATGTTTTCAAATCAGCTAAAGTAGGTATATTTCTCCATGCTTCTCTCCCATGTTTTCAAATCACATGAAGTAGGTATATTTCTCCCTGCTTCTCTCCCATGTTATCAAATCAGCTGAAGTAGGTATATTTCTCCATGCTTCTCTCCCATGTTTTCAAATCAACTGAAGTAGGTATAATTCTCCAAACAAGATCAGAAGGGAACCTATTCAACAAGGCGTGACCTAGAGCAATAACCAAAGTCCAAAGAGTCACTATCAAGGAACTTCTGTTTACCGAGGATGCAGAATTATTATCACACACAGAGAAAGGTTTCAGCATATCATGGACAGATTCGCTGCAGCATTCAACGAATTCGGCCTGACCATCAGCCTGAAGAAAATAAATATCACGTTTCCAGCCCATTGCTACGCTTCATTGAAACCTGCAAGCGTGATCTAACTACATGCAGTCTAGACAAATCAAATTGATATAACTGCATGCAGTATAGACAAATAAAATTGGGAGCAGTTGGCTAAAAGACAGGCAAGCGCGGCTGCTAGTAGATGTGACGGATGGCTAAAAGACAGGCAAGCGCGGCTGCTAGTAGATGTGACGGATGGCTAAAAGACAGGCAAGCGCGGCTGCTAGTAGATGTGACGGATGGCTAAAAGACAGGCAAGCGCGGCTGCTAGTAGATGTGACGGATGGCTAAAAGACAGGCAAGCGCGGCTGCTAGTAGATGTGACGGATGGCTAAAAGACAGGCAAGCGCGGCTGCTAGTAGATGTGACGGATGGCTAAAAGACAGGCAAGCGCGGCTGCTAGTAGATGTGACGGATGGCTAAAAGACAGGCAAGCGCGGCTGCTAGTAGATGTGACGGATGGCTAAAGACAGCAAGCGCGGCTGCTAGCAGATGTAACGGGTGGCTAAAAGAGAGAAGAAAAAAAACACCATCACATATGGAGACAAAATAGAGCGCAGAGGACAGAGAGACCATCATATGCATGAGCGCCAGTCTCCAGTTTCACCTGCAATAACTGTGGCCCTCATCCCCACCGCTACTTTGGCTCTCGCATACCCCTCATCCAAACCGCTACCTCATATCTTTCATACTCCTCATTCCCACCGCTACCACATCTCTCGGACCCCACATCCCCCACCGTTACCTCATCTCTCGTCTACCCCTCATCTCCTACCGTTACCTCATCTCTCGTCTACCCCACATCCCTCACCTTTACCTCATCTCTCGTCTACCTCTCATCTGCCACCGTTACCTCATCTCTCGTCTACCCTCATCCCCACCTTTACCTCATCTCTTGTCTACCCCCCATCTCCCACCGCTACCTCATCTCTCGTCTACCCCTCATCCCCCACCTTTACCTCATCTCTTGTCTACCCCTCATCTCCCACCGCTACCTCATCTCTCGTCTACCCCTCATCCCCCACCTTTACCTCATCTCTCGTCTACCCTTCATCCCCCACCGTTACCTCATCTCTCGTCTACCCCTCCTTCATATCTCTAATTTCTCAACTAAACATCTTCCCTTCCTACTGTCTCTATTTCTACAATTCTTCTAATTTTGTCTTCCGTGTCGACAACTAACACCAAATATTATATCGCACGTGTCATGTCTTGATGTCGTCCTTCACCCCGCCTCCTCTTACATCGAGTCACTGGTTCCGCTCAAACCTGGCAGCTAACAACTTTGTGCCAGTGATAAACCTTGCTGGCACGTGGTAGACAAATATGATCAATTATTTGATTCGTCTTAAGTGAAATCTTTACATATTCGCCTGTTAGTTTGTGTGTGTGTAGTGACAGTTGTAGGGATATGAGCTGTCCGCCCCCTCCCTCCCCTCCCTCCCTCATGTAGGGATATGAGCTGTCCTCCGTCCCTCCGGGGAATAAAGTCGTTAGATCTACCTGGCTGAAAATAAAAGTGCTCATTGCTGGAGTTTATTATTAGTATTCCGTTGGTAAGATGCTCTCTCTCTCCCGCATGCTCTCTCTCTCTCTCTCACACATGCTCTCTCTCTCTCACATGACCTCTCTCTCTCACATGCTCTCTCTCTCTCAACATGCAGAGAAAGAAAAAGAGAGATAGAAAACAAGAGTAAAGAAAGAAATGTGAGGAAAAGCGATAAGAAGAAAGAGACAAAGAAAAAAGAAAGGAAAACTGATCCCATGTCCTTCATGATGTTTCAGAATTTGTATACCGTGCAATGTACATAGACAATATATAATAGAGATATATCGAAGAAAAAGATAGATATAATAGAGATATATAGAAAGAAAAGATAGATAAATAGATAGAAAGATTAAGTAAGATCTTCTTCGGACACTCCATATCGACCACTTGTAACCCCCCGTTTGTGATTTTGTATGTGATTATACGCTGTGCCAGTTATGTGATTATACGTTGTGCCAGTTATGTGATTATACGCTGTGCCAGTACATCCGATTTCTGCAATGCTTTTTATTTATTAGGGTAGCTTCCTAGGTCCTACATTAGTCGTCTCTTACGACATGCCTTGTAGGTCGCAGTGCTACTATTCTTTGTGTCCCTTCCGGGTCCCGGCACTACACGAGTGAAATACGATACTCGACGTTCAACACACATGAGGAAAGGAATTGGTACTCCAACATCCTGCCAACTAGGGTCTAGAAATTGAAAGTGACAGACACTTCGTACCCTAAAGTGTCGCTACGAGATTGCCAGGGCTCGAAAAAGGGAGCAAAGAATAGTAACACTGTGACCTACAAGCCATGTCGTAAGAGGCGACTGAGGTATGGGACTAGGAAAGCTATCCTAGTAAATAAAATGCGTCGCAGAAATCGGATGTGCTGGCCTACTTGTAGGCGCATAATTTGGGACAGCGTATCATCGCTCTTAGGCTCGGATCACATACAAATCCCAAAGAGTGGTTTAACAAGTGGTCGATATGAAGCGTTGGAAGAAGAAGAAGAAGAAGAAGAAGAAGAAGAAGATACCCTTAAATCTTAAAAGACTACGGGAAATTGTCCAACACATGGCACTACACTGAAAGGAGGCAGCTGAGATTTGAGTAGGTGCTCGTCAACTCGATGTCGACGACGACCACATCCTTTACTCCGTACTGTAAAGACCGCTACCACTCATGCGAAGACAATCAGGTTTTATAAACCTTACTCCCTAACTCCTCCCGTTAATGAGTCCCCTTAAACACTTCGGGGGCCCCTTAGAACAACAAATGCTAGTTTGATAGCAATGAGAGCCTGTATCTAGCACGAGACATGACCAATGAGAGCCTGTATCTAGCACGCGACATGACCAACCCCCGTTCTCATCTCTACCAACTTCATGGAATTAAAACTAGTTTTAATTAGAGCATGAAGGCGAGTGCATGACCAGTTAGATGACTCTTCAAAACCAACATTATGCTTTAATTAGAAATAGCATGCTGTTCTGCAAGACTTGATAGATGCTTCTCCCAGAGTTTACAAAAGATGCTACCGAATTCTGCACTGAATTTAGAAATTAAACTTGTGATTGGCATAATTGTCTATTGTTTTTCTCAAGGGACGGGGATGATGGAGTTGGTTGTCCACTCTTGTAGTTAAGCGTAGGGGTGGGAGCGTTCCAGGGTCAGATAAGTCGCCCTTGTTGTATTATATCTTATATATATACCAAAAACTAAGCTTCGGGAAAACCTGACAGACCTGAAGCTGACTACCCAGTTTGTGGTCCACAGTAAACGAAACGCATGACCAGAGGTCGTCGAAGAAGAAGAAGAAGTGTTATATTCGTGCTTATATAGTGTAGTCTTGATATTGTCTATCCATCTTTTTCGTGGTCTTTCCTTGGCGCAAGCACCTGATCTCTGTTTATTGTATGCTTTCATTGGGGGTTGGTTGTATTCCATTCTCATTAAATGTCCGAACCATTGTTTTTATTGTCTTTCAATGTATTCGGTGCATGAAGTTATGCCCACTCTACTTCTGATGTCCTCATTTCGTAGTCTGTCTTTCCTGGTGAATCCCACCGTCTTCCTCAAGCATTTCATTTCACACTTGGTGAGCTTTCTGTAGTGTGTTGCTGTCAAGGGGAATAGCCACAATGTGAGGTGGAAAAAAAAATATCAGATACAAAAGGGGTGTTTTTATATTTGGGACAGCCCGCCTGCCCAGCTTGTTCTGCGTATGGACGATGGGTGACAAGCCCCTGTGAGCGCGGTTCAATTCCGCGAAATGGCAGAAAAAGCCACAGGTTCTCCAGATTTACGGTGTTCGTGGCATCGAACCGAAGAGCTGAAAAGCTCAAGGGCTTCTGGTTAAAAAAAAAAATTTCGGACAAGGTGACATTTGAAAGGTAGATACAATTAATGAGCAGAGAGTTGTAGATTTTATGATCAGACGGACAAGTTTATTTGAATGTTTTCAGTTGGATAACAGTAGGGTCTTTGTGGCGAAACGGTGAAACAGTTTGCCTTGTCCTCTGTAGGTCGTGTGTTCAAATTCAGACTACATCGTTCCGTTTCATTTTTTTCCCCGGAGATCACTTAGTATTGTTGCAGTAGCTACGGAATTCGTGCGTTGTGCACTATTCTTGGCAGATGGCGTGCAATTTCTTCGGATAGGGACGTGACCATACTGGGTAAAACCAGGTGCAATAGCGTCATTCCTTCGTCATTAGACCATTTGTTTAGTACGTCGGTTTGGGTATGTCATTCAGTTGTATATATGCATAAATTTGAATACATTTTCTGATGAAATGTGAAGTTGGGTGCACCCAGTCAGATATAATTCGAGGATATGTGGATATGCGATCTTTTGGATAACTCCAGCTGGATGATGGATGTGTTCTGTTCAGCATCGATCAAATTGAATAGCATGTAGATAGTTGTATTTATGTATTCATCTATATAGCGAGTGTGTATACATATATATATATGCCTTTGAAAGCAAATGCTACAGAAGAGTACTTAGAATATCATGGACGGAGAAAAGAACAAATGTTACAGAAGAGTACTTAGAATATCATGGACAGAGAAAAGAACAAATTCTACAGAAGAATACTTAGAATATCATGGACAGAGAAAAGAACAAATTTTACAGAAGAGTACTTAGAATATCATAGACAGAGAAAAAACAAATGCTTCTGTTCTACAACAGCTTGATATTAATGAGCCCAAGAGGAAGAAAATAATGATTGAGCCCAATAGGAAGAAAATTGTGATTGAGCCAATAGGAAGAAAATAATGATTGAGCTCAATAGGAAGAACATAATGATTGAGCTGAATAGTATGAAAATTATGATTGAGAACAATAGAAAGATTATTACGATGTACAATCGAAAAAAATGATACCGTACGATATGAATAAAATGTTTGTGCAATAAATAGAAAGAAAATGACTTTGTGGTACAATAGAAAGAAAATGATGAAGAAGATGAATGTAAAGATTATGAAAAAGAAAGAAAAATGAAAATGAGAACAGGAAAGCATGAAGAAAGTGATAATGAAGGATTATGGTAATAAGCAAGAAAATGAAGAAGAATAGCGAGGAAGACGAGAATAGAATATTGAAAAAAGAGGAAGATGATTAAGATGACAAAAAAGGGAAAAAAATGAAGAAGAAAAGAAAAGATAACGTTAATGAAAAGGAATATAAAGAAAATTAGGAAGAAGAATAGGAAGAAGGTGATGAAAAATAACTGGAAGAAAATGATGAAAAGATGAGCATAACGAAGATAATGAAGAAGATTGGAAGAAGGTGATGCCAATAAAGAAGAATAGAAAGAAAAAGAGAAGAAAAATTGGAAAAAAATGAATAAAAATTGAAAGAAAAAATGATGAAAAGAATAACAGGAAGCAGATGATGAAGAAGAAGAACTGAAGATGATGAGGGCAATGAAGAAGAAGAATATATTGAAAAGCGTGACAGTCTTATAGAAAAACAAGAAACTTCCGTGTCAGTTTGAGTATCAACAAAAATTCAGATGGGATGCCAATAGATGATGTTCTCTTCCGTCGAGTTCGATCGATGTCAACTTGAAATAAAGCGCAGGCGGGGATTTTCAGATCAGATTAAAGAGAATATATGAAAAATAATGAAGTCTATAGTTACTTCTTAAAATAATATCTAATATGAGATGTATATGGAATATTTGCTTGAAGATTTAATGTTAACTTTCGTTGTAGGACATTTGACTAGTTTGCTGGTTGTTTGTTAGTAGTAGGTGAGATCTAATTCCTAGTCCTATCGGAGAACGAAGAATAAAACGTATGTCCAAGGTTCTGTAGCCGAGCCATCCGTGTATGTATGTGTCCATGAGTCCAATATGTAGTTTTCATTTATGTGGTTTTTACTAGATACAAGATAGCTACCTGTGCCCTTGTGGCATGGGGAGTATGACGATAGAGCTTGTCCTACAGAACTGCTCACAGTATGCAGACCTGAGAAGAAAGAGGTGGCCCATTTACACCAGTGTCCAAGACAAAATGTATGGCGTATCTGACAATCTGGGGCAGATGGCGGCCTGTACTAGAGAATCCGAAATCTCAATCTAGTGAGAGTGCAGAAGAAGAAGAAGAATGTCCTATGTTCAAGTTAAGCACGTAAAGAAACACTTGGCAGTTAAACATCGGTAAGAGAAGGCTGTACAGCAGCAGCCCGGTCAAAATGCATTAAGAAGTTTAAAATAAAATGCATGCAAAACAATTTTTGCCATCTTCAAAATTATATCATGGGATCCTCGCTTGTGCTACAGGAATTGTGCATTGCTGCTGAGATATCAAGGTATCCTTGCTTGTGCTGGAGCTTGTGCCTTGCTGCTGAGATATTCATGTGAAAGAAAGAGATCGGAGCATATTTGGTTATTCACTTAATGATGATGATCTTATAAATCAATCAATCAATTAATCAATCAAACATTCAAGCAAACAAAGAAACAAACGAACATGCAATCAATCAATCAATCAATCAATCAATCAATTGTTAGTAGTGGATTTACTGTCAGAGTTTTTTCTAGACTGTTTGTTTAGTTATGGTGGCTGTCAGATTCTAGTGTAGAGTCAGACTTGGTGGCTGTCAGATTCTAGTGTATAGTCAGACTTGGTGGCTGTCAGATTCTAGCGTAGAGTCAGACTTGGTGGCTGTCATATTCTAGTGTAGAGTCAGACTTGGTGGTTGTCAGATTCTAGTGTAGAGTCAGACTTGGTGGTTGTCAGTTTCTAGTGTAGAGTCAGACTTGGTGGCTGTCAGATTATAGTGTAGAGTCAGACTTGGTGGTTGTCAGATTCTAGTGTAGAGTCAGACTTGGTGGTTGTCAGATTATAGTGTAGAGTCAGACTTGGTGGTTGTCAGATTCTAGTGTAGAGTCAGACTTGGTGGTTGTCAGATTCTAGTGTAGAGTCAGACTTGGTGGTTGTCAGATTCTAGTGTAGAGTCAGACATGGTGGTTGTCAGTTCCTCTAGGTGTAGAGTCAGACTTGGTGGCTGTCAGATTCTAGTGTAGAGTCAGACTTGGTGGTTGTCAGATTCTAGTGTAGAGTCAGACTTGGTGGTTGTCAGATTCTAGTGTAGAGTCAGACTTGGTGGTTGTCAGATTCTAGTGTAGAGTCAGACATGGTGGCTGTCAGTTTCTAGTGTAGAGTTAGACTTGGTGGCTGTCAGATTTACTGTAGTGTAGGAGTCAGACTTGGTGGCTGTCAGATTCTAGTGTAGAGTCAGACTTGGTGGTTGTCAGATTCTAGTGTAGAGTCAGACTTGGTGGTTGTCTATTCTATGTAGAGTCAGACTTGGTGGTTGTCAGATTCTAGTGTAGAGTCAGACATGGTGGCTGTCAGTTTCTAGTGTAGAGTCAGAGTGCTTGTCGTTTGAGAGTTAGACATGTGGCTGCAGTTCTAGTGTAGAGTCAGACTTGGTGGTTGTCAGATTCTAGTGTAGAGTCAGACATGGTGGCTGTCAGTTTCTAGTGTAGAGTCAGACTTGGTGGTTGTCAGATTCTAGTGTAGAGTCAGACTTGGTGGCTGTCAGATTCTAGTGTAGAGTCAGACTTGGTGGCTGTCAGATTCTAGTGTAGAGTCAGACATGGTGGTTGTCAGATTCTAGTGTAGAGTCAGACTTGGTGGTTGTCAGATTCTAGTGTAGAGTCAGACTTGGTGGCTGTCAGATTCTAGTGTAGAGTCAGACTTGGTGGTTGTCAGATTCTAGTGTAGAGTCAGACTTGGTGGTTGTCAGATTCTAGTGTAGAGTCAGACTTGGTGGCTGTCAGATTCTAGTGTAGAGTCAGACTTGGTGGTTGTCAGATTCTAGTGTAGAGTCAGACTTGGTGGTTGTCAGATTCTAGTGTAGAGTCAGACTTGGTGGTTGTCAGATTCTAGTGTAGAGTCAGACTTGGTGGCTGTCAGATTCTAGTGTAGAGTCAGACTTGGTGGTTGTCAGATTCTAGTGTAGAGTCAGACTTGGTGGTTGTCAGATTCTAGTGTAGAGTCAGACTTGGTGGTTGTCAGATTCTAGTGTAGAGTCAGACTTGGTGGTTGTCAGATTCTAGTGTAGAGTCAGACTTGGTGGCTGTCAGATTCTAGTGTAGAGTCAGACTTGGTGGTTGTCAGATTCTAGTGTAGAGTCAGACTTGGTGGTTGTCAGATTCTAGTGTAGAGTCAGACATGGTGGCTGTCAGATTCTAGTGTAGAGTCAGACTTGGTGGTTGTCAGATTCTAGTGTAGAGTCAGACTTGGTGGTTGTCAGATTCTAGTGTAGAGTCAGACTTGGTGGTTGTCAGATTCTAGTGTAGAGTCAGACGGTGGCTGTCAGTTTCTAGTGTAGAGTCAGACTTGGTGGCTGTCAGATTCTAGTGTAGTCAGACTAGTTAAGTGGTAGTCAGACTTGATGACTGTCAGATTCTAGTGTAGAGTCAGACTAGTTATGTTGTAGTCAGTTTTTACGCACCAGTAGAAAGTGGTTCATCTCTTGGTAGAAGATTTTCACTGAATCGAAGACAGAGCTACCATACAAGTTCCATTCCATAATGTTTTAAGTTGTTTAATTTTTTAGTAAAGCCATAATTGTACTTTTAATTTCCTTCATCCCATTTCCATCTCTTGTTAGAAATGAACCGAGATATTCCAAATTAATTACATAGCTTCCTGATACTAACTGTAACACGTCGTCCATTCTGAAATCTCTGGGATATCCCTTTCTCTTCTCAGTTTCCATTAAAAAATTCAATTTTTTCATATTTCGACTCGTCATCCAATCAATGGACTCGTTCTAATGTCAGTCTAAAAATAGATTAAACGGAAGATAAATATATGACGCAGTAGTAATGGCTGCTTGCTTACGTGTATATAAGCCTTGATGATGTCTTCTTGAGCCTGCTAGCTACTCGCTTCCCTACAGTTATGTACGTTGATTGTGTCTATTTATATTTGAATTCTATTTTAAGTTCATAGTTGGAACAAAAAAGTGGATGAAAATAGATGTGTTATCGATCTGATATCGATTATGAGTTTTATGATAAATATAATATTAAAAATCTTGAATACTTTGAAATCTGACTGTAGCCTTCTTCCTTATTGCAAAATGTGTATTTTGTTTGTGTTTTTAATATGTTTTGTAGTACTGCGTTGTTGACTACATTTGCTCTGTGTATAGAAGGCATCCTTTACAGAAATTTATTTCCAGGAAGAGACAATCAGTCATAGGCTGGGCTGTACTGTTATATATTTTTGTTTTTGAAACCCACCAAAATGCACAAACAAGAAATGTGCACATATGAGCAATGTATTGCATACATTCACATACACACACACAAGCATATACTACATGTGTGCACGCCCATGCATACACACACAATCATACTGGCTAACACAGACTATAGATATTTATATATATATAGTGTTTAAACCCCAACAGTCCTTCGAAATGTAACTTCCTCATAGACCAGATGACCCACCTCTGCAACTGTCATGCTAAAACCACCAGTTACATCCGGAATCCATCTTCTCCGTGGTCTTTTTGTCCACTCTTTGTAGGGATTCTTCCTTTGATAAAGGTATTCTCCAACCCTTCGTATCTTTTTTTATGTCCAAAATACTTCAATTTTCTTATTTTTATTTGTTGCATCAACCAGTTTTCTTTGAGTATTTTTTTTTCTGGAAAGATCTATGTGTTCTCTTCTCTGTTCATGATATTCGGTGGACTCTTCTGTAACACTTAGATTGAAAAGAACATGCCTTCATGCAAACAATCAGTCAAAGCGCATATTAGGCGCCTGACTAACATGAATTCAGCAGGCGAACACAGAAGAAGAAAACATAAATGTCCATGTTTCACACCCATATATTTCCATTATGCTAAATGTCCATGTTTAACACCCATATATTTCCATTATGCTAAATGTCCATGTTTCACATCCATATATTTCCATTATGCTAAATGTCCATGTTTCACACCCATATATTTCCATTATGCTAAATGTCCATGTTTCACATCCATATATTTCCATTATGCTAAATGTCCATGTTTAACACCCATATATTTCCATTATGCTGATTGCTGGGAGTAAAAAGAAGAGACCGATTTAAAAATGAAGATATCAGGAAAAAAAGTGGATGTGTCATTCACTGTCTCTGCTATTTATATGATCCATCTTTTGTGTGGTCGACCTTTTTATTTGTATCCGCAGTATCAGAGTAGCAATGCTCTTTGAGGCGCTATGTTTGTTGGTAATCTGCTTATGTGGATTAAACTGTTTAAAATGTTATTTTTTGATGAAGTTCAGTACTGATATTGCGCCCACTTTTCCTGTCTTCATTTCTAAACCGGTCTCTTCTTGATACTCCCATCATTCTGTGTAGACATTTCATCTCTGTCGTGACTAGTTCTCTTCTTGATACTCCCATCATTCTGTGTAGATATTTCATCTCTGTCGTGACTAGTTCTCTTCTTGATACTCCCATCATTCTGTGTAGACATTTCATCTCTGTCGTGACTAGTTCTCTTTTGATACTCCCATCATTCTGTGTATATACTTCATCTCTGTCGTGACTAGTTCTCTTCTTGATACTCCCATCATTCTGTGTAGATATTTCATCTCTGTCGTGACTAGTTCTCTTCTTGATACTCCCATCATTCTGTGTAGATATTTCATCTCTGTCGTGACTAGTTCTCTTCTTTATATTCCCATCATTCTGTGTAGATATTTCATCTCTGTCGTGACTAGTTCTCTTCTTTATATTCCCATCATTCTGTGTAGATATTTCATCTCTGTCGTGACGTTTTCTTCTTGATACTCCCATCATTCTGTGTAGATATTTCATCTCTGTCGTGACTAGTTCTCTTCTTGATACTCCCATCATTCTGTGTAGATATTTCATCTCTGTCGTGACTAGTTCTCTTCTTGATACTCCCATCATTCTGCGTAGATATTTCATCTCTGTCGTGACTAGTTCTCTTCTTGATACTCCCATCATTCTGTGTAGATATTTCATCTCTGTCGTGACTAGTTCTCTTCTTGATACTCCCATCATTCTGTGTAGATATTTCATCTCTGTCGTGACTAGTTCTCTTCTTGATACTCCCATCATTCTGTGTAGATATTTCAGCTCTGTCGTGACTAGTTTTCTTCTTGATACTCCCATCATTCTGTGTAGATATTTCATCTCTGTCGTGACTAGTTTTCTTCTTGAAACTCCCATCATTCTGTGTAGATATTTCATCTCTGTCGTGACTAGTTTTCTTCTTGATATTCCCATCATTCTGTGTAGATATTTCATCTCTGTCATGACTAGTTTTCTTCTTGATGCTCCCATCATTCTGTGTAGATATTTCATCTCTGTCGTGACTAGTTCTCTTCTTGATACTCCCATCATTCTGTGTAGATATTTCATCTCTGTCATGACTAGTTTTCTTCTTGATACTCCCATCATTCTGTGTAGATATTTCATCTCTGTCGTGACTAGTTCTCTTCTTGATACTCCCATCATTCTGTGTAGATATTTCATCTCTGTCGTGACTAGTTCTCTTCTTTATATTCCCATCATTCTGTGTAGATATTTCATCTCTGTCGTGACTAGTTCTCTTCTTTATATTCCCATCATTCTGTGTAGATATTTCATCTCTGTCGTGACTAGTTCTCTTCTTGATACTCCCATCATTCTGTGTAGATATTTCATCTCTGTCGTGACTAGTTCTCTTCTTGATACTCCCATCATTCTGCGTAGATATTTCATCTCTGTCGTGACTAGTTCTCTTCTTGATACTCCCATCATTCTGTGTAGATATTTCATCTCTGTCGTGACTAGTTCTCTTCTTGATACTCCCATCATTCTGTGTAGATATTTCATCTCTGTCGTGACTAGTTCTCTTCTTGATACTCCCATCATTCTGTGTAGATATTTCAGCTCTGTCGTGACTAGTTTTCTTCTTGATACTCCCATCATTCTGTGTAGATATTTCATCTCTGTCGTGACTAGTTTTCTTCTTGATACTCCCATCATTCTGTGTAGATATTTCATCTCTGTCGTGACTAGTTTTCTTCTTGATATTCCCATCATTCTGTGTAGATATTTCATCTCTGTCATGACTAGTTTTCTTCTTGATGCTCCCATCATTCTGTGTAGATATTTCATCTCTGTCGTGACTAGTTCTCTTCTTGATACTCCCATCATTCTGTGTAGATATTTCATCTCTGTCGTGACTAGTTCTCTTCTTGATACTCCCATCATTCTGTGTAGATATTTCATCTCTGTCGTGACTAGTTCTCTTCTTGATACTCCCATCATTCTGCGTAGATATTTCATCTCTGTCGTGACTAGTTCTCTTCTTGATACTCCCATCATTCTGTGTAGATATTTCATCTCTGTCGTGACTAGTTCTCTTCTTGATACTCCCATCATTCTGTGTAGATATTTCATCTCTGTCGTGACTAGTTCTCTTCTTGATACTCCCATCATTCTGTGTAGATATTTCAGCTCTGTCGTGACTAGTTTTCTTCTTGATACTCCCATCATTCTGTGTAGATATTTCATCTCTGTCGTGACTAGTTTTCTTCTTGATACTCCCATCATTCTGTGTAGATATTTCATCTCTGTCGTGACTAGTTTTCTTCTTGATATTCCCATCATTCTGTGTAGATATTTCATCTCTGTCATGACTAGTTTTCTTCTTGATGCTCCCATCATTCTGTGTAGATATTTCATCTCTGTCGTGACTAGTTTTCTTCTTGATACTCCCATCATTCTGTGTATATACTTCATCTCTGTCGTGACTAGTTTTCTTCTTGATACTCCCATCATTCTGTGTAGATATTTCATCTCTGTCGTGACTAGTTTTCTTCTTGATACTCCCATCATTCTGTGTAGATACTTCATCTCTGTCGTGACTAGTTTTCTTCTTGATACTCCCAGCATTCTGTGTAGATACTTCATCTCTGTCGTGACTAGTTGTCTTCTTGATACTCCCATCATTCTGTGTAGATATTTCATCTCTGTCGTGACGTTTTCTTCTTGATACTCCCAGCATTCTGTGTAGATACTTCATCTCTGTCGTGACTAGTTGTCTTCTTGATACTCCCATCATTCTGTGTAGATATTTCATCTCTGTCGTGACTAGTTCTCTTCTTGATGCTCCCATCATTCTGTGTAGATACTTCATCTCTATCGTGACTAGTTGTCTTCTTGATACTCCCATCATTCTGTGTAGATATTTCATCTCTGTCGTGACTAGTTTTCTTCTTGATACTCCCATCATTCTGTGTAGATATTTCATCTCTGTCGTGACTAGTTTTCTTCTTGATACTCCCATCATTCTGTGTAGATATTTCATCTCTGTCGTGACTAGTTCTCTTCTTGATACTCCCATCATTCTGTGTAGATATTTCATCTCTGTCGTGACTAGTTTTCTTCTTGATACTCCCATCATTCTGTGTAGATATTTCATCTCTGTCGTGACTAGTTCTCTTCTTGATACTCCCATCATTCTGTGTAGATATTTCATCTCTGTCGTGACTAGTTCTCTTCTTGATACTCCCATCATTCTGTGTAGATGCTTCATATCTGTCGTGACTAGTTTTCTTCTTGATACTCCCATCATTCTGTGTAGATGCTTCATATCTGTCATGACTAGTTTTCTTCTTGATACTCCCATCATTCTGTGTAGATATTTCATCTCTGTCGTGACTAGTTCTCTTCTTGATACTCCCATCATTCTGTGTAGATATTTCATCTCTGTCGTGACTAGTTCTCTTCTTGATACTCCCATCATTCTGTGTAGATGCTTCATATCTGTCGTGACTAGTTTTCTTCTTGATACTCCCATCATTCTGTGTAGATGCTTCATATCTGTCATGACTAGTTTTCTTCTTGATGCTCCCATCATTCTGTGTAGATATTTCATCTCTGTCGTGACTAGTTCTCTTCTTGATACTCCCATCATTCTGTGTAGATGCTTCATATCTGTCGTGACTAGTTTTCTTCTTGATACTCCCATCATTCTGTGTAGATGCTTCATATCTGTCATGACTAGTTTTCTTCTTGATGCTCCCATCATTCTGTGTAGATATTTCATCTCTGTCGTGACTAGTTCTCTTCTTGATACTCCCATCATTCTGTGTAGATATTTCATCTCTGTCGTGACTAGTTCTCTTCTTGATACTCCCATCATTCTGTGTAGATGCTTCATATCTGTCGTGACTAGTTTTCTTCTTGATACTCCCATCATTCTGTGTAGATGCTTCATATCTGTCATGACTAGTTTTCTTCTTGATGCTCCCATCATTCTGTGTAGATGCTTCATATCTGTCATGACTAGTTCTCTTCTTGATACTCCCATCATTCTGTGTAGATGCTTCATATCTGTCGTGACTAGTTTTCTTCTTGATACTCCCATCATTCTGTGTAGATGCTTCATATCTGTCATGACTAGTTTTCTTCTTGATGCTCCCATCATTCTGTGTAGATATTTCATCTCTGTCGTGACTAGTTCTCTTCTTGATACTCCCATCATTCTGTGTAGATATTTCATCTCTGTCGTGACTAGTTCTCTTCTTGATACTCCCATCATTCTGTGTAGATGCTTCATATCTGTCGTGACTAGTTTTCTTCTTGATACTCCCATCATTCTGTGTATATGCTTCATATCTGTCGTGACTAGTTTTCTTCTTGATACTCCCATCATTCTGTGTAGATGCTTCATATCTGTCATGACTAGTTTTCTTCTTGATGCTCCCATCATTCTGTGTAGATGCTTCATATCTGTCATGACTAGTTTTCTTCTTGATGCTCCCATCATTCTGCGTAGATGCTTCATCTCTGTCGTGACTAGTTCTCTTCTTGATGCTCCCATCATTCTGCGTAGATGCTTCATCTCTGTCGTGACTAGTTTTCTTCTTGATGCTCCCATCATTCTGCGTAGATGCTTCATCTCTGTCGTGACTAGTTGTCTCTTTTCGCTTGATGTCATCGTCCAGGCTTGGTACTGAAAGTATAATGTTGGGAGAAAGATTGTGTTATACAATGCTCATTTACTGTTCACGGTGACATGTTTGCATTTTAGAATTCACTATAGAATTTTAGAATCAAATCTCTGATTTGATTTGTTTTATTGCATCTATATTGAATTTCATTAATTATTATTTCATTTGCTGACAAAAATTCTTCCCAAATATATAAAGTCTTAATCTGTTTCAAGTGGATGCTTGCCAATGAAGATATTGGCAGTGCTTTCCTTTTCTTCTTCCCCTAGGAAAGCATAGGTCCGCAACCAAGGTCTTCCAAGCCCTCCTATCCAATGCCATCTTTTTCCCGATCTCTCCGCTCTCTCCTCATTTTCGTGCATTCCGTCTCGAACTCCCGTCTCCAAGTGTTCCTGGATCTTCCATGACCTCTATTGACCTCTATTGACCTCTATTGATGGGGTGTTCTATCGTAAAGCCTGTCTCGTGATGCTGTTAGGGGGTTTCCTCAGTGTGTGTTCCTGGATCTTCCATTACCTCTATTGCCTGGGGGTTCTATCGGAGAGCCTGTCTCGTGATGCTGTTAGGGGTTTCTCAGTGTGTGTTCCTGGATCTTCCATTACCTCTATTGCCTGGGGTTCTATCGAGAGCCTGTCTCGTGATGCTGTTAGGGTTTCTCAGTGTGTGTTCCTGGATCTTCCATTACCTCTATTGCCTGGGGTTCTATCGAGAGCCTGTCTCGTGCTGCTGTTAGGGGTTTCTCAGTGTGTGTTCCTGGATCTTCCATTACCTCTATTGCCTGGGGTTCTATCGAGAGCCTGTCTCGTGATGCTGTTAGGGGTTTCCTCAGTGTGTGTTCACCGGGTCGGTTCATGAGTCCCTCTTTGTTGGGTTCTTCTTCCTTGGGTAGCGAGCTATGAATTTTCCTGGTTGTGGTTTCTGTAGCTATCTAGTGTTTTACGGGGTGAGGTAGCTAGCCCCACGCTCAAACTCCTTAATCACCTCTTACGACATGCGTGGCTGGTAACAATGGTTCTATTCTTTACACCTCAATTTGACCCCCGGCAACTGCAATTGTTCTGTTCTGTCATATAGGGAATGTTATTACTAGTCGAAATATAATATGGCCGTCCCTAACGCTATTTCACAACATACTCGTTTGAGATCTCACACCAAACTGAGGGTGACCATTGTTTTAAAAAAAAAGTTAATTGCGTATCCTTTACAGGACTTTGCGAATCAACCCCAGCTTTTAACGCTGTTGTGATTTTTCTAGGCATTATTACGTTCAGTAGTATGCCAATGCTTTCTGAACGGGTCTGAACGTTTCTGAACATCGTCCTTTTGTAAAAATCCACGCGAAACAATTTGCAACCAAATTGTACGCAGCGTGATTCGAACTCAGAACGTCGGGGTAATAGACCGAGTCCCTATCCCCTAAGCCACAGACGCCATTGACCATTGTTTTACTTTGAGCATATTCATGTTGATATCTGAGGGAACCTGAAGAAAAAGAATAAAGAAAAAGTCGTTTATTTCCTGAAATATTTTGTTGTTGAAAAGTGATTGAGGAACATCTGGTCGAATGGATTAGAGCGCGGCTCCCATGCGAGAGACCCTTGAGCAATCCACGGTAAGGCCAATGATTTTTTTTTCTGTTGTAGGCATATAAGACAAATCCTAACAGGAACAGCTTCACGGCGACAGCACTAGCTATGCGGCCATTAAATTCATCAGGCTCATATCCTCTTGCCATACACCGAACAAAAAATCGGTACAACAGGCAACTTCAGTTTTAAAAAAAAATAAAGTGATTTTATTCAGGCTCATATCCCTCCTGTTCTACACCGCACAAGAAATCTCTACAACAGGCAGTAACTTCAGCAGTTTAAAAAAATAATATATATAAAGTGATTGTATTAAAGTGATTGTACCCATTTTGTTTTTCTGGAAATTTTTTTTCCTTTTTCTCTGTTCCCAAATATACCGGAGAGATTCATGACTCCATACGTGGTACTAAGACACTATATAGGGTAATCTGATCATCAGAAGAAACTCTGACGACTAGTCATGTTCCTAGCTAATTACCTTCTGACACTGCAAGACAAGTATGCTTACTAAATCCTAATCTGATCCAACTTTTCCCAACCAGTTTTTATTTTTATTTTCCATTCTTAGTTCACATTTAATAATAATAATAATAATTCCTCTGGTACCGGTATACGTTACATATGGCCTGCAAGCAATTTCTCCATATCGCTCTATCCTGGTAGTTCACATTTAGGAAATAGAAAATAAAATATTTCGATTATAAATGTTCTTACTTTCTTCATGACTTTTTATTAGATGTATAAAAATGTTATCAAGAAAACTTCATATAAGGACAAAATAACAAACTAAGAACAACAATGAAAAAAGTAACAACATTTTTTTAATAATTATTTTTGTATTCTATGTGGGTCTATGTGGCTAAGTAGTTATGCCATCGCCTTGCGTTCTGAAGATCGTGAGTTCGAATCCGGGCCGCGTCGTTCTGTTCACGGGTGCATTTTTTCCAGAAACCCTAGAATTGTTGTTGGAGCTACAGAGTTCGTGTTGGGCAATACTCTCGGCAGATGGCGTGTCATCTATGCGGAGAGCGGCTGAGTCATATGGGGTAAATCCCGGTACAATGCAGTCATTCCTTCGGCTTTAGACATTTAATTATTACTAATATGACTGAGATCATCTAGTGTGTTCCCAAGGAAAAAGTCTACGGTCTTCTTCCAGGTTCAGGGGATAGGATCCTCGTCTTGTATCCCATATTCTTCTTTTATCATTGATTGATTGATTGATTGATAGGACTATCATCATTGCACTTCGGTGAGTAACCATGTGTGCTCCGATCTCTTTCTTATACATAAAGATCTCAACAGTGGTGCACGAACTCCGTAGCACCGATGAGGGTCCCCGATGTAATGTAGAAAAGGATAAAAATATTTTATAGGAATATTTTTTCTATCGTTCTAATAAATTTGTGCCCGGGCAGTTTCTTTGCGGCCTGCTCTTCTCGATTTTGTACTGTGCCCGGGCAGTTTCTTTGCGGCCTGCTCTTCTCGATTTTGTACTGTGCCCGGGCAGTTTCTTTGCGGCCTGCTCTTCTCGATTTTGTACTGTGCCCGGGCAGTTTCTTTGCGGCCTGCTCTTCTCGATTTTGTACTGTGCCCGGGCAGTTTCTTTGCGGCCTGCTCTTCTCGATTTTGAATTGCAAATGGTTCTTTTACATGCTCAACATAAACACGGGACGTACAGTTTGTCGTCCGTCTCCGATAGAACTAGGAACTCGATCTCACTTACTCTGAGCTCAGGGATATCTAGAAAAAATATTCCGATGGCTGCACGACGGAACGAACCGAATACATTTAGAACGAGAAGCGAAACATAATTCTACGCACAGAGATCCTAACAAAAACACCAGTGGTTAGTGGTACGGAAAGAGTTAATTCTTAAGTTTAGATTCATGATAAACAATTATATGTTGTCCTAGGAAAAAATGAATGTGCTCAGAAAATTGTCTTTTTAATGTCATATTCTTTTCTTAAGGATTTATCTTCTGACTGTATCGTTGATGCGATATTGGAACTGTCTTAATCTCGTCATATGTTTGGTATAGATTTATCTTCTGACTGTATCGTTGATGCGATATTGGAACTGTCTTAATCTCGTCATATGTTTGGTATAGATTTATCTTCTGACTGTATCGTTGATGCGATATTAGAACTGTCTTAATCTCGTCATATGTTTGGTATAGATTTATCTTCTGACTGTATCGTTGATGCGATATTGGAACTGTCTTAATCTCGTCATATGTTTGGTATAGATTTATCTTCTGACTGTATCGTTGATGCGATATTGGAACTGTCTTAATCTCGTCATATGTTTGGTATAGATTTATCTTCTGACTGTATCGTTGATGCGATATTGGAACTGTCTTAATCTTGTTATTTGTTTTGTATAAATTTATCTTCTGACTGTATCGTTGATACGATATTGAAACTGTCTTAATCTTGTTATTTGTTTTGTATAGATTTATCTTCTGACTGTATCGTTGATGCGATATTGGAACTGTCTTAATCTCGTCATATGTTTGGTATAGATTTATCTTCTGACTGTATCGTTGATGCGATATTGGAACTGTCTTAATCTCGTCATATGTTTGGTATAGATTTATCTTCTGACTGTATCGTTGATGCGATATTGGAACTGTCTTAATCTCGTCATATGTTTGGTATAGATTTATCTTCTGACTGTATCGTTGATGCGATATTGGAACTGTCTTAATCTCGTCATATGTTTGGTATAGATTTATCTTCTGACTGTATCGTTGATGCGATATTGGAACTGTCTTAATCTCGTCATATGTTTGGTATAGATTTATCTTCTGACTGTATCGTTGATGCGATATTAGAACTGTCTTAATCTCGTCATATGTTTGGTATAGATTTATCTTCTGACTGTATCGTTGATGCGATATTGGAACTGTCTTAATCTCGTCATATGTTTGGTATAGATTTATCTTCTGACTGTATCGTTGATGCGATATTGGAACTGTCTTAATCTTGTTATTTGTTTTGTATAGATTTATCTTCTGACTGTATCGTTGATACGATATTGAAACTGTCTTAATCTTGTTATTTGTTTTGTATAGATTTATCTTCTGACTGTATCGTTGATGCGATATTGGAACTGTCTTAATCTCGTCATATGTTTGGTATAGATTTATCTTCTGACTGTATCGTTGATGCGATATTGGAACTGTCTTAATCTCGTCATATGTTTGGTATAGATTTATCTTCTGACTGTATCGTTGATGCGATATTGGAACTGTCTTAATCTCGTCATATGTTTGGTATAGATTTATCTTCTGACTGTATCGTTGATGCGATATTGGAACTGTCTTAATCTCGTCATATGTTTGGTATAGATTTATCTTCTGACTGTATCGTTGATGCGATATTGGAACTGTCTTATTTAATCTCGTCATATGTTTGGTATAGATTTATCTTCTGACTGTATCGTTGATGCGATATTGGAACTGTCTTAATCTCGTCATATGTTTGGTATAGAGTTATCTTCTGACTGTATCGTTGATGCGATATTGGAACTGTCTTAATCTCGTCATATGTTTGGTATAGATTTATCTTCTGACTGTATCGTTGATGCGATATTGAAACTGTCTTAATCTCGTCATATGTTTGGTACAGATTTATCTTCTGACTGTATCGTTGATGCGATATTGAAACTGTCTTAATCTCGTCATATGTTTGGTATAGATTTATCTTCTGACTGTATCGTTGATGCGATATTGAAACTGTCTTAATCTCGTCATATGTTTGGTATAGATTTATCTTCTGACTGTATCGTTGATGCGATATTGGAACTGTCTTATTTAATCTCGTCATATGTTTGGTATAGATTTATCTTCTGACTGTATCGTTGATGCGATATTGGAACTGTCTTAATCTCGTCATATGTTTGGTATAGATTTATCTTCTGACTGTATCGTTGATGCGATATTGAAACTGTCTTAATCTCGTCATATGTTTGGTACAGATTTATCTTCTGACTGTATCGTTGATGCGATATTGAAACTGTCTTAATCTCGTCATATGTTTGGTATAGATTTATCTTCTGACTGTATCGTTGATGCGATATTGAAACTGTCTTAATCTCGTCATATGTTTGGTATAGATTTATCTTCTGACTGTATCGTTGATGCGATATTGGAACTGTCTTATTTAATCTCGTCATATGTTTGGTATAGATTTATCTTCTGACTGTATCGTTGATGCGATATTGGAACTGTCTTAATCTCGTCATATGTTTGGTATAGATTTATCTTCTGACTGTATCGTTGATGCGATATTGGAACTGTCTTAATCTCGTCATATGTTTGGTATAGATTTATCTTCTGACTGTATCGTTGATGCGATATTGGAACTGTCTTATTTAATCTCGTCATATGTTTGGTATAGATTTATCTTCTGACTGTATCGTTGATGCGATATTGGAACTGTCTTAATCTCGTCATATGTTTGGTATAGATTTATCTTCTGACTGTATCGTTGATGCGATATTGGAACTGTCTTAATCTCGTCATATGTTTGGTATAGATTTATCTTCTGACTGTATCGTTGATGCGATATTGGAACTGTCTTAATCTCGTCATATGTTTGGTATAGATTTATCTTCTGACTGTATCGTTGATGCGATATTGAAACTGTCTTAATCTTGTTATTTGTTTTGTATAGATTTATCTTCTGACTGTATCGTTGATACGATATTGAAACTGTCTTAATCTTGTTATTTGTTTGGTATCCGTTGCTGGTTAAAGACATTTTTATCGAAATGTAGCTGTATCTTGTTTTTGTCATGTGTAAAACTACAGTAACTTCATTTGTTATCTGTTTCATCTTTCCTACATAGTTTTACTGTAATCTTCTCTTTCTTTATACCGATAACGCTTGTGTGTTGCCGGGGAGGTAGGGGAGGGCTCGCAAGGGAGTAAAGAATAGTAACACTGCGACATGCAAGGCATGTCGTAAGAGGCGACTCAGATAGGGGCCTAGGGAAGCTACCCTAGTAAATAAAAAGCCTCGCAAAAATCGGATGTGCTGGTCTACTTGTTGGTGCATAACTGGCACAACGTTCAATCGCTCTTGGGCTCAGATCACATACAAATCACAAAGAGTGGTTTAACAAGTGATCAATATGGAGCGTAAGAAGACAGGCAAACTTATCGATAATAATAACATGTTCTTTCTAATTACTATATGAAATGCGGTGGTCAACCTCCATTCTCTGTATTATTTATTGTGTAGCCTCCATTGTTGTTTATTACTAAATCAAAATATATTTATTTTTGTAAAATTTTTAATTTCTTTATTAGTGAATCGAGAGAGAGCGAGACATTTCTTCATTAGTGGATCGAGAGAGAGAGAGAGAGAGAGAGGGAGATTTCTTCATTAGTGGATCGAGAGAGAGAGAGGGAGATTTCTTCATTAGTGGATCGAGAGAGAGAGAGGGAGATTTCTTCATTAGTGGATCGAGAGAGAAAGAGAGAGAGAGAAAGAGAGAAATTTCTTCCTTAGGGGAGAGAGAGAGATTTCAGCATTAGAGAGAGAGAGAGAGAGAGAAAGAGATTTCTTCATTAGTGATGCTAATTTTATTCTGACATCCTGTCTTTATTTTGTTTCCCTTTTAGTTAGTGTAAGGGGTACTGTATATGTTATAAATTTAGTATCTCCCCTCCCCAACCCAAGTGTGTCAGATTTTGACTTGCTTGCACATCTGTGTGATGAGCTGTTATCTGTGTGACATATCCATGCAGGTCACATTATTTAGATGTAGGTAACCGTGTCATGACAGCTAGCACTTACAGGTGTAGCACGTGTATCGTAACAGGTGTGGTTTGATCCAACACATAAGGAAATTTTGCAAAACAGATGGGACATGGGACACACGAGAAGAAAGGTTTACAGATGGGACATGGGACACACGAGAAGAAAGGTTTACAGATGGGACATGGGACACACGAGAAGAAAGGTTTACAGATGGGACATGGGACACACGAGAAGAAAGATTTACAGATGGGACATGGGACACACGAGAAGAAAGGTTTACAGATGGGACATGGGACACACGAGAAGAAAGGTTTACAGATGGGACATGGGACACACGAGAAGAAAGATTTACAGATGGGACATGGGACACACGAGAAGAAAGATTTACAGATGGGACATGGGACACACGAGAAGAAAGGTTTACAGATGGGACATGGGACACACGAGAAGAAAGGTTTACAGATGGGACATGGGACACACGAGAAGAAAGGTTTACAGATGGGATATGGGACACACGAGAAGAAAGATTTACAGATGGGACATGGGACACACGAGAAGAAAGGTTTACAGATGGGATATGGGACACACGAGAAGAAAGGTTTACAGATGGGACATGGGACACACGAGAAGAAAGGTTTACAGATGGGATATGGGACACACGAGAAGAAAGATTTACAGATGGGACATGGGACACACGAGAAGAAAGATTTACAGATGGGATATGGGACACACGAGAAGAAAGGTTTACAGATGGGATATGGGACACACGAGAAGAAAGGTTTACAGATGGGATATGGGAGACACGAGAAGAAAGGTTTACAGACATGTGTCCAGCCCTAACTTTACTGACAACATCAACCACCTTACAAGAAGAGATCAGAGCACTATTTTGAACTTCGAACCAACATATAACACTTAATAATCACTTGAACAGAATTCAACCACAACACACTCTAGAGTGCCAGTTATGAAACTGTTCACCACCATCTCTTCAGGTGTCAAGCACTAGATGATGTCAGGACGATCATCCTTCCTTCAAGGCCAGATAAATGGAATACATTATACAGAACAAAAGAACAACTTACAAACACATTCAGATACCACTACTTAGCATTGGGTCGAAGGGCAAGAGCTCAAGTGCCGCTGGATCATTGAAGAAGAAGAAGAAGATTGATTGATAGGAACATAATTTTTACACTTCATGAGTAACCAAATGTGCTCCAATCTCTTATTTTACACAGGAAAATCTCAGTGGATGGGCACGAACTCCGTAGCACCTACGAAAGCCCCTGATGTAATTTGGACGATAGTTAAAAAGTAGGTTTTCAAAAAATCTTTCTAATGAATTTTTCCCGGGCAGCGACTTTCCAGCCTGCTCTACTCGATTCTGAGCTGCCAATGGTTATCTTACGTGCTTAAATTGAACACAAGATCTACGTTTTACCTCCATCTTCGATAGGACTAGGAATTTGATCTCACCTACACTGACATCAGGGATCTATGGAAATAATATTCCAATGACTCCACTAGGGAGCGAACCGAGTACCTTTGGAACGTGAGACGAGAACCTAACCTCTACGCCACGGACACTTCTCAATTATTTGGATGTAGGTAACCGTGTCCCGACAGCTATGGCGCACTTACAGACATAGCAAGTGTATCATGACTAGTATGGTTTACTATGTCTCTATAGTTCAGTAATATATGTCTCTATGTAATATATGTCTCTATGTAATATATGTCTCTATGTAATATGTTTATGTATATATGTATCTATGTAATATATGTCTCTATGTAATATATGTCTCTATGTAATATATGTATCTATGTAATATATGTCTCTATGTAATATATGTCTCTATGTAATATATGTCTCTATGTAATATATGTCTCTATGTAATATATGTCTCTATGTAATATATGTCTCTATGTAATATATGTCTCTATGTAATATATGTCTCTATGTAATATATGTCTCTATGTAATATATGTCTCTATGTAATATATGTCTCTATGTAATATATGTCTCTATGTAATATATGTATCTATGTAATATATGTCTCTATGTAATATATGTCTCTATGTAATATATGTCTCTATGTAATATATGTCTCTATGTAATATATGTCTCTATGTAATATATGTCTCTATGTAATATATGTCTCTATGTAATATATGTTTCTATGTAATATATGTCTCTATGTAATATATGTCTCTATGTAATATATGTCTCTATGTAATATATGTCTCTATGTAATATATGTCTCTATGTAATATATGTCTCTATGTAATATATGTTTCTATGTAATATATGTCTCTATGTAATATATGTTTCTATGTAATATATGTCTCTATGTAATATATGTCTCTATGTAATATATGTCTCTATGTAATATATGTCTCTATGTAATATATGTCTCTATGTAATATATGTCTCTATGTAATATATGTCTCTATGTAATATATGTTTCTATGTAATATATGTCTCTATGTAATATATGTCTCTATGTAATATATGTCTCTATGTAATATATGTCTCTATGTAATATATGTCTCTATGTAATATATGTCTCTATGTAATATATGTCTCTATGTAATATATGTCTCTATGTAATATATGTCTCTATGTAATATATGTCTCTATGTAATATATGTCTCTATGTAATATATGTCTCTATGTAATATATGTTTCTATGTAATATATGTCTCTATGTAATATATGTCTCTATGTAATATATGTCTCTATGTAATATATGTCTCTATGTAATATATGTCTCTATGTAATATATGTCTCTATGTAATATATGTCTCTATGTAATATATGTCTCTATGTAATATATGTCTCTATGTAATATATGTCTCTATGTAATATATGTCTCTATGTAATATATGTCTCTATGTAATATATGTCTCTATGTAATATATGTCTCTATGTAATATATGTCTCTATGTAATATATGTCTCTATGTAATATATGTTTCTATGTAATATATGTCTCTATGTAATATATGTCTCTATGTAATATATGTCTCTATGTAATATATGTCTCTATGTAATATATGTCTCTATGTAATATATGTCTCTATGTAATATATGTCTCTATGTAATATATGTTTCTATGTAATATAGGTCTCTATGTAATATATGTCTCTATGTAATATATGTCTCTATGTAATATATGTCTCTATGTAATATATGTCTCTATGTAATATATGTCTCTATGTAATATATGTTTCTATGTAATATATGTCTCTATGTAATATATGTCTCTATGTAATATATGTCTCTATGTAATATATGTCTCTATGTAATATATGTCTCTATGTAATATATGTCTCTATGTAATATATGTTTCTATGTAATATATGTCTCTATGTAATATATGTCTCTATGTAATATATGTTTCTATGTAATATATGTCTCTATGTAATATATGTCTCTATGTAATATATGTCTCTATATAATATATGTCTCTATGTAATATATGTATCTATGTAATATATGTCTCTATGTAATATATGTCTCTATGTAATATATGTCTCTATGTAATATATGTCTCTATGTAATATATGTCTCTATGTAATATATACTATTTCTTGTAGGAAGGTGTTCACATAAATCATTACTTGACTCTCTGTGGTGTAGAGGTTAGGTGGTCGTCTCTCAAGCCAAATGTACCAGGTTCGCTCCTCTTGGAACCATCTGGATATTTTTCCAGAGATTCCTGCTCTCAGTGTAGGTGAGATCGAGTTCCTAGTCTTATCGGAGACGGATGATAAAACGTAGGTCCCGTGTTCATGTTAAGCACATAAAAGAACCCGTGGCAGATCAAAACCGAGAATAGCAGGCTGAAAAGCCGCTGTCCGGGAAAAATTAATTTTGAAAGGTACAAAATATTTTTATGTGTAAATCACTTTCTTCTAAATTACATCGGGGACCCTTATCGGTGCTACGGAGTCCGTGCACTGTCGTAGAAATCGTCATATGCACGAAAGAAATCGGTGCACACATGGCTACTCACTGAATTGCAATGATGATGGTATTATCAATGTATTAATCATAAATGTGTAAACTTGACTAACTTTTGTACTGTTTTGTGTATTATATTTTAGGATTATTCTTGCATTGTATTTTAAAATTATTCTTCTATTATATTTTAGTATTATTCTTCTATTATATTTTAGTATTATTCTTACATTATATTTTAGCATTATTCTTATATTTTAGCATTATTCTTCCATTATATTTTAGCATTATCATTATATTTTAGCATTATTCTTCCATTATATTTTAGCATTATCATTATATTTTAGCATTATTCTTCCATTATATTTTAGCATTATCATTATATTTTAGCATTATTCTTCTATTATATTTTAGTATTATTCTTCTATTATATTTTAGTATTATTCTTCTATTATATTTTAGTATTATTCTTACATTATATTTTAGCATTATTCTTATATTTTAGCATTATTCTTCCATTATATTTTAGCATTATCATTATATTTTAGCATTATTCTTCCATTATATTTTAGCATTATCATTATTTTTTAGCATTATTCTTCTATTATATTTTAGCATTATTTCTTCTATTATATTTTAGTATTATTCTTCTATTATATTTTAGTATTATTCTTATATTTTAACATTATTCTTCTATTATATTTTAGTATTATTCTTCTATTATATTTTAGTATTATTCTTCTATTATATTTTAGTATTATTCTTCTATTATATTTTAGTATTATTCTTGCATTGTATTTTAACATTATTCTTCTATTATATTTTAGCATTATTCTTCTATTATATTTTAGTATTATTCTTCTATTATATTTTAGTATTATTCTTCTATTATATTTTAGCATTATTCTTCTATTATATTTTAGTATTATTCTTGCATTGTATTTTAACATTATTCTTCTATTATATTTTAGCATTATTCTTATATTTTAGCATTATTCTTCCATTATATTTTAGCATTATTCTTCTATTATATTTTTGCATTATCATTATATTTTAGCATTATTCTTCTATTATATTTTAGCATTATTCTTCCATTATATTTTAACATTATTCTTCTATTATATTTTAGCATTATTCTTCTATTATATTTTAGTATTATTCTTCTATTATATTTTAGTATTATTCTTCTATTATATTTTAGTATTATTCTTCTATTATATTTTAGTATTATTCTTGCATTGTATTTTAACTTTATTCTTCTATTATATTTTAGCATTATTCTTATATTTTAGCATTATTCTTCCATTATATTTTAGCATTATTCTTCTATTATATTTTAGCATTATCATTATATTTTAGCATTATTCTTCTATTATATTTTAGTATTATTCTTCTATTATATTTTAGTATTATTCTTCTATTATATTTTAGTATTATTCTTCTATTATATTTTAGTATTATTCTTCTATTATATTTTAGCATTATTCTTCTATTATATTTTAGTATTATTCTTCTATTATATTTTAGTATTATTCTTCTATTATATTTTAGTATTATTCTTCTATTATATTTTAGTATTATTCTTCTATTATATTTTAGTATTATTCTTCTATTATATTTTAGTATTATTCTTCTATTATATTTTAGCATTATTCTTCTATTATATTTTAGTATTATTCTTGCATTGTATTTTAACATTATTCTTCTATTATATTTTAGTATTATTCTTCTATTATATTTTAGTATTATTCTTCTATTGTATTTTAGCATTATTCTTCTATTATATTTTAGTATTATTCTTCTATTATATTTTAGTATTATTCTTCTATTATATTTTAGTATTATTCTTCTATTATATTTTAGTATTATTCTTCTATTATATTTTAGTATTATTCTTCTATTATATTTTAGTATTATTCTTCTATTATATTTTAGTATTATTCTTCTATTATATTTTAGTATTATTCTTCTATTATATTTTAGTATTATTCTTCTATTATATTTTAGTATTATTCTTCTATTATATTTTAGCATTATTCTTCTATTATATTTTAGTATTATTCTTCTATTATATTTTAACATTATTCTTCTATTATATTTTAGCATTATTCTTCTATTATATTTTAGTATTATTCTTACATTATATTTTAACATTATTCTTCTATTGTATTTTAGCATTATTCTTCCTCTTCCTGATGCCAACTAATCCTCGCAGCCATGCCTGGAGTCCAGGTCGAGCCTAGAAGAAGATGGAGTTAATCCTGTGTAGGATTGCCCAATGACCTAGCTAAATAATGCCTGTTCTTCCAGGAAGAGATGTCAACAGGAATTCCTTTGTTCAAACTCGTATCATCACCAAGGTCAATCGAGTAGGGATATCCCACACTGAGTCCTTCATATACTCACAAGTCCACACAGAGGTAAAGTGAGAGACGCACACATACTTGATCTCATATACACACACACACATCACAGTTCGGATTTAGGTACTCAAATCCTACGATGCTCATTATGCGAATCCAATAACATTTTTTAAAAGAATTTCTGAAGAATCTAGTTGAAGATCCAAGAATACGGAAAAATGTTGGGGGTAAAAATAGCGAGTTACGTTCCAAGGGGAAAAAATCCGATCAATGCAAGAAGGACGTAATTGTTCCAGATAATTAGGTGGGGATGCCGGGTGTTGGGGGGAGTAGTTAGTTACACAGGAGGAGTTAGGTAAGGGGGGAGGGGATAGTAGAAAGTTGAAAGTGAAAAGTGAATGAAAAATATTGGAAAATGTCGAGATGTAGAATGTTTGAAAATGAATATTGAATCTAGGAAGGAAGGAAAGAAAAGTGGAAATAGAAGGTAAAGGCAATGAAATGAGAGGCAAAGAATGAAGAAATGAGAAGGGTGTGCGGAAGTTTTTAAAGTTTTAAATGACTTCATTGTACCGGATTTTACCCCATATGGCTTGTTCCTCCCTGCAGAAACTGCATGCCACCTGCCGAGAGCATTGCACAAAGCACGATCTCCGTAGCTCCGGCAGCAATTCGTGAACAGAATGACGCGGTCCGGATTAGAACCCTCGACCTTCGACTCGCAGGGCAAGGGTTTAACCACTTAGGCGGAAAATTAGAGAGACATAGTAGTAGAAGTTGTAGTAGTAGTTGTAGTAGAAGTTGTAGTAGTAGTTGTAGTAGGAGTTGTAGTAGTAGTTGTAGTAGTAGGTTGGTAGGTGAGTAGGTTGTAGTAGTGAAGTTGTAGTAGAAGTTGTAGTAGAGGTTGTTGTAGTAGTAGTTGTAGTAGTAGTTGTAGTAGTAGTGGTAGTAGTAGTTGTAGTAGTAGTGGTAGTAGTAGTTGTAGTAGTAGTGGTAGTAGTAGTTGTAGTAGTAGAAGTAGTGGTAGTAGTAATTGTAGTAGTAGTAGTAGTAGTAGTTATAATAGTTATAGTAATTATGGTTCTTGTAATACAAATTTTAGTGGTAACAGTAGAATTAGGAGTATCTGTAGTAGCAGTCGTAGTTACAATAGTAATCGTGGTTGTAGTAGTAGTAGTAATAGTAGTAGTAATAGTAGTAGTAGTAGCAAAAGTAGTAGTAGAAGTTGTAGTAGTAGTAGTGATAACACCAGCATTAGTAAAAGTATTATTAGTAGCAGCAATGTTAAAGATTGTAAGTGTTGTAGTAGAAATAGCAGTAATAGCATAAGTAGCAGTAGCAGAAGTAGTAGTAGTAGCAGAAGTAGTAGCAGTAGTAGTAGCAGTAGCAGAAGTAGTAGCAGTAGTAGTAGCAGTAGTAGTGCAGTGCAGTAGTGCAATGCAGAGTGCAGAGTGTAGTGGTAGTGCAGAAGTAGTAGCAGTGGCAGTGGCAAAAGTAGTAGCGTAGTAATGCTAGCAAGTAGCGTACAGAAGTAGTAGCAGTGAGTAGTGAGCAGTGGCAGAGTAGTAGCAGTGGCGAGAGTGTAGCAGTGGTAGTAGCAGTGGCAGAGTGCAGTGGCAGAGTATTAGCAGTGGCAGAGTAGTAGTAGTGGCAGTGGCAGAAGTGCAGTGGCAGAGTAGCAGAAGTAGTGTAATGGTGCAGAAGTAGCAGGTAGCAGTGAGCAGCAGGTGGCAGAAGTGGCAGCAGTAGCAGAAGTAGCAGATGTAGTAGAAGTAGTAGTGTAGTAGCAGAGTAGCAGAAGAGACAGCAGTAGCAGAAATAGTAGTAGCAGTAGCAGAAGTAGTAGTAGTAGTAGCAGAAGTAGCAGCAGCAAAAGTAACAGTAGTAACAGCAATGGCAGGTATGTAGTAATGGTTGCTGCAGAAGTAGCAACATCAATTTTCAAAGTTAAATATGTCGAAGAAATAAATAAGAAATGTTATGATAATGACGAACAAGAAGAACAATGAAGAAAAAAGTAGGTAGGATTGTGAGAAAAGAAGAATGTACGAGTGTTTAGCAATGATAATGAAACGTAAGTACATTAAGAAAAAGATATAAAGAAGGGTGAAGAAGATACGACAACTGATGAAGAAGGAAGAGTAACAATAAGACGATGGAAATGATGTGTGGTAGAGAATGGAAGAGTAACAATCAGACGATGGAAATGATGTGTGGTAGAGAATGGAAGAAGGAAGAGTAACAATAAGAAAATGGAAATGATGTGTGGTAGAGAATGGAAGAAGGAAGAGTAACAATAAGAAGATGGAAATGATGTGTGGTAGAGAATGGAAGAAGGAAGAGTAACAATAAGAAAATGGAAATGATGTGTGGTAGAGAATGGAAGAAGAAGTAAAATGAGAAGTGGAACTAAAATTATTAAGAATGGAACAAGGAAAGTAACAAGACGAAAAGAAAGAGGGGAGAATGAACAGAAAGAAGTGAGAAATAACTAAAAATTATTCTTTGTGATAAGTAAAGACGACGAAACAAAAAGGGGAAATGAACGAAAAGAAGTGGAAAATCTATCAAAATATTAATCTCTCTATTTTTCAGGAATATTTTTGTTATTTTGAAACAATAAATTTTCAATGTTTAAATCTTGAATGAAATGTCATACCAGGAACTAACAACACGACAAGAAGGGATAACCCAATCAAACGCTCCCGTCATTATGGTGGGAGGGGGCTTGACTAGTACTAATAGCCAATTATCTGCTGGGAATCCCCTACGACCGGCGACAGACTATTCGCTGATCCTTCACAAGGCGGAACCTTGCGGTAAACGTCATCAAACCACGTTCTTGGGAAAGGTCATTGCGTCATTGCTGGAACTCTGTGATAAATACTAGCAGAGATTCCTGGAAAAGTAGACCATAAGTTCGGAATTGTTTAGAACAAAGTAGTCGCGTGTGTATTCAATCATTTATCTTGGTAAACTAATCATTCTATTTCTTTGATTTGCTAAATTCCAGCCATTTTGTGGTGATACCATTTTGTGATTAGGTTCAAGAAAGGATACCTCACAACTCAACCACTTATCTGAAGATATTCAAATCACAAAGTTAAACATGCAGGGTGTATGAATATTTCTTTAATACACTGCTGTGTCATTATATGTGTCGCATACAAGACTGTGTTCTGTTGTATTTTTGCTGCAAAGGTAAAACAGGTAAATACAGCAACAAAGGAATACGAACGGGACTGCTATAAAACTAGGTAAGGAGTAGGTGGTGCGTGAACAACATCGTGCATAATATAGTAATTTCAGGAATAATGTCTACATTTTCAAAGATTGATATTAGTTTTTATTATAAGATAATGCGAAATAAGTTTAATTTAAAGAAATAACGATAATCTTATAGCCATGGACGTCTATACCTTAAGGCAAAGGAGCACAAGTGACACCCACTGGAAAATGGATTTTTATGCGAATCTGTTCTTCTCCCTATCTGCGTAGTAAACTACCAACTAACATTAAAATTTTTATTTTGCCTCTCCCTGTGAAAACTTTGTTGACGCCCATGCATTTCGCTAGAAGGACATCAAAGATGTTTTAAGAGGCCAATAACATTTTATACCTTTCTTTCTCTCTGTCGAATAATAGTAATAATATTACATTACGGGCTTTCTTTCTTGTCTATAATCCTGGTTTGCCTCACAGCATCAAGATAAAAAGATATTTATAGAACAGGTTTTTCTGTTCGCTTCATAAATAGTGTTTGAAACCACTTCTACTATTTTTGAGTTCCACCATTTTCGTGGACAGTTTTTTGCTTTGTATCCACTATATCGGATTAGCATTGCTTTTAGAGAAAGCATTGCACTGTGACCTACAAGGCATGTCGTAAAAGGCGAACTGATGTAGGACTTAGGGAAGTTAGACTAGTAAATAAAGAGCCTCGGAGAAAACGGATGTGCTGGCCTACTTGTAGGCACATAACTGGCACAACGTACAATCGCTCTTAGGCTCAGATCACATACAAATCACACGGAGTGGTTAACAGGTGGTCGTTGTGGAGCGTTTGAAGAAGAAGAAAATATAACTTACTGTCTCCCCATCAGCTCCTCCTCCTCCTCCATCTCAGTCTCTCGGGGACCTTACTCTTAAGCTCATAAATATATATTCTTCTCATACCGTTATACCTTACATAGGGCCTGCATGTAATTTCTCCATACCGCTCTGTCCTGGGCAACCCGCTCAATCTCTTCCATGGAATTGAGTTCCATATTTCTTGCCTCTCCCAGCAAAGTTTTTTTTCAGGGTTTCCCTACGGGATCCTCTCTTTTAGCGCCCTTGCATCCCACTTCAATGCCTGCTTTGATATTCTTTGATCCTTACGTCTCAAGGTATGTCAAACATATCTCCATCTTCTCCTACACATTTGTTACTAGTGATTGATCAAACATTTCTCTGATTTCATCACTTTCCTGAATTCGTTCCATTTTATGTTCATTATTTTTCACAGACATCTATTTTCAAATGCATTCAACTTGCTTTCTATATCTTTAGTCATTTTCCAACTCTGCTGGCATATGTTAGGATTGATACAACATTTGAATTGAAAATTGGTAATTTATTTGTAAAACTATATAATTAGCTCATAGTGCAGAAAATGATATGATGTGAGAGTACCTCACAGTTCTCTGAGATTTTGCTAACCAGAAATTGTATACAGTTTTATCAATAATATTTATACTTCTAAATATTTCAATGTAAAAATAGAACATGTGCAACAGTTTTGAATATCTTGGTTAACTGCTAACAACAGATGCAAATGGAATGAAGGAAATTAAAAGAAGAACAAGCGTAGATTTGCAAACAATTAAATAACTAAAAACATTATGGAATGGAACTGATAGGAAAACTAAAATCAGAATACTAATAACATGCATATTTCCAGTGACAATATATGGATATGAAGTATGGACATTTAACAAGACAGTGGAAAAATATATATGTGCTTTGGAATAAACATGTTACAGAAGAGTCCTCTGTATATCTTGGACAGAGAAGAGAACAAATATATCTATCCAGAAAGAACTTAAAATCACAGAAAACTGACTGATGCTACAAATAAGAATGATAAAATTGAAGTATTTTGGACATATAAAAAGACATAAAGGGTTGGAGAAGACCACCATGGAAGGAGGCATCCTGGCAAATAGGAGAAGAGGACGACCACGGAGAAGATGGATTCAGGATGTAACTGATGGCTTGAGCATGATGGCGGCATAGGTGGAACTTCCTTCCTATGACAGAAATACCGAAGGACTGAGAATGTCAAAGTTCTGCTCAGGACAAGATATTTGATGATGAGTTATCAATTACTTAGTATAGATTAATATCTCTTTATTGCTTTCTTATAGTCTCTAACTCGGCGAGTAAGGGTCACAGTTTATTGCTGGTATAACTGAATCTTGTTCATAGCTCCTCCCTCTCTACCTACCCAAAAGTACATGTGTACTATAATAACATAATATAAATAAATAACTGGTTAATAAAATAACAAACGGTAGCTTTTTGTCTAGTTGTATTTCTATTAATGCTAGCTCTTTGTATAGTTGTATTTCTATAAATGCTAGCTTTTTGTATAGTTGTATTTCTATAAATGCTAGCTCTTTGTATAGTTGTATTTCTATAAATTCTAGCTTTTTGTATAGTTGTATTTCTATAAATGCTAGCTTTTTGTATAGTTGTATTTCTATAAATCTAGCTTTTGTATAGTTGTATTTCTATAAATTCTAGCTCTTTGTATAGTTGTATTTCTATAAATGCTAGCTCTTTGTATAGTTGTATTTCTATAAATTCTAGCTTTTTGTATAGTTGTATTTCTATAAATGCTAGCTCTTTGTATAGTTGTATTTCTATAAATGCTAGCTCTTTGTATAGTTGTATTTCTATAAATGCTAGCTCGCTCTTTGTATAGTTGTATTTCTATTAATGTTAGGTTTTATCTAGTTGCATTTCTATTAATGTTAGGTTTTATCTAGTTGCATATCTATAAATGGTGGGTTTTTATCTAGTTGCATTTCTATTAATGTTGGGCTTTGTCTAATTGCATTTCTATAAATGCTAGTATTGTCTAGTTATATTTCTATAACTGCTAGTATTATCTAGTTGTATTTCTATAAATGTTAGGTTTTGATCTAGGCTAGTGTATTTCTATAAATGTTAAGTTTTGTCTAGTTGTATTTCTATAAATTCTAGCGTTTTGTCTAGTTGTATTTTTTTAAATATTGGGTTTTCTTTAGTTGTATTTCTATAAATGTTAAGTTTTGTCTTGTTGTATTTCTATAAATGTTAAGTTTTGTCTAGTTGTATTTCTATAAATGTTAAGTTTTGTCTAGTTGTATTTCTATAAATGTTAGGTTTTGTCTAGTTGTATTTCTATAAATATTAGGTTTTGTCTAGCTGTATTTCTATAAATGTTAAGTTTTGTCTAGTTGTATTTCTATAAATGTTAGGTTTTGTCTAGTTGTATTTTTTAAAATGTTGGGCTTTGTCTAGTTGTATTTCTATAAATGCTAGTATTGTCTAGCTGTATTTCTATAAATGTTAGGTTTTGTCTAGCTGTATTTCTATAAATGTTAAGTTTTGTCTAGTTGTATTTCTATAAATGTTAGGTTTTGTATAGTTGTATTTCTACAAATGTTAGGTTTTGTCTAGTTGTATTTCTATAAATGTTAGGTTTTGTCTAGTTGTATTTCTATAAATGTTAGGTTTTGTCTAGTTGTATTTCTATAAATGTTAGGTTTTGTCTAGTTGTATTTCTATAAATGTTAAGCTTTGTCTAGTTGTATTTTTAAAAATGTTGGGTTTTGTCTAGTTGTATTTTTAAAAATGTTGGGTTTTGTCTAGTTGTATTTCTATAAATGTTAGGTTTTGTCTAGTTATATTTCTATAAAATAAAGGTTTTATCTAGTTCTATTAGTAGAGTAGAATGGAAAAACTGCTTTCTGGCAATTTTGTATAACGGTACGAGATGAATAACGGTAGGAGGGAATAACGGGACGAGAGGAAGAACGGTAGGAGGGAATAACGGGACGAGAGGAATAACGATAGGAGGGAATAACGGGACGAGAGGAAGAACGGTAGGAGGGTAATAACGGTACGAGAGGAATAACGGTAGGAGGGTAATAACGGTACGAGAGGATTAACGGTACGAGACTAATAACGGTACTAATGTAATAACGGTACTAATGTAATACGGTAAAACGGTACTAATGTAATAACGGTACTAATGTAATAACGGTACTAATGTAATAACGGTACTAATGTAATAACGGTACTAATGTAATAACGGTACTAATGTAATAACGGTACTAATGTAATAACGGTACTAATGTAATAACGGTACGAAATGAATGTAATAATGTATTAATAATTCTTTGTCTTTCCCCTTCGTCCCTATTGAGGCATAGGTCATCAACCAAGGCCTTCCAATCTCTCCTATCCAAGGCGATATTTTCTAGATCTTTCCACTCTCTCCTCATTTTCTTGCATGCCGTCTCCAGATATTCTTGGGTCCTCTCTTACTCCTATTACCCTGGGGTTTCTATCGGAGAGCATGTCTGGTAATGCTGTCTGAAGATCTATTCAGTGTGTGTACTATTCATTGCAGCATTCTGCCCCTTATCTCTTGTTCCACCTGTCATTGTTTCGCTCTTTCCCACAGTTCCATGTTTGTAGTCCTATCATACCATCTCAGATGGAGTATCCAGCGCGGGCAACTATTGATGAATGTCTGTAACTTGTTGGTGTCTCCCTTAGTTGTCCTCCATGTCTCTGCTCCTTATAGTAGGACAGTCTTGACAATTCAGTTCTTCTTCTTCTATATTCTTCCAACTCTTCATATTGACCACTTGTTAAACCACTCTTTATGAGTTATATGTGAGCCGAGCGTAAGAGCGATTGTACATTGTGCCAGTTATGCGCCTACAAGTAAGCAAGCACATCCGATTTCTGCGACTAGAGTAACGTCCCTAGGCTCTCAGTCGCCTCTTACGACATGCCTTGTAGGTCGCAGTGTTACTATTCTTTGCTCCCCTGTGAGCCCCGGCAACACACGGCCGTCGAGACATTTAAGTTAAATATCCGTAGCTTAATTTTATTAATAACAATAACAATAATAATAATAATAATAATAATACAAGTAAATAATATTTTGTTATATCTGTGTCATTATATTTATTTTATTTCTTTTAGTGGATGTGACTATATTTGGTTACATTTAGAACTACAATAGTGCTGTACTGAAGTACATACAAACACTATATTTGATTACATTTAGAACTGCAAAAGTGCTGTACTGAAGTGCATACAAACAGTGATAAAGTGCGGCCAGAATGAATAGCCTTCTTCAAATGAATTCTGCCTCAGTGCAGATACCACCAAACTTCAACCACTCGCACCATCACCACTTTAGCAACAGCAGTCACCATCAAAACCCTCATCACCATCATCATCATCACTCTCACCTGGAGCAGTTATATCAACATCAACGGCCATCTTTCGCCATACAAGAGATTCTTGGATTAGGCTGCAGACAATCAGCCTCGTCGTCTCCTGTGGGAGTCTCTGGTCTAATGGATCAATCTGGAAGTGGGTCGACTGTACAAAACAGTTTAGGTGGAATGTATTTCTCTTCTGGAGCGGCAATTTCTCAAACTTACCAGAACGAATCTCAAGGACAAGATTACCAGACTAGTTCACACCCAGGATCATCACATCCTCATGGAGCAAACCCTGGATGCCTTTATCCATGGAGGTTTGACTTTACTTCTGCATCTAACACACAGACATTCACTCCGTCAAGGTTTACAGGTGTTGGAAGACATCAAGAAGATCTTTCTTTTGGATACAGAAGCAATATTACTGAAGAAGGTGAGTGACCTAATTTAGAAGTCAATACATAATATTGTCTTGTCTAACTACTTATACGTAAAATTATTTTTCTCTAGTGGGACGCCCCTGGAGATTAGGGCAGCAAGAAATACATAATATTGTCTTGTCTTAGATTTGAATTTATCTCTCTTCTTCTGCGCTCGTCTGCTATGAATTCAGGCGTAGCCATGGCGCCTAGTGTGGCGCTTCTGACTGATTTTTGCGTCAAAGCCTGCTTACCTTTTTATTGATTTCCTCGCCATACAGGCTTTAACTTCAGAGGTATCTCTCTCTTTTATTTTTTTCTCTCTCTCTAGCCTGTGACGCCCCTGGCGATTAGGGCAGCAAACTACTTAGACGTAAAGTAATCTCTCTGTCTAGCCTGTGAGGCTCCTGTTTTTCAGGCAGGCTGTGATGAAAGTGACGTTCTGTAAGGGGCATGCTACCTGACGATGATCATCTTCTTCAACAAGATATATTTTTGTTGGTACAAAGTGATTGTTGATTGAGTTTCATTATCATCAATTGGCGTCTTCCTCTTTTCTTTCACCATTGTACTTCAGTGAGATGTTTAAGGAAGATGAATGATCTATCGTTCTTCTTGCCTAATGCACTTTGTAAGTTGGTATTCATTTCTCTAAAGTTGTTCTTGATGCCATCACTCCATCGTTTGCGTGGTCTTCCTCTTGATATGTATTTATTATATTTGTTCAATGTGGCTCTCTGTGGTAGACAATACCAGGACATTCCTGGCAGGTGACCAAGCCATTTAATATGTTGTTCATTTATACAACTAAAACTTGAATTCTCCGAAAGGAGTTCTTCTTCTTCTTCTTCTTTGTCTTTGCATTCGTTCTTTACGACCAATTTTAATCACTCTTTGTGATATGTTTGATCTTTGCCAAGAACGTGTATACGTTGCACATTGGTTTGGTAGGCCCCTAAACGCATCGACTTCTACACGTTTAGGACACGTCCATCCGATTTCAGCCAAACCTCCTTATCGCCTCTTACGACATCAGGTAAAAGTGGTTCTATTCTTTACACCAAAGATCTGGGCTCCGGTAACCACTAGGGCATCCGAAAGGAGTTAATTCTTATTGCTCATGTGTATTGGCCAACACGTTCTGATATAACCAAAATAAGGTTCGTCCTTAGGTAGAAAGTTGCGTACCTCAGCTTAAAGAAACTTTAATCCCATACACAAAACAAACAACCAAAGAAAAGAAATTATATGACGGGTTTTATTTATAGTCTTGATCTAATTTCTTCATTTCTAATTGTATTTCTCAGTTACTCATGCAACTATGTTTTTTTTCGATCCAGAAGCACTTGAGCTTTCAGCTCTTCGGCTCAGTGTCATGGGCATCGTAACCCTTCGGTTCGGTTCCACGAACACCGTAAATCTGGAGAACCTGTGACTTTTCTGCAGTCCACCGAATTAAACTGCACTCACAGGGGCTTGTCACCCGTCGTCTAACGCGATACGAACACGCTGGGTAGGCGGACATGCGTGCAGATCTTCTAAGACATCTCATCTGTTGTATGACTTTCCGCTCATTAGCTGCTGTGAGCGACCATGTTTAACACTGATAGCATAATGTTAGACAAAAAAAAAAAAAAAGATGGCTGAGCCTTTGTATTTGTATGTGGCTCTGACTTACTGGCTTAATGCTCGCCGCTCCATATGGAGCATAGGGTCTTAACAGTTGTTCGCCACTTTTTCCGGTCTCCAGCTGTTTTCCTGATGACCTCCCAGGATAGTCCAGCACCTCTCAAGTTCCTCAAGAAAACTTTGTTTCCAGATCTATTTTGGACTCCTTTTTCGTTTTTCTTGCGGGATCCACTCAAGTGCTTCAGCAACAATTCTACAGATCTCTGGACAAAAATGCACATGGGAAGACTCCAAATTCGAACCTACGAACTTCGAAACACGAGGCAAGGGATTAACTACTTAGTCGCAGAGACACACTAATGCTGTTGATGAAATACTCATCATTATCATATAGCTTGTCCTGAGCAGAACTTTGCCACCCCAACAGTCCTTCGGAATTTCTCTCTCTCTCATAGGCCAGATGTTCCGCCTCTGCAGCCGTTATGTTCAAACAATCAGTTACATCCTGAATCCATCTTCTCCACGGTCTTCCTCTTCTTCTCTTTGCCGGTATGCCTCCTTCCATGATGGCCTTCAACCGTTCATGTCTCTTTATAAGTCCGAAATACCTCATATTTCATATTCTTATTTGTAGCATCAGCCAGTTTTCTTTGATTTTAAGTTCTTTCTGGATATATCTATTTGTTCTCTTCTCTAATGAAACACTACATAGATAGATCTATTTAGTTCTTCTCTAATGAAACACTACATAAATAGATCTATTTGTTAGCTTCTCTGATGAAACACTGCATAGATAGATCTATTTGTTCTCTGAGGAAACACTAGATAGATAGATCTATTTGTTAGCTTCTCTGATGAAACACTACATAGATGGATCTATTTGTTCTCTGAGGAAACACTAGATAGATAGATCTATTTGTTAGCTTCTCTGATGAAACACTACCATACAAATAATAATAATAATAATAATCATATTGTGTTATATAAGTAGTTGTCCATGCAAGGAAATATTGCACAGTAACAATAGGTACTAATCGAATTACGTAACAGCGAAGTCAAGTTATTGGTTAATGAACTGACGACACAGCACTTCTGGCAGACTCGTAGGTGCTCAGTCTCCCCCAACAGATTTCGAAGGGTATGCATACTGATGGTTCCTGTCGTGCGCTGGTTAAACACACTTCTCTCTCTGCCCCTCAAGCATCCAGATCTTCTTGTACAGCATGCAATTCCAAACTCATTAAGTAGCTATATTAATTCAAAGTTTATTTTAGTATCCTCATCCAACAGTAGGTCGTCAAGATACCTACGAACTCCACCCTTATCCGCCCTGAACTCCCAATAATCGATCCTATCGATGCAAGCATGTTCGCTATCTCGTCGCGAATACCAGCATGGCATGGGCAGTAGATCCACGGCAGTCTCTGTAGGTTTGAAACCTCTATAGACGAAATCCACTCATACAGCAACCTGGACTTCTGGATCTTCCGAAGTATCGACTGAAAGCCAGAAACAACAACGGCCGGAGTAAACGGAGTACTAGAGAGTCAATGGAGGACAGCAGTAACGGCCTCAACCTCCATCCTCACACTGGAAGTAATTGTCCTGTATGCTCGCTCCATTTCACTCTGCAACAACTCTACAATGCGCGCTAGCCAAGAAACCCCATCCTGACATTTCACTCTGCAACAACTCTACAATGCGCGCTAGCCAAGAAACCCCAACCTGACATTTCACTCTGCACAACTCACAATGCGCGCTATCCAAGAAACCCACCCTGACTTTTCACTCTGCAACAACTCTACAATGCGCGCTAGCCAAGAAACCCCAACCTGACATTTCACTCTGCAACAACTCTACAATGCGCTATCAAGAACCACCCTGACTTTTCACTCTGCAACAACCTACAATGCGGCTAGAGAAACCCCATCCTGACATTTCACTCTGCAACAACTCTACAATGCGCGCTAGCCAAGAAACCCCAACCTGACATTTCACTCTGCAACAACTCTACAATGCGCGCTATCCAGAAACCCCACCTGACTTTTCACTCTGCAACAACTCTACAATGCGCGCTAGCCAAGAAACCCCAACCTGACTTTTCATAACCCTGCAGAAACCAATCAGTCGTTTTATAAAGTACAAACAAAACAAGGTACAACGACGTTTCGACAAAAAGGTCTTTATCAAGCAAAGGATACAGAACAAACGAAATGAAGACTTTCTTTTGTCCAATCCTGGTTTGCCTTACATCGCCAGGACAAGAAGAGATTTCTAGAACGGGCCCTAGTGTGCGATTCGTAAGTGGTGTCTTTCGTCGTCTCTGTTATTTCTGAGGTCCACCTCTTGCGTGGCCGGCCTTTTACTTTGTATCTATTGTATCCATTGTATCGGAACAACATTGCACTTTGTATCCATTGTATCGGAGCAACATTGCTCTTTGAGGTGCACTGTCTGTTGCTTTGTATCCATTGTATCGGAGCAACATTGCTCTTTGAGGTGCACTGTCTGTTGCTTTGTATCCATTGTATCGGAGCAACATTGCTCTTTGAGGTGCACTGTCTGTTGGTAATCTGCTTATGTTGCCGAACAATTTAATTTGTTGTTTCTTGATGAAGTTTAGTATTGATGTTGTACTCACTTTTGTCCTGTGTCTTCATATCTAAATCGGTCTCTTCTTGATACTCCCAGCATTCTGTCGTGACTAGTTTTCCTCTATCATTTTATGTCAGCGCCCAGGTTTGGTACTGGTAGCATAATTGTGGAGAAATATTGTGTTGAACAATGCTCTTGTAGTGTTCATGGTGACATGTTTGCATTTTGAAATTGGCGCTATTTGCCCTATGACTTGATTTGCTTTGTTGCATCTATGTTGGATTTCATTAATTATTTTTCCGTTTGCTGGAAAAAATGCTCCCTAGGTATGTAAGGTCTGGAGACTATGATCGAGATATCACAGACATAGGGGTTAACTATACAATTGATCCTATACAATATAACTATAGTGGGTAAATGGTTAACTATACAATTGATCCCTTTACTTACATTACTTAGGAGATTGTTACTTAGGAGATTGTTACGTAGGAGATTGTTACTTAGGAGATTGTTACTTAGGAGATTGTTACTTAGGAGATTGTTGATCAGATGCATGCTATCAGTGGATCCAGAAATAAACATCAGAACAAACAAAAACACAGAGACAACGATTACAAACTGCCATATGTTTCTTACTCACATTTTATTGTAATATTTCAATAAACAGTCTTTACTGTATGTGTTATCATTTTGTACGGCGTAGTACGAGCAGGGACATGAACCTGGGGAATTTAATGATACCATGGCTTGCTCGGGTTAGGATTTTTCTTTATGTTCTGACAGAAAAAAATTCAATTTGCCTTACGAGGGATCGAGCCCCGGTCTCCGAACGGGAGAATGAGCTCTTATTCATTCGACCAGACACTCTCCAGCTTTATAATTATATCTTTAACCCTTTCACCCATCTGAGCTGATATACTTGTTTAATTATATCTTTAACCGTTCATCCATCTGAGCTGATATACTTGTAATTTAGTACACATTAAAATGTGGTCGTCCAGGAGTAATACTAATTCAGTATACATTGGTAATGTGCGTGCGTCCAGGAGTAATACTAATTTAGTACACATTAAAATGTATGTGCGTCCAGGAGTAATACTAATTCAGTATACATTGGTAATGTGCGTGCGTCCAGGAGTAATACTAATTTAGTACACATTAAAATGTATGTGCGTCCAGGAGTAATACTAATTCAGTACACATTAAAATGTATGTGCGTCCAGGAGTAATACTAATTCAGTACACATTAAAATGTATGTGCGTCCAGGAGTAATACTAATTCAGTACACATTAAAATGTATGTGCCTCCAGGAGTAATACTAATTTAGTACACATTAAAATGTGTGTGCGTCCAGGAGTAATACTAATTTAGTACACATTAAAATGTGTGTGCGTCCAGGAGTAATACTAATTTAGTACACATTAAAATGTGTGTGCCTCCAGGAGTAATACTAATTTAGTACACATTAAAATGTATGTGCGTCCAGGAGTAATACTAATTCAGTACACATTAAAATGTATGTGCGTCCAGGAGTAATACTAATTTAGTACACATTAAAATGTATGTGCCTCCAGGAGTAATACTAATTTAGTACACATTAAAATGTGTGTGCGTCCAGGAGTAATACTAATTTAGTACACATTAAAATGTGTAGTGTCCAGGAGTAATACTAATTTAGTACACATTAAAATGTGTGTCTCCCGGAGTAATACTAATTTAGTACACATTAAAATGTATGTGCGTTCAGGAGTAATACTAATTCAGTACACATTAAAATGTGTGTGCGTCCAGGAGTAATACTAATTTAGTACACATTAAAATGTATATGCGTTCAGGAGTAATACTAATTTAGTACACATTAAAATGTGCGTGCGTCCAGGAGTAATACTAATTTAGTACACATTAAAATGTGTGTGCGTACAGGAGTAATACTAATTCAGTACACATTAAAATGTGCGTGCGTCCAGAAGTAATACTAATTATACATTGGTAATGTGTGTGCATTCAGGAGTAACACTAATTCAGTATACATTGTAATGTGCTTGCGTCCAGGAGTAATACTAATTATACATTGGTAATGAGTGTGCGTTCAGGAGTAATACTAATTATACATTGGTAATGAGTGTGCGTTCAGGAGTAATACTAATTCAGTACACATTAAAATGTGCGTGCGTCCAGGAGTAATACTAATTTAGTACACATTAAAATGTGTGTGCGTCCAGGAGTAATACTAATTCAGTACACATTAAAATGTGCGTGCGTCCAGAAGTAATACTAATTATACATTGGTAATGTGTGTGCATTCAGGAGTAACACTAATTCAGTATACACTGTAATGTGCGTGCGTCCAGGAGTAATACTAATTATACATTGGTAATGAGTGTGCGTCCAGGAGTAATACTAATTATACATTGGTAATAAGTGTGCGTCCAGGAGTAATACTAATTATACATTGGTAATGAGTGTACGTTCAGGAATAATACTAATTATACATTGGTAATGAGTGTGCGTTCAGGAATAATACTAATTATACATTGGTAATGAGTGTCGTCAGGAGTAATACTAATTATACATTGGGTAATGAGTGTGCGTCCAAGAGTAATACTAATTATACATTAGTAATGAGTGTGCGTCCAGGAGTAATACTAATTATACATTGGTAATGAGTGTGCTTCCAGGAATAATACTAATTATACATTGGTAATGAGTGTGCGTTCAGGAATAATACTAATTATACATTGGTAATGAGTGTGCGTCCAGGAGTAATACTAATTATACATTAGTAATGAGTGTGCGTCCAGGAGTAATACTAATTATACATTAGTAATGAGTGTGCGTCCAGGAGTAATACTAATTATACATTGGTAATAAGTGTGCGTCCAGGAGTAATACTAATTAGGAGTGAAAGGGTTAAATGAGATTGTAGTTCAACAAAAGATTGGAGTCAAAACTGATAAGCTGCACAAGTGAGAGAGGGAGAGTGAGAGAGAGAGGGAGAATGAAAGAGGTAGAACTAGAGAGAAATAGAACGAGAGAGAGAGAGATAGAACGAGAGAGAGAAAGAGAGATAGAACGAGAGAGAGAGAGAGAGTTGTGGCATAGACATAAGCGCTCGTCGACAGACACGGCACATGATATTGCCCATTTACAACACTAAAACTGAAAGTTTACCAGGCCATAGTGCTAACAACGCTGCTGTACGCAAGCGAGACATGGACAGTGTATAGCCACACGCAAGAAAACTAAACCACTCCCACACAAGCTGTCTACGCAGACTAAAGTTAAAGTTAATTGCATATCCTCTACATGACTTTGCGAATCAACACCAACTTTTTAGCGCTGTTTGTAATTTTTCTAGGCATTATTACCTTCAGTAGTTTGCCATTACTATCTGAACGGGTGGTGCCATCGTCCTTTGTAAAAATCCACGCGAAACAATTTGCAACCAAACTGTCCGCAGAATCGAACTCAGAACGTCCTGGTTAATAGACCGAGTCACTATCCCCTAAGCCACATACACCACCCTGCGCAGACTACTAAAACTAAACTGGCAGGACAAAATTCCAGATAGCGATGTCCTCACAGGAGCAAAGATCCCAAGCGCCAATACCCTGTTGCAGAAGGCCCAAATGAGATGGGACGGTCACGTTGCTCGGATGCCTGATAAATTCATCCCAAAACAGTTGATGTATGGCGAGCTTAAAGATGCTCTGCTAGTGAACAGAAAAAAACGCTTTAAAGGTATCTCTTACAGTGTCTGTGAAATCCTTCGATACTGGAAATCCTTGAAATCCACCACGTGCTGGGAATCCCTGGCGAAAGTTCACCATATGTGACGCTGTAACAACACAAGTGGAACGCATATAGCTGAGAATCATCGTGTTGTTGAGGCACATAGAAAACGAGCTGCACGAAAAGACAGAACAAACAACACCCACATGTCTAACCTTGATCATGTATGCCCCACCTGTAGTAGAGGATTGTGTTCTAGAATTGGACTCTACAGTCACCTCCGCACACACCTGAGAGGTACAGCAGCACACGTTTGAGACTGTTGTCATCTTCGCTTGCGATGAAAGGCTGGTATACAACACAAAGATTTACAGAAACAAAAAACGCTATTGAAACAGTCCAGAATAATGACGTGGAGAAAAATAAATGAAAGATATAACCCAGAGCATGACAACAGAAATACATTAAATAGAAAATCGCAGACCACAGTCTTAAGACTTAGGTAAAACTGCGGTCTCAGAGCACATCTTCATACAATGAGACTCAGGGACATGGTTTTCTACACCTGTGATTCACCAAAGCAGTTCCCAAAGCACATCTTGTAAAAGTGCCCCAGTCTGAGCCACAGCCAACTCTAGATAACTAGGCCAGACAACTGATCGGGGATTCCCTGACCTAGTTCAGAAAAGGGGGCTGGAAATTACAGATGTTTGATTAAACACTGCACGTATTTTTGCAATTTTACTCAATTCTGTGAGTCTATGGTTATTTATTGGTGAAAATATTAATGTAGCTTCAATTTAGCATTTTGTGTTGATTTTAAAATGAATTCGTCTATATACACCAATACTGGAATGCGAGGTCACGTGGTGCAGTTGTGGTCTGATTTCCCGTAATTCTTACCTGAGTCCGAAGGCCCATACGTTTATTGTTGGCTCTGTCTGAGCAGCGCGAGAATGAAAATATGGCCAACAGGAACAATCTTTCAGAACAAACTATGGGGGACCGGTGAAGACCCCAAGCGCACCGCCCTGTGTATGACACATACCGGAGTAGTCGCATCGCAGATATATTTGATCATTTCACAATATATTTCAATCAATATTTGATCATTTCACAATATATTTCAACCAATATTTGAACATTTCACAATATATTTCAATCGATATTTGATCATTTCACAATATATTTCAATCGATATTTGATCATTTCACAATATATTTCAATCGATATTTGATCATTTCACAATATATTTCAACCAATATTTGATCATTTCACAATATATTTCAATCAATATTTGAACATTTCACAATATATTTCAACCAATATTTGATCATTTCACAATATATTTCAATCAATATTTGATCATTTCACAATATATTTCAACCAATATTTGATCATTTCACAATATATTTCAATCAATATTTGATCATTTCACAATATATTTCAACCAATATTTGATCATTTCACAATATATTTCAATCAATATTTGAACATTTCACAATATATTTCAACCAATATTTGATCATTTCACAATATATTTCAACCAATATTTGAACATTTCACAATATATTTTGGTTACGTTACATGGTTTTATTAAAATAATCCACAGCTCCACTTCAAACATATCTCCACTCTGAAAAGCCTCTAGACTCCACCACAAGTGCCAGTAAAAAGTCAAAGAAAAGAAGGAGACATAGGTAAATCATGTCTTGTTATCAAAACAGACTCAATTTATATCAAGAAAAGCATTCCCCTCCCCATGCAGAACGTCGCTTTCGTCACAGCCCGCTTGAAACTCTCTTTCTCTAGTACTTTCAAGGTTTCTTTGATATCTTGCTGCCACCTTCGTCTTGGTCACCCCTTGCATCGTACTCCAGGAAACATGCCTTCCCTTACAGTTCTCTCTAAACACCTGTGACTTTTAACGTTGCCAAAATATTTCAGCATCCAGGATATGATGTTATCTCTTGATTTGTAGGATGTCTTTGTTTTTTTCTCTTCTTAGTCCAGGGTTTTCCAAGAACTTGTCTGTAACACCTTGTTTTAAATAAGCTTCAATTTTATTCTAGTCCACGATTAACTAAGTATTCTAGTCCATGATTAACTTAGTATTCTAGTCCACGATTAACTAAGTATTCTAGTCCACGATTAACTTAGTATTCTTGTCCACGATTGACTAAGTATTCTAGTCCCACTAACTTAGTATTCTAGTCCACGATTGACTAAGTATTCTAGTCCACGATTAACTTAGTATTCTAGTCCACGATTAACTAAGTATTCTAGTCCATGATTGACTTAGTATTCTAGTCCACGATTAACTAAGTATTCTAGTCCACGATTGACTAAGTATTCTAGTCCACGATTAACTTAGTATTCTAGTCCACGATTAACTTAGTATTCTAGTCCGCGATTAACTAAGTATTCTAGTCCATGATTAACTAAGTATTCTAGTCCACGATTGACTAAGTATCTAGTCACGATTAACTTAGTATTCTAGTCACGATTGACTAAGTATTCTAGTCCACGATTGACTATATTCTAGTCCATGATTGACTAAGTATTCTAGTCACGATTGACTTAGTATTCTAGTCCACGATTAACTAAGTATTCTAGTCCATGATTGACTTAGTATTCTAGTCCACGATTGACTTAGTATTCTAGTCCACGATTGACTAAGTATTCTAGTCCACGATTAACTAAGTATTCTAGCCCATGATTGACTAAGTAGTCTAGTCCACGATTGACTAAGTATTCTAGTCCACGATTGACTAAATACATCATGAAAATAAAAACCTGGGGTGGAACTATAGCCTGATTTTGAGGGTCTATTACCCCTGCTAGAGATTTTGAGGGTCTATTACCCTGCTAGAGATTTTGAGGGTCTATTACCCTGCTAGAGATTTTGAGGGTCTATTACCCTGCTAGAGATTTTGAGGGTCTATTACCCTGCTAGAGATTTTGAGGGGTCTATTACCCTGCTAGAGATTTTGAGGGTCTATTACCCTGCTAGAGATTTGAGGGTCTATTACCCTGCTAGAGATTTTGAGGGTCTATTACCCTGCTAGAGATTTTGAGGGTCTATTACCCTGCTAGAGATTTGAGGGTCTATTACCCTGCTAGAGATTTGAGGGTCTATTACCCTGCTAGAGATTTGAGGGTCTATTACCCTGCTAGAGATTTTGAGGGTCTATTACCCTGCTAGAGATTTAGCGCAACGTCTAGTAGTCTGAATGTCATGGGTTCGTATACATACCGTATCGCTCGGCTAACGAGTGCATTTTCCTCATGTAGATCAATTATGATTGTTGCAGTAGCTACGAAGTTCGTGCTTTGTGAACTGATCTCGACAGGCGGCGTGTCAATGAAATAAATCCTCGATCCGTACCCTATTTCTTCAAACTCACATGCACACATATACGCTACATACACTTCTCTTCCTCTCTCTCTCTCTCTCACTCTCTATTTCTCTCTCACTCTCTTTCCTCACTATTCTTCCCTCTATCTCTCTCTCTTTATTTCTCTCTCTCACGCTCTCTATTTCTCTCTCTCTCTCTCTCTCTCACTTTCTATTTCTCTCTCCCTCTCTCTATTTCTCTCTCCCTCACTCTCTTTCACTCTCTATTTCTCTCTCTAATCCTCTTTCACTCTCTATTTCTCTCTCCACACACCTCTCTCTCTCTCACTTTCTATTCTCTCTCCCTCTCTCTCACTCTCTATTTCTCTCTCTCTCACTCTCTATTTTTCTCTCTCTCACTCTCTCTCTCCCTCTCTCTCTCCCTCTCACTCTCTCTCTCTCTTTCTCTCTCTCTCTATGTATTATTTGCAACACATAAACAGCCGACAGTTTCTTCCAAGTTCCCACAATTAATTCAATCGCCGTGTTCCTTCCTTGGTTTCCACTCACTGCCAACACAACAAATAATAAACATACATATGGCCTTCACATGAAGGCGTGGCTAATACGTGTCGCAATATCTAGTGCCCAAATTAGGTATAAATGAGACCAATTAGAAGAGCGCAGAGAATCACGAGCGGGGATTATAATGAACGCCAACAATGTTACATCAAGTTTCATTGGTCCTTGTTTTGTAAGTAGGTTATGTAAAGTGTTACTCTCAAGACTATTGACATGATAGTGCTCTACACAAAACAAATATCTCGTGTGTTTTCTTGTATCTGTCAAGCACACACATGCACACACACACGGAACACACACATATATACATGCCCACACAGCACACCTACACACACAGGTGCAAGTGCAGATACACATATATACAGCGCAAACATAGCACACACACACACACATATACACACACTGCACACACGCACAGTACACACACACAGCACACACATACTGCACACACACAACACACACACACACTGCACACACACACACACACTGCACACACACTGCACACACACACACACCACTGCACACACACAGACACAACACACACACACACTCACACACACACAGCACACACACTGCACACACTGCACACACAACACACAGCACACACACTGCACACACACTGCACACACACTGCACACACACACACACACACACACACACACACACACGCACACACACACACACAGACACACACACACACACACACACACACACACACAGCCACACACACACACACATCCACACACACACACACACAGCCACACACACACACACAGCACATACACACACACATCACACACATACACACACACTGCACACACACAGCACACACACTTAACAAATAAATTCCACCTGATTTCTCTAAATCATACTTGATGAAAATGGAAACATAACAATGCTATAAAAATGGAAACATAACAATGCTATAAAAATGGAAACATAACAATGCATAAAACACATTTCTAATTTGAGACAAAGAAAGATTCTGTCACAGGGCAACTTCTTCTTCATCTTCGTTTATTTCTACATCTTTATCATCTTCTTTTTCATCTTCTACTATTTCTTCTTCTACTTCATCGTCATTATCATTATCTTCGAACTTATTGTCAGCATCATCTTCTTTGTCTTTTTTCTTCTTCCAATTCTTCTTCATCATCATCTTCTTCTTGTTCTTCCTCTACCTCTTCTTCATTATCATTATCTTCTTTACCATTATCGTATTTTTCTTTTACTACTTCTAAGTTTTAATCATCACCATCATTTTCTTCTTGTTCTTCTTCTATTTATTCATCATTATCATCATCATTATCATCATCATTATCATCAATAATATCATCATCATTTCATCATCATTATCATCACATTACTTCTTATTCATCATTATCTCATCATTTTCATCATTATTATCATCATTATCTGTTAATTCTTTGCCATCATTTCATCTTCTTTTCATCCCTTCTTCTTCATTCTACTTTTTCTTCCAAATTTTCATCATTCTCTTCTCATACCTTCTTTTCTTCTTCTCTAAAATTCTTCTTTTCTTTCATCTAAACATTTCTTCTTCTTCCTTCAACATCATAAACATGTTCTTCTTCTCCTTCAACATCATAAACATGTTCTTCTTCTCCTTCAACATCATAAACATGTTCTTCTTCTCCTTCAACATCATAAACATTTCTTCTTCTCTTCATAAACATGTTCTTCTCTTCAAATCATAAACATTTCTTCTTCTCTTCTCATAAACATGTTCTTCTTCTCCTTCAACATCATAAACATGTTCTTCTTCTCCTTCTTCATAAACATGTTCTTCTTCTCCTTCAACATCATAAACATGTTCTTCTTCTTCTTCTTCATAAACATGTTCTTCTTCTCCTTCAACATCATAAACATTTTCTTCTTCTTCTTCTTCATAAACATTTCTTCTTTCTTCAACATCATATAACATTTCTTCTTCTTCTTCATACATTTCTTCTTCTATTTCTCATCAAATTTTATTTCGTCATTGTCATCATCTTCTTAGTTTTCATCAACATCGTCTTATTCCTCTTGTCCTCCTTCTTCTGATTATTCATCATCATTATCTTCTACTTCTTCATCATCATCTTCTTCTTCTTTCTTCTACTCTTCTTCTATACTTATTTTGGATTTTCTTCTTCTTCTGAGCTTATATAAAAACTATAACACTTTAAGGATGTCATGATTCTACAAATGAGTATAGTATACTGAGTACAGGGTTTACATGAAGTTGAATATTTTACAGTAAACTGAAATTAATATATTTTACAGTAAACTGAAATTAATATATTTTACAGTAAACTGAAATTAATATATTTTACAGTAAACTGAAATTAATATATTTTACAGTAAACTGAAATTAATATATTTTACAGTAAACTGAAATTAATATATTTTACAGTAAACTGAAATTAATATATTTTACAGTAAACTGAAATTAATATATTTTACAGTAAACTAAAATTAATATATTTTACAGTAAACTAAAATGAATATATTTTTGAGTGGGTGTCTCTGTGGCTAAGTGGTTAAGCTTTTGCACTGCGTTCCAAAGTTCGTAGGTTCGAATTAGGACCGTGCCGTTTAGTTCACGAGTGCATTTCTTTCCAGAGACAACTAGGATTTTGCTGGAACTTACAAAGTTTGTGCTTTGTGCGATACTCTCCGCAGGTGTCGCGTGTCATTCCCGAGGAGAGGGACCGAGAGCCATATGGGCTAAAACCCGGTGCAATGAAGTCAATATATTTTTTATTTAAACATATTTTACAGTTAGTTGAAAATGAGATATATTACAGTAAGCTGAAACTTGGCTGAGACTAATTGAGTTTTTCTATTGCAGGACAATCTTCACAAGCTTCCAACTTGAAGAATTGGAAAAAGCTTTCAAAGAAGCTCACTATCCAGACCTGTATGCACGTGAGCTGTTGGCGATCAAGATTGATTTACCTGAGGATAGGATACAGGTAAGAGTAACTATTTGACTTAGTTTATATGTGTGTATGCGTGAGCGAGTGCTGTAACCTACCAGCTAGCACCATTGTTAAAACACCCAAACATCTCATTGACTACTAAACAACAGATGGTCAACAGTATTTTCATAACTACTTTCTATTACCAGAACTAGTAGCCTCCGATAATATACGGCTAGTGGGTTCAGGTAAAACATTATTGGAAATAAGACTACAACTGTTACCTTATCCTGGCATTCCAGTGTTGTTATATATAGACAAACTCATTAACAAAAATAAACATGCTAAATCAAGATGATATTATGTAACAAATTCAGTTTAAAACTAAGGGAATATCAGTATTTTTAACGTTTTTCATTAATAAATAACCATGAGCACAAAGAATTGAGTAAAATTGTAAAAAGTTTGCAGTGTTCTATAAACTAGACTTATTACCACCTGTCTTTGCACATTTCTTTCAACTTCTCAATATTTTCTCTTCTTTACTGTTTCTTCCCTATTCTCTACTGTTTCTTCCCTATTCTCTACTGTTTCTTCCCTATTCTCTACTGTTTCTTCCTATTTCTACTGTTTCTTCCCTATTCTCTACTGTTTCTTCCTATTCCTACTGTTTCTTCCATTCTCTACTGTTTCTTCCCTATTCTCTACTGTTTCTTCCCTATTCTCTACTGTTTCTTCCTATTCCTACTGTTCTTCCTATTCCGCTGTTTCTTCCTATTCCTACTGTTTCTTCCTATTCTCACTGTTTCTTCCTATTCTCTCCGATATCTTCTCATTTATTATTCCTTCTCGAATTCTCTTCCACTTTGTTCTTACACTCCTCAACGATCACTCACCCTCCCTCTTCTCTTTCCTTTCTCCGTATATTTTCTCCATCATTTCTCTCACTCCATTCTCCCTTCTCTTTACTCATCCCACCATCTCCTTATCCCCCCCCTCTTAGTAATTCCTACCCAACGCACAATTTACCTTTCAGCATAACCTCCTCACCTACCCTCTTTCTCTCCCCTCAATCTCTCAAATATCATTCTCCATTTCCTTCCAACTGCCTGCATCCTCAACCCCCACATATATTTCTATTGATGCTTTTTGTGTTTATTTACCGGCAAGATATCATTACTGTTTATCTGTTAGGTCTCAAAGTACGGGCAATTGCCTTTCTTAAAACTGAGCAAATACGTAGGGAATACGAGCTTGCAATCCTCAGTTCTTGGCTTTCATAGACTTCAGATGAAGCCAATCACTGACAGTCTTAGAACATTCTCATAGCAAATGTAACCAGGGCCCAGTCTAGCTCGGGACGGGTACACCGCTAATTATTCAGCCATGTTGGTTTGGATAATCAGGTTCAAGGTCAAGGGTAGAGTTCATTGCACCGGGTTTTCCCCATATGACTCGGCCTCTCTCCACAGAAATAGTTTGTTACTGCTGGTCTCTCTCTGTACAGAAATAGTGTGTTACCTGCTGGTCTCTCTCTCCACAGAAATAGTGTGTTACCTGCTGATCTCTCTCTCCACAGAAATAGTGTGTTACCTGCTGGTCTCTCTCTCCACAGAAATAGTGTGTTACTGCTGGTCTCTCTCTCCACAGAAATAATGTGTTACCTGCTGGTTTCTCTCTCCACAGAAATAGTGTGTTACCTGCTGGTCTCTCTCTCCACAGAAATAATGTGTTACCTGCTGGTCTCTCTCTCCACAGAAATAGTGTGTTACCTGCTGATCTCTCTCTCCACAGAAATAGTGTGCTACCTGCTGATCTCTCTCTCCACAGAAATAGTGTGCTACCTGCTGATCTCTCTCTCCACAGAAATAGTGTGCTACCTGCTGATCTCTCTCTCCACAGAAATAGTGTGCTACCTGCTGATCTCTCTCTCCACATAAATAGTGTGCTACCTGCTGAGAGTAATGCCACAATTACGAACTCTGTAGCTTTATTTATAATTTCAATATAGATGGATAGCTTTATGTCTAGAGATCTTGGGAAAAATTCACTAGTGAAACGAACGACGTAGTCCGGATTCGAACCCCCCAACCTTCAGAAACACGCAGAAATAGTATGCTACCTACTAAGAGTACTGCAAAAAATCAGAACTTCGTAGCTCCAACAATTCTAGGCATCTCCGGAAAAATTGACAAGTGAACCGAAGTACGCAGTTCGAGTTCGAGCTCACGATCTTCAGATTTAAAGGCAAAGGGCTTGTCTAATTCACCACAGAGATCCCCCTACCCCTTATCCATGTTGTATGTTGATAAAGGTCTTCTAGGAGACAAACAAAAATCATCAAGATGAGTCCTCGTCGCCCGATGGGGCACATAGGTCAGAGACAAAACAGTCCAGGGCTTGGATAGCTGACAGTCCAGGACTTGGATAGCTGACAGTCCAGGGCTTGGATAGCTGACAGTGAGTGTGTGAGAAAGACCATCTTGCTTGTAGGTGTTAACAGCTTATTCATGCACCGTACTGTAGTTGCTTTCTTATTTGTCTGCAGGTCTGGTTTCAGAATAGAAGAGCAAAGTGGAGAAAAACAGAAAAGACATGGGGAAAAAGTTCTATCATGGCGGAATATGGCTTGTACGGAGCTATGGTCAGACATGCACTTCCGCTTCCGGAGACCATTCTTAAAAGTGCAGAGAAGGGAATTGAAAACTCATCGGCTCCTTGGTTGCTAGGTAACTTGAATGTGTATAGTTTCTATGTAACCTTATCTGGAATTGTATTTGAAAACCTTAAAAACTAAGTTTTCATTGGAGCTTCCAGGTAAATTAATTGTGAATATTTAGTTATACAAACAGGTAAACAACAGGTGAAACAGAACAACTAGCTTGAAACAGACTAAATATCTGATGAAAGCACCGGCTCCGGCCCTCCCCAGTGTCATTTAGAAGATGGTAATATATTCTATAAGAATTTTATTTATTAATCTTTCTAATGAATTTTGCCTGGGCAGTGGTCTTCCAGCCTGCTCTTCTCTATTTTGAGCTGCCGAGGGTTCTTTTCCATGCTCAACTTGAACACGGGGCCTACGTTTTATCGTCAGTCTCAGATAGAACTAGGAACTTGATCTCACCTACACTGAGAGTAGGGTCTCTGGGCAAATTTCCCGATGACTCCATCAGGGACCGTACTGAGTACCTTTAAAACGAGAAGGCAGCACCTAGCCTCTGCGCCACAGAGTACTGGATAGAGAAATAATATTGTTAATAGCTTCGAAATTTGACACATTCATTGAGAGTTTTAAAAAAAAAGATGTGTGACTGTTTTATTTAATAGTCAAATAAAAACTTTGTCACAATATCCTGTCCATTTTCTTAGTGATATTTGATTTGATTGTATGTCTTGTCTTCTATGTTTCTATTCCTATATGTATGCCTCTTTTCTACTACATTTATTATTTATTACTACTATTAATTCTACTAATTCTACTACTACTACTATTACTGGTACAACTACTGCTACAACTACTACTAGTATTACTCCTGGTACTTCAATTTTGCTAGTACCAATACTAATATCACCAGTGGTGGCTCGTCATTAAGGGCCAGCAGGACCAGGCCCCACCAAAAATATTGTATAACGTGTATTTATTATTTTAGAAATTATTTGTTCATAATTATTACTTTTAAGGTGATACTGATCAGCTTTGTTGAAAGTTAAGTATATAACGCTCAAATATCATATACAGTATGAAATTCACATGAGTTCCCCTCTCTAATGCTCAAATATCATATACAGTATGAAATTCACATGAGTTCCCCTCTCTAATGCTCAAATATCATATACAGTATGAAATTCACATGAGTTCCCCTCTCTAATGCTCAAATATCATATACAGTATGAAATTCACATGAGTTCCCCTCTCTAATGCTCAAATATCATATACAGTATGAAATTCACATGAATTCCCCTCTCTAATTAGTATACTTCACGCATTTCCAGCGCACTATTTTTTAGGGCCAGTAGAAATGTGGTATATTTAGACCATAATTATTGCCAACATTTTTGTCTGGCTCCACCAACAAAAATGATCACGAACCGCCACTGAATATCACTATTAATACTCATCATCATCAAGGTGCGTCTCCTTTATAGGACGTTGCTCTCTTTGCAGCACATCTGAAATTCACTCTGTCTCTTGCTAGTTCACCCACTTCGTCGATGGTCATGTTCATGGTTTCTTTAATATCTTGTAGCCATCTTCTTCTTGGTCTGCCTCTGCGTCCTGGGACCCTGCCCTCTAGTATTGTTCTTTCCATGCCATCGTGACGCTTGATGTGAACTTTTAATACTACTGCTACTATTTCTACTACTATTATTTTAAAAGCTGTTTGATCGTGATGTATTACTGACCACACAAATATGTGATATGTTTGATTAATCTATTCCAACAGGAATGCACAAGAAATCAATCGAAGCTTCCAAGAAAATGAGTGAAGAGGACAGTGACTTCTCTGGCTGTGAGACAAGTCCAATCATCAAAGGAAGTGTTAAAGAAGAAAGAAAATGTGAAAGCATCGCCACATTGAGAGCCAAAGCACAACAACATAGTGAGAAAGTTCTGCAGTCGTTGCACCCAGAGACGGAAGGAAGTTACTGTGATATCAACAAAAATCGAGATCTGAAACCACCAGAACTTCTTGATTCTTTACATCAGGAACTGAATTTGTGTTAATATAACGCGCATGCGCATTGAAAATAGTCTGACGTATGTCCGCTCTACCATTTTTTAAACGGTTAGAAGGCTGGCGTTAGATTTTAGAGGTGTCTGGTCATGCATGACCTTGTATTTTTTACAGTATCCTGTCCTCAGTGATGTTCTTGTGGTCAATAAAAGTCTGAACAACACTGTCCATGCGTGTGCAATAAAGACGTGTATTACAAGTTTCCTTCTGTCGGGATTTAGCCTTTTAGTCTATCCATTAGCGTTCCCAAGCATATCCGCGAGGACTGTTACTTTACGTCACGTTATATTATATTTATATACTCCAAACAAAATAAAGAGATAATTCAAGGTGACCGTTACTTTGGACTGTTACTTTACGTCACGTTATATTATATTTATATACTCCAAACAAAATAAAGAGATAATTCAAGGTGAAACTATCACTTAGAGCCGTTTTTTTATGCATGTACAATTGAAAGACTGCTATAATACATAGAAACAACTTGAACATAGTTGGAAAAGTATACGTCTCGGAGGGTGGGATAACTCTGTGTCTTAGTGGTTACGCCGTTGCCTTGTGTTCCGAAAATCGTGGGTTCGAATCCGAACCGCGCCGTTCTGTTAACGAGTTCATTTGTTTCTAGAGACCCCTAGAATTGTTGCTGGAATTACGGAGTTCGTTCTTTGTGCAATACCCTCGGCAGCTGGAGTACTATTTCTGGGGAGAGGGGCCGAGTCATATAGAGTAAAACCCGGTGCAGTGATGTTAATCCTTCAACTTTGTAAACTTTAGAAAAGTCGTATATGAACGTCAATATCATGATTCTGGGAGACGTTTTATGGAGATTCTAACATCTGTAGGTGAGCCACGTTCTTGGAAAATATTTAAACTTGCGTCTAAAATATTCCAGATGTCGTCTAAAATATTCCAGATGTCGTCTAAAATATTCCAGATGTCGTCTAAAATATTCCAGATGTCGTCTAAAATATTCCAGATGTCGTCTAAAATATTCCAGATGTCGTCTAAAATATTCCAGATGTCGTCTACAATATTCCAGAAGTCGTCTACAATATTCCAGATGTCGTCTAAAATATTCAAGATGTCGTCTAAAATATTCAAGATGTCGTCTAAAATATTCAAGATGTCGTCTAAAATATTCCAGATGTCGTCTAAAATATTCCAGATGTCGTCTAAAATATTCCAGATGTCGTCTAAAATATTCCAGATGTCGTCTAAAATATTCCAGATGTCGTCTAAAATATTCCAGATGTCGTCTACACTATTCAAGATGTCGTCTAAAATATTCAAGATGTCGTCTAAAATATTCCAGATGTCGTCTAAAATATTCCAAATGTCGTCTACAATATTCTGGAATGTCTGTGATGGTTACGACATTTAATGATGAATCTATACATTGATTGAACAAATTTAAAAGCATGTGTTGTACTTGTACGACTGAGCAAATGAAGATAGCGTAATGAGTACTTTTAATTAGTGTACCACAGGAACCGTCAGTTTTTATACCTTCGAGATCTTCTATAGATACTGAGCATGTAAAAGTCTCTCCGTGGTACTATGACCTTGGTTGGGTAATCGATAACCGTCAGTGATCGATTATCAATTATTTCTGTTCTGTTTTTGTTATGAGATTCCCCACCTACTTGTTATCAACCAGCTTTAATATCAATGTTATAATATGAATGTTATGTTATGAATGTTATAATATACATGTTATTACTGTTACTATTATAAATGGAATTGAATCAAAGGTCCCAGCAACTAGGGCTGAACATTCATAAGGGAAAGACAAAGATATTGAGAATTAACCAGGCAAACGACAACTCGATCTCCCTGAGTGAAATCCCTCTTCAAGAGGTAGAATCATACACATATTTGGGCAGCAACGTAGACAAAGATGGTGGGACAGATAGAGATGTTAAAATAAGAATACAGAAGGCAAGAGGAGCTTTCATTGCACTGGAAAACATATGGAAGTCCAAAGAAATCAAATCTAGAACAAAAATTTGGATATTTAACTCTAATGTTAAAGCAGTTCTACTGTATGGGTCAGAAACATGGAGAACAACTAAAACAATAGCGCATAAATTGCAAACATTCATCAACTGGTGTCTGCGCAGAATAGAGGGAATAAGATGGTATGATAGGGTCACAAATGAGGAACTTATGGAGAGAACAAGACAGATTCCAGTGAACGAACAGGTTAAAAAAGACGCTGGCGCTGGATAGGACACACTTTGCGAAAACCGGAGGGGAATATAACAAGAAGGGTCCTTGCCTGAACCCGCAGGAACAGCGAAAGAAGGGGAGGCCGAGAAATACATGGAGACGAGATGTGGAGGCGGAGATCAACAATATAAAGAAGAGCTGGAGGGAGCTGCAGGAGATAGCTAGAGATAGGAAGACTTGGCATGAGTTGGTTGAGGGCCTATGCCCCAACCCGGGGTAAAAAGGCAAAGAGAGAGAGAGAGAGATTATAAATGGAGAAAGAATTATATACAAATGTATTTAGAGTGAGAAACGTCTGGTTGAATGGATTAGATAGAGCGTGGCTCCCATGCAGGAGACCCGTGTTCAACTCACAGTAAGACCAAGAATTTTTTCTGTTGTGAGCATAAATGAAAAATTCTAACCTGAACAGCTTTACGGCGACTGCACTAGCCATGCGGTTATTAAATTTCTCAGGCTCTCGTCCTACCTGTCCTAGACCGCCCTAAAAAGTGGTACTACAGACAGTAGCGACAGTCACTACATTCAGGGGGCGATCAAATAGACAGTTAGTAAAACTAAAAATTAACTCGGTACATCACGTCAAAAAGACGATTTCGACGTGGACATGTCAATTAGTTTGACATAAACAAAATTAGTTTGACATAAACAAAATTAGTTTGACATAAACAAAATTAGTTTGACATAAACAAAATTAGTTTGACATAAACAAAATTAGTTTAACATAAACAAAATTAGTTTGACATAAACAAAATTAGTTTGACATAAACAAAATTAGTTTGACATAAACAAAATTAGTTTGATATAAACAAAATTAGTTTGACATAAACAAAATTAGTTTGATATAAACAAAATTAGTTTGACATAAACAATGACAAAATGAAATATTTAATATTATGCCCGTATGTTGAAGGGGCTCACAAGGGGATCAAAGAATAGTACCACTGCGACCTACAAGGCATGTCATAAGAGACGATTGAAGTCATTTGACGATTTGAGACGATTTACTCACCAAACTCTTACATAGACAAGAAATAAGTCAAACAGCTCTCTGTCAGCGTCATCAGACGGAATCGACACCGGAGCATGTCTTGCATGCAGACTGTATTCTCCAGGGTGAGCTGAGAAGCAACATGGGGCCACACCCAATCTACCTGACAGACCTTAAGCTGACCACACAATACGTGGTCCACAGTGGATTAGGCGCATGTCCAGAGATCCACCAAGACTTTAAACTTCATAAAATTGCCAGAGAACATATTCAAGAACTGTTCTGAACGATCTCATTACATAGAAAGGAAAAAACAAATTTTCTCCTGAGTGCATTAGAGATATTATATTACAGGGATATGAACTCAGATTCGGAACAAACATAAACGAACCAGGTGTTTATTTTCTTTACTAGAATAAACTAAAGACTTTTCATAGCGAGAACATCACGTTCAAACAAATAACGACTATTTTGGTTATATGATGGCGTGTTGGTAAAACAAACTAAGAAAATTAAGAAACAAATAACACTAGCGAAGAATGCAAGTTAGAAATATAACTTATTTGTTTGATATTTATGTTATTGAAATATGATACTATCAGTATGCCTTTGATTGCAAATGCTACAGAAGAGTACTTAGAATATCATGAACAGAGAAAAGATCAAATGCTACAGAAGAGAACTTAGAATATCATGGACAGAGAAAAGAACAAATGCTACAGAAGAGTACTTAGAATATCATGGACAGGGAAAAGATCAAATGCTACAGAAGAGTACTTAGAATATCATGGACAGAGAAAAGAACAAATGCTACAGAACAGTACTTAGAATATCATGGACAGAGAAAAGAACAAATGCTACAGAAAGACTTAGAATATCATGGACAGAAAGCAAATGACAAAAGAAAAGAATATATGACAGAAAGATCATGCTACAGAAGAATACTTAGAATATCATGGACAGAGAAAAGAACAAATGCTACAGAACAGTACTTAGAATATCATGGACAGGGAAAAGAACAAATGCTTCTATTCTGCAGCAGCTTGATGTTAAAAAGAGTTGGCTATTAAAGAGCATAAAAACAAGGATAATTAAATATTTCGGACACATCAAAAGACATGACTGCATAGAACAGATAATTTTGGAGAGATTGATGACTGGAAGAAGAATGAGAGGAAGACCTAGAAGACGATGGGTGCAAGTTCTCATTGACGTTCTGAAATGACAGTTGCTAACGCCGGTGAACTTGCACAGAACAGAGAGTTTTTTTTCAGGACTGCTGTCATGGGAGCCAAGTTCCGGAAGGGACAAGCTACTTGATGATGATGATGACTATCAGTATTATTGTTGTTAATATTATTGTTATATTATTATTGTTAAATATTATTGTTATATTATTGTGTTTCTTACATCACGTTTTTATTGGTATAATAAAGAAGGAGAACCACGTGATATGTTTTGGTTAAGCTGTGTTAAAACTTGTATTTGGTTATGCTAAAGAAGATGATGTTGATGAAAGGGGATATGGATGATGATAGAGAAGATGATGATGATGAGAGTGATGTGATGATGATAGAGAAGATGATGTTGATGAAAGTGGTGTGATGATGATAGAGAAGATGATGTTGATGAAAGTGATGTGATGATGATAGATGATGATGATGTTTGATGAAAGTGGTGTGATGATATAGAAGATGATGTTGATGAAAGTGGTGTGATGATGATAAAAGATGATGATGTTGATGAAAGTGGTGTGATCATTCTGTTGATGAGATTGGAAAGTGATAAATCTATTTGTTCTCTTCTCTGTCCATGATATCATGGATGATTCTTCTGTAACACTTATATTCAAACGTTCATATCTGTGGGGTTTTTACTGTCTTGTTAAATGTCCATTTCTTCTTCTTCTATTTTACCTTTCGTCTCTACGGAGGCATAGGTCCTCAGCCAAGTCTTTGCATACTCTCATACGCTTGGTTGTGGTTTTTATAGCTGAATGTTTTTTTTTAACAAAGTGGAGTCGCTAATCTTACAAGGTGGGGTAGCTAATCTTACAAGGTGGGGCTAAAGTGTAGCTATCTTACAAGGTGGGGTAGCTAATCTTACAAGGTGGAGTAGCTTTAAACTTACAAGGTGGAGTAGCTAATTCTCACAAGGTGGGTAGCTAATCTTACAAGGTGGAGTAGCTAATCTTACAAGGTGGGGTAGCTAATCTCAAGGTGATAGCTAATCTTAAGGTGGGGTAGCTAATCTTACAAGGTGGAGTAGCTAATCTTACAAGGTGGAGTAGCTAATCTTAAGGTGGAGTAGCTAATCTTAAAGGTGGAGTAGCTAATCTTACAAGGTGGAGTAGCATCTAAGGTGGTAGCAACTTACAAGGTGGAGTAGCTAATCTTACAAGGTGGAGTAGCTAATCTTACAAGGTGGAGTAGCTAATCTTACAAGGTGGGGTAGCTAATCTTACAAGGTGGTAGCACTAAGGTAGCTAATCTTAAAGGTGGAGTAGCTAATCTGGTGAGTAGATTAAGGTGGGGTAGCTAATCTTACAAGGTGGAGTAGCTAATCTTAAAAGGTGGGGTAGCTAATCTTACAAGGTGGAGTAGCTAATCTAAGGTGGGAGTAATCTACAAGGTGGAGTAGCTAATCTTACAAGGTGGAGTAGCTAATCTTACAAGGTGGAGTAGCTAATCTTACAAGGTGGGGTAGCTAATCTTACAAGGTGGGGTAGCTAATCTTACAAGGTGGGGTAGCTAATCTTACAAGGTGGAGTAGCTAATCTTAAGGTGGGAGCTAACTAAAGGTGGTAGCTAATCTTACAAGGTGGAGTAGCTAATCTTAAAGGTGGGTAGCTAATTACAAGGTGGAGTAGCTAATCTTAAGTGGGTAGCTAATCTTACAAGGTGGAGTAGCTAATCTTACAAGGTGGTAGCTAATTGTAAGGTGGGTAGCTAATCTTACAAGGTGAGTAGCTAATCTTACAAGGTGGGGTAGCTAATCTTACAAGGTGGGGTAGCTAATCTTACAAGGTGGGGTAGCTAATCTTACAAGGTGGGGTAGCTAATCTTACAAGGTGGGGTAGCTAATCTTACAAGGTGGGAGCTACATCTTACAAGGTGGGTAGCTAATCTTACAAGGTGGAGTAGCTAACTAATCTTACAAGGTGGAGTAGCTAATCTTACAAGGTGGAGTAGCTAATCTTACAAGGTGGGGTAGCTAATCTTACAAGGTGGAGTAGCTAATCTTACAAGGTGGGGTAGCAAATCTTACAAGGTGGAGTAGCTAACTAATCTTACAAGGTGGAGTAGCTAATCTTACAAGGTGGGGTAGCTAATCTTACAAGGTGGGGTAGCTAATCTTACAAGGTGGAGTAGCTAATCTTACAAGGTGGAGTAGCTAATCTTACAAGGTGGAGTAGTTTAAACTTACAAGGTGGGTAGCTAATCTTACAAGGTGGAGTAGCTTAATCTTACAAGGTGGAGTAGCTAATCTTACAAGGTGGAGTAGCTAATCTTACAAGGTGGAGTAGCTAATCTTACAAGGTGGAGTAGCTAATCTTACAAGGTGGGGTAGCTAATCTTACAAGGTGGAGTAGCTAATCTTACAAGGTGGAGTAGCTAATCTTACAAGGTGGAGTAGCTAATCTTAAAGGTGGAGAGCTAATCTTCAAGGTGGAGTAGCTAATCTTACAAGGTGGAGTAGCTAGATCTTACAAGGTGGAGTAGCTAATCTTACAAGGTGGAGTAGCTAATCTACAAGGTGGGTAGCTAATCTTACAAGTGGTAGTAACGGGTTAATCTTACAAATGTTGTAGCCGGATATCGTCTCAGAAGACGAACGGGTTAATGTTTACTTTTCCCGCAGAGAACAAGTAAAACTTATCATCATCATTATCAAATAGCTTGTCCTGAGCAGAACTTTGCCACAACAACAGTCCTTTGGAATTTCTCTCATAGACCAGATGTCCTACCTCTGCAGCCGTCATGTTCAAATCATCAGTTACATCCTGAATCCATCTTCTCCATGGTCTTCCTCTTCTCTTCTTTGCCGGAATGCCTCCTTCATGATGGTCTTCTCCAGCCCTTCGTGTCTCTTTATAAGTCCAAAATACTTTAATTTGTCTCGTTCTTATTTGTAGCATCAGCCAGTTTTCTTTGATTTTGAGTTTGTTCTATTCTCTGTCCATGATATAAAATTACTCTTCTGTAACACTTATATTCAAAAGCACATATATGTTTTCCCACTGCCTTATTAAAATGTCCATGCTTCACACCTATACATTGCCACTGGGAATATACATGCTCTCTCCAATCAGTTCCATTTTATACTATTTTTAGTTGTTTAATTATTCTGTAAAGTCATGTTTGTTCTTCTTTTAATTTCCTTCATCCCATTTCCATCTGTTGTTAGCAGTGAACCAAGATATTCAAAATTGTTCACATTTTCTACGTTCTCTCCGTTGATAAAAATATCTTTTGTCATGTTCGTTTTATCCGTTGTCATTATTTTTTTTTTCCCACATTGAGATATAGATTGTGTTTTTCGCTTTTATCTTTCACTTTCCTAATAATTTCTCAATCCCTTTTTGTGATGTTGACAGTAGCACTGTATCGTCCGACAGAGGTTATATTTTAACATTTTCTCTTTTCTCTCTGTTGATAAAAATATATTGGTTTGTTCAAGTTATGAGTAACAAAATATTTGGTCTTGTTAAAGTTATGAAACAAAATATCTTGATCTTTTTCAGTTATGAAGTAAACAAAATATATTTGATCTTGTTTCAAAATTATGAAGTAAACAAAATATATTTGATCTTGTTTCAAAGTTATGAAGTAAACAAAATATATCTTGTTTAAAATAAACAAAATATATTTGATCTTGTTTAAAGTTATAAGTAACAAATATTTGATTTTGTTTCAAAGTTAGAAGTAAACCAAACTATCAGATAAATGTCAAATGTAGTGTCATGATTAATAAATGCTTCAAGAAAAACAAGACTAAATGAAGGGGAACAAATTCATGTTCAGTTTATATATGTACGTGTTCTGTCTTAACGTCAAGTTCTTTCACGTGTCGTTAAAATGGCGGGATGCTGAACACCTGGGGCAGGTTCGTAAAACGAAAGAAGACTAGTGAGAAAGTTGGGGTCTAATCGTAACCTAATCCCCTTTCCGAAGTTGTTAATCGCCAGCTCTGATTGCCTAAATCTAGATAATCGTCTTCTACCTTAGAGCTTGTTCCGGTAGGCGGAATGATAAGTCCCGGATATCTGGCTCAGCTGTGTGTCATGCGCATGACGGAAGCACAAAAGTATAGTTATGTTTAAATTTATGCATTTCTTAAGTGAAACTTTATATTGCAATATTTTAAAAATATTTTTTTAAATGTTTAGCTACTTTTCAAAAGATGAAAACTAATATGCTTAATTATTAACGCTAACACTAACAATATTGTTAATTTTAATTTGAGAGTTTGTCTTGTATAAATAGATCAAGTGCGACTTCTAAGATAAGTAATCGGGTTTAGTTAGCCTAAAGTAATCATAGTCATCTTCTAAGAAAAGTAATCAGTCTTCAGTTACATGAGTATTCGGGTTTTTTTTCCAGTATCGACATATATTGCTAATTAACAAATAGGGCAGTCAATTTTGTAATATTCATATTAGAGGATGTTCTGTTTACAGAAGATTGTTAGAAACGGCTGAGAATACTCCTACTCAAGAACAAACTCACCGTGGATTGAAAAGTAAGGCCGATAATGCAAAGGTTTGACTGGTACAAACCAGAACATTGGCAAAGGGCGATACTTTTCGGACGCCGATCATCCTAGACAGATGACGTTCAAATACCATGGCTCAAATCATATAAAGGCCGAACAAAACCCAAAAAAATAATCGTTTGAATGACAAGCACATGCGTCTCCAGCGACTGAGAATGTTCCTAATCCCAAACAACCTTGTACTGTCAGAAAGAGCGCATATTGTAGACATACTCTTTGGCGAAGATCATAAAGCCCAAATATACGGCGAAAAATGATCGTAAAATAGCAATGAATACAAGAACGATAACAGTTCCCGTGACTAGCACTAGAGGGGTCGAGAATGCTTCTAAACCGGAGCGACCTCACCCAGTCAGCGTAAAGTAGCTAATGCTCTTTGGCGTAGATCCAAACCCAAAAATACGGCAATAAAAGATCATTAAAGAGTGTTTATCATACGATGTGTACCGAACGACCTCACCTAAGGCAGGAAATCCGATAGAGAAGTTGCACTTCACTAATTAACTCTGGCCGTAAAAGTACCAATGGTACGAGGACTCAAGGCAAGAGTTACACGGACAACAGGTTTCCTGTAACGATCACACTTGGAGGATCTAAGCGTCAAGCACCTCTGAAGTCGGCGAGGCTGTCCGTATGGTTGAGGGACACCTGTAAAAGGGCAATTTAGGCCTCACGCAAAACTCAGAAGCGCAATACCAGGCGTCATGACGTTCGCCAGAATTAACACCGGGCGTTCGCGCGAAAGAGAGAGAGAGAGAGAGAGAGAGAGAGAGAGACAGAGAGAGAGAGAGAGAGAGAGAGAGAGACGAGAGCAGGAGAGAGAGAGAGGAGAGAGAGAGAGACAGAGAGAGAGAACAGAGAGACAGAGAGAGAGAGAGACAGAGAGACAGAGAGAGAGACAGAGAGAGAGAGAGAGACAGAGAGAGAGAGAGAATACGTACACGTACAGTGGGGCGTCTGTAGCTTACGCGGTATTGAGCTCGATCACAACCCAAGCGTACCTGGTTCCACGGCGGGCAGTATGGAATCAAATTCGTCTCTGTAGATTTTACGAACGGTAAAAATAGACCTCAGCATTCAGAAAGCAATTGCATATTAATGAACGTATAAGTAGTGCCTGAAAAAATCAACAACTCGTTTACTGTGATTGGTGGCTAAGTCCTGTAACGGATACTCATTTTTCTTTCTCGTTTTACACGATTTTCAGGGTTTTTTCAATATATACACAGAAGTTGAAGAACGATATGGGGCTTGCGTAAATAAGAATGAGAACCACTGCTAGAGATTGCTGTTTGCATGTATTTCGTCTGTCACGTGAGACTGATGTATGCTCACTTAAAGAAACGAGGATAAAAGGGGGTGGGGGGGGACTATTTTGTTAGCTTTCAGCGAGGGTTTACTTGTCGGTAAAACCTGTATTCTTTTCTTGACAAGTTTCTCTTAAGGTAAGTCCAGGGATACATTGACTTCCGGGTATACTAAGAGCCTGGAAAAGTAAAATATGTGTTACAGACAACAACTGGTTGGGAAACAGATTGAAGGGAAGTAACCCAAGACTACAATTCAGAACAAGATATCAGAAATTGGTTCAGGGGAGATAAATGAAGATTTGCAGGATCAGGGTAGGACACTGTAGTCTCAGAGACCATCTGCATCAAGTTTGGGAGACTGCAGAGTATGCAGACAAGATTACGTAACACATATTATAAGAATATCCCATCCATGCCGGTCAAAGAAATGAAACTTGAACGAAGGGACAAATACTTCAAACTTGAACGAAGGGACAAATACTTCAAACTTGAACGAAGGGACAAATACTTCACGTTATGGCGGTCTTTGTGACGTAGAGGTTAGGAGTTTGTCTCTCTTGCCAGAGGTTCCATGTTCGCTCCCCAGTGGAGCCATCTGGATATTTTTCCAGAGAGCCCTGATCTCAGGGTAGGTGAGATCGAGTTTCTAGTCCTATCTGAGAGGGACGATAGGACGTAGGTCCCGTGTTCATGTTGAGCACATAAAAGAACCCTTGGCAGTTCAATATCGAGAAGAGCAGGCGGGAAAGCAGTTGCCCGGGCAAATTTCATTAGAAAAGATTAAAAATTAGAAACAATTCCTACAAAATTTTCTTTATCATCTTCAAAATTACATCGTAGTCCCTCGCCGGTGCTACGGGGTTCGTGCACTGCAGTTGAGATCTTCATGTGTAAGAAAGGGATCTGATCACACATGGTTACTCACCAAAGTGCAATAATGATGGTTCTATCAATCAATCAATCAATCAATCAGTCAACTTTGACGTAGACAGTAAGAGACTGTGACAACCACCCACCCACGCACAGAATGCTCTCGATCGATGTCGGAAAAGAAGCATAACAGACGTCAAATTTTAGAATAAGAAACAGATGTGCATCAGATCGGAATTAAGTAACAGACAAATCAGCCTCTTTTTGCTTTTCTTCAATCTTGTTTTGCCTCACAGCGTCAGGATAAGAAGAGATTTCTAGAACGTGCCCTTGTGTGCGCTTCATAAATAGTGTCTTTCGTCACCTCTGTTATCTCTGAGGTCCACCTTTGCGTGGCTATTGGTGATCTGCTTATGTGGCCGAACCATTTAATTTGTTGTTTCTTGATGAAGTTCAGTATTGATGTTGTACCCATTTTTTCTTGATGATTACATTTCTAAGCCGGTCTCTTCTTGTTACCCCCATCATTCTTCGTAGACACTTCATCTCTGTCATGACTAGTTTTCTTTTATCAGTTTCAGTTTGGAATATTTTCATTGCACTCCGGACATGTCATAGTGCTCCGATCTCCTTCGCAATATCTCAAACAGCGTCCAGCGACTGACCGTACCAATTCGATTTTGATTGATCAGCCTACTCACGTACTTGTTATGCTGTTCTTTTCTTGCTACTCCAATCTTCAAACCCTGCTCCTGCAATCTAGTAGTTGACGTGGATAAGTTTAAATGAAAATCTTCTTTGCGGCCGCACTCTATGAGGACGTTCAAAATATCAGCTATATCGTTCTTTTATCGTTTGATGTTAGCGTCTATGTTTTTATCCCTGATAGTTTAATGTTGAAACAAATGAACAAAGAAACAATAATTCAATAAAAGGGAATCTATCCTACATACATAACATAACATAACATAACATAACAAGACATAACATAACATAACATAACATAACATAACAAGACATAACATGACATAACATAACATAACATAACATAACATAACATAACAAGACATAACATAACATAACATAACATAACATAACATAACATAACATATAACATAACATAACATAACATAACATGATAAACAAACAAACGAACAAAAAGTATGTAGATAAGACTAAGTAAACCTGTATTACAAGACTGTCCCATTCATGCCGGTCAAAGAATTGAAACTTGGACGAAGGGACCAACATTTCAAGAGAAATTGTAAGAGACGAGACCATGTGCTGGGAATCACTTGTGCAAGATAAATTGTAATAGACCGAGACCATGTGCTGGGAATCACTTGTCGATTTGTAGACCAGACCATGCGAATCACGTCAAGATCGTCAAATGGATCTTCTCATGTGTTTTGGTTAAGATCCTACTGTAGTGCCCACTTGATCGAGGCCAATATGTCAAAACCTTCACTAAACGTCAACTGGCAAAATAAAATCCACTTGAACAAACTCCGTGCGCTCTCATTCGAAAGATTGATGACGCTCTGAGTTTTCACGTTCACTCGGACCGAGTCTACCCATTGCGACACTCCCAGATAGGGTTCAATGTATTTTTGTTATGTGGTGCTGTAACAACAGAAGAGAAACTCGCATAGCTGAGAATCGTCGTACCGTTGGGGAGCAGAGAAAGCGAGCTACTCGAAAAGACAAAACGCACAACACCCGCCACATATCAACTAAGCTTGATAATAAAATAAAAAAAGCAAAATCAAGCAAAGGGAGACAACAATGAGTTTCTTTATGTATTTCGACATTGTTTATCTCCCATGGAATTACTGTTCAATACACATTCACTTTTTTTTTTTCATTGTTATTTTGTTGTTTAAGTTATATTTCACTCGTATGAGGGACAGGGCACACTTAAAGTCGGTACAGTAAATAGAAAAAGTAGCATTCTTTCTTTACTTTGCTCACACTGTACATCCTGTTGATGTCTGTTTCTGTTCGAGTTCTTGTGAGTAACCATTTATAAAACCATCTCGATGTGTTTCAGCCATTGTTCATTTATACAATTTGTTACATATTCAATGAAATAAATGAAAGCGTTATGGGAGACCTCTTCTTCTTCTTTGAACACTCCATATCGACCACTTGTTAACCCCTGTGTTGTATTGATCTGAGCCTAAGAGCGATTGTACGTTGTGCCAGTTATTCGCCTACAAGTAGGCCAGCACATCCGTTTATACGATGGTTTTAATTTACTAGGGTAGCTTCCTAGGTCCTACATTAGTCGCTTCTTATATGCCTTGTAGGTCGCAGTGGTGCTATTCTTTGCTTCCATTTCGGGCCCCGGCACCACACGAACAGTTATGGGAGACAACTATCTCGGCCTAGTGTCCACGTGATCGTGGCTTTACACTGTGGTCTCAGAACACACCTACATAAAATAGACCTCAGGAACTCCGCTACCTGAACCTGTGGAACACCAAAGCAATCCCCAGAGCACACACTGAAAGACTACCTCAGCCTGATCAGTGTGAGAATGGAAGTCTGGGAAATAGAAACAACCCTTCAAAATAAACAATGGCGGACCGGTGAAGACCTCATGCGCATCACCCTGTTTATGACATACCGGAGTAGTTGCATAGCAGAAGTTGATCACAGAAGTAGAAGAAGATAGCGACCAAAGGGTGGGAGCTTTCATAGAGCCAACAGGCAACTAAACAAAATTGTAAAACTTCCGAACAGCTCTCGTTCGAAATAATAACGACGCTCGGGATTGTAAACATTTAAAACGTCACTGGGTATCTCTCTCTGCAGCACTAAAGTATAAAGGTCAACATTGCTAAAACAAATTGACTAAGATAATAGTGTAGTACCGCCTGAAGGACCAAAGGGTGGAATCCTCCATAGAACCAATGGGCAACTAGTTACCGTAAAAAAATTCCGAGTAGCTCTTATTCGAAATAATGATGACTCGGAGTTGTTACACGTTTCAAACCTATGTCCACCCGCTGCGGCACTATCGGTTAAGGGTCTAATTAAAAAAAAAATTTGATGTGAATTATTCAATTTAATTAATGTCAGGGAGGTAGTAACTCTCAAATTTGTTAGTTAGTCAATGAACTGCTACATTGATGGGCTGCTACATTGATGGTCTGCTACATTGATGGGCTGCTACATTGATGGGCTGCTACATTGATGGTCTGCTACATTGATGGTCTGCTACATTGATGGGCTGCTACATTGATGGGCTGATACATTGATGGTCTGCTACATTGATGGTCTGCTACATTGATGGTCTGCTACATTGATGGTCTCCATTGATGGGCTGCTACATTGATGGGCTGCTACATTGATGGGCTGCTACATTGATGAACTGCTACATTGATGAACTGCTACATTGATGGGCTGCTACATTGATGAACTGCTACATTGATGAACTGCTACATTGATGGGCTGCTACATTGATGAACTGCTACATTGATGGGCTGCTACATTGATGAACTGCTACATTGATGGGCTGCTACATTGATGGGCTGCTACATTGATGAACTGCTACATTGATGGGCTGCTACATGACTGTGAGTGAGTCATGCCACATAGATCGGTTGTCAATTGATGGAGCAGTCATTGATGGCTGCTACATGATGGGTGTTAGCATTGTGACACCGGTAACATCGAAGTGGAGATGCAAGGAAGACAGACGAGAAAAGTATTGAACAGCTAATGATAGAAGAGTGCACATCTGACATGGATAGAAGAGTGATAAGAACTATCAATTGTCTGTACAAGGTAACATCGAATGATAGCAAACAGAGGAAGAACGAGAGAGAAACATCATTAAAAACAGCAGTAAACTTGATGGCTAGCGAGAGTGTCAACATCTGACATGATAGCAAACAGCAGTGATAGAGAACCGTATCAATGGTCTCGGTAGCGTAGAGGTTACGTGCTCGCCTCTCGCTCCAAAGGTACTCGGTTCACTCCTTGTAGAGCTATCAGGATATTTTTCCAGAGATCCCTGATCTCAGTGTAGATGAGATCGAGTTCCTAGCCCTATCGGAGACGGACGATAAAACGTAGATCTCGTGTTCAATTTGAGCACGTAAAATAACCCTTGACAGTTCAAAATCGAGAAGAGCAGGTTGGATAGCCGCTGCCCGGGCAAAATTCATTAGAAAATATTAAAATTAAAATTTTTACAAAAACATCTTCCCCATCTTCAAAATTACATCTGGGACCCTCGCCGGTGCTACGGAATTCGTGCACTGTGTAAAAGAAAGATATTAGAACACACATGGTTACACACCGAAGTGCAATGATGATGGTCTTATCATCAATCAATCAATCAATCAATCAATCAATCAATCAATCATGGTATACGCGCTCTGATATAACTAAAACAAGTTCCGTTCTTAAGCTATTTTAATCGATTGGCGTCATGGCACACACATTACCATATATATTCCGTCCTCAACTGCAGCAGCCATCCTAAAGTCCATTTGCTCACCGTACCTATGAGAAGTTGATAAGTAGACCTTCTCTCTATACCACGACGACGACGCTGCCTGGCATGTCCAAACATAACATTTAATTCTCTCTCTTGTTCCAGTGTCTGAGACTGGCCCATATCACATAAATAAGAGGGTCTCTGTGGCTAAGTGGTTAAGCCCTTTGCCTTGTGAGTCGAAGGTCGTGGGTTTGAGTCCGGACCGCGCCATTCTGTTCACGAGTGCAGTTTTTCCAGAGACCCTAGGATTGTTGCTGGAGCTACGGAGTTCGTGTTTTGTGCAATACTCTCGGCAGATAGTATGCGGAGAGGGACCGAGCCGTATGGGGTAAAACCCGGTGCAATGAAGTCAATCCTTCGGCTTTTAAAAAAACATAAATAAGTGCGCACCGCATAGATGACATCGGCTCTGTCCATACATTGGTTGTCCTGCACTCCAGCACGTCCAGGTGTGCACGGCTGTCCATACATTGGTTGCACTGCACTCCAGCACGTCCAGGTGTGCACCGCTAAGTCGTTGTCTTGAGAAATCATTGTCTTTGTTCATCAGAAGGTTGAAAGTGGCGTGCCTAGGCTTAACGAGGCTTTGATCCCCTCCGCAACAAACAATCAAAGAAATATATTTATTGACAAAAAGTTGTTTATCAAGCACATGATAGGATACATCACTACACATTTCAACAATTTTATTCAAGGAGAGATACAGTCTTCCAAAGCCAACGTATGCATCTCAACATTCAACGTATGCATCTCAACATTCTACCTATGCATCTCAACATTCTAGCTATGCACCTCAACATTCTACCTATGCATCTCAACATTCTACCTATGCATCTCAACATTCTACCTATGCATCTCAACATTCTAGCTATGCATCTCAACATTCTAGCTATGCACCTCAACATTCTACCTATGCATCTCAACATTCTAGCTATGCATCACAACATTCTACCTATGCATCTCAACATTCTACCTATGCATCTCAACATTCTACCTATGCATCTCAACATTCTACCTATGCATCTCAACATTCTAGCTATGCATCTCAACATTCTAGCTATGCATCACAACATTCTACCTATGCATCTCAACATTCTACCTATGCATCTCAACATTCTACCTATGCATCTCAACATTCTAGCTATGCATCTCAACATTCTACCTATGCATCTCAACATTCTACCTATGCATCTCAACATTCTACCTATGCATCTCAACATTCTAGCTATGCATCTCAACATTCTACCTATGCATCTCAACATTCTAGCTATGCATCTCAACATTCTAGCTATGCATCTCAACATTCTAGCTATGCATCTCAACATTCTAGCTATGCATCTCAACATTCTAGCTATGCATCTCAACATTCTAGCTATGCATCTCAACATTCTACCTATGCATCTCAACATTCTACCTATGCATCTCAACATTCTACCTATGCATCTCAACATTCTAGCTATGCACCTCAACATTCTACCTATGCATCTCAACATTCTACCTATGCATCTCAACATTCTACCTATGCATCTCAACATTCTACGTATGCATCTCAACATTCTACCTATGCATCACAACATTCTACGTATGCATCTCAACATTCAACGTATGCATCTCAACATTCTACCTATGCATCACAACATTCTACCTATGCATCTCAACATTCTACCTATGCATCACAACATTCTACCTATGCACCTCAACATTCTACGTATGCATCTCAACATTCTACCTATGCACCTCAACATTCTACGTATGCATCTCAACATTCTACCTATGCATCTCAACATTCTAGCTATGCATCACAACATTCTACCTATGCATCTCAACATTCTACGTATGCATCTCAACATTCTACCTATGCACCTCAACATTCTACGTATGCATCTCAACATTCTACCTATGCATCACAACATTCTACCTATGCATCACAACATTCTACCTATGCATCTCAACATTCTACCTATGCATCTCAACATTCTACCTATGCATCACAACATTCTACCTATGCATCTCAACATTCTAGCTATGCATCACAACATTCTACCTATGCATCTCAACATTCTACCTATGCATCTCAACATTCTACCTATGCATCACAACATTCTACCTATGCATCTCAACATTCTACCTATGCATCTCAACATTCTACCTATGCATCTCAACATTCTACCTATGCATCTCAACATTCTACCTATGCATCTCAACATTCTACCTATGCATCTCAACATTCTAGCTATGCATCTCAACATTCTAGCTATGCATCACAACATTCTACCTATGCATCTCAACATTCTACCTATGCATCACAACATTCTACCTATGCATCTCAACATTCTAGCTATGCATCTCAACATTCTAGCTATGCATCTCAACATTCTACCTATGCATCTCAACATTCTACCTATGCATCTCAACATTCTACCTATGCATCTCAACATTCTAGCTATGCATCTCAACATTCTACCTATGCATCTCAACATTCTACCTATGCATCTCAACATTCTAGCTATGCATCTCAACATTCTAGCTATGCATCTCAACATTCTAGCTATGCATCTCAACATTCTACCTATGCATCTCAACATTCTACCTATGCATCACAACATTCTACCTATGCATCTCAACATTCTACCTATGCATCTCAACATTCTACGTATGCATCTCAACATTCTACCTATGCATCTCAACATTCTACATTTGTATATTTTTAAAAGTTTTGTTTGTTTGTTTAAGATATAAATAAAAACCCGAAGTAAATATGGAATGTGGGCAACACGAGGTAAAAGAAAATATTGGTGAAAAGGTTTTTAAAATATGTCATTTTTTAAAATCCAGATCGTAGGATTACTGTTGAGGCTACGGAGTTCGTGCTTTGTCCATTGATCCCTGTAGGTGGTGTGACATTTCTGCCTGGAAGGACTCAGCACTATGCGGAATCCCGGTGCAATGAAGTTTTTCCTTCGTCTTGCCCGAGTTGTTACCGGGGCCCAAATTGGGGTGTAAAGAATAACACCACTGTTACCTGTCACTCATGTTGTAAGAGGCGACTAAGGAGGTTGGTCGTGGGCTAGCTACCCCACACCGTAAAAACACTAGATGGCTACAGAACGGAGAGCGAACCGAGTAAACGCTGGCTGAAACCGGACACATCGCCGAAGGATAAGCACCAGAGCTCCAAATGGTGCTGAAGATGTGACGTAAAACACACCAATGCTAAGGCTGCATGAATCAGGTTTCCACATGAACAGAATTTATTGGGAGGTCTGGTACATCGGTCTGGGCGGTGATCGCGAGAGAGATTCCTTCGTCTGTAAACATTTGAAACTTCTCTCTTCTTATTCTTCTTACGTTCGCCCGTTATCAATTCAGGCGTAGTCTGGGCGCCTGGCATGGCGGTTCTGTCTGATTTTTGCGTAAATGCCTGCTTTCCTTATTATCAAGTGCCCGTGTCATACAAGCGTGTCTTCTCGAACTTCAGAAGTAAAACTCCTCCTTTTAATTGCTTTGTACGGAGCTATCTTGAAACATGAAGATATCTTAAAGTCGTTGCTTTCAATTGCTGCTTTGTACGGAGCTATCTTGAAACATGAAGATATCTCAAAGTCGTTGCTTTCAATTGTTGCTTTGTACGGAGCTATCTTGAAACATGAAGATATCTCAAAGTCGTTGCTTTCAATTGTTGCTTTGTACGGAGCTATCTTGAAACATGAAGATATCTTAAAGTCGTTGCTTTCAATTGCTGCTTTGTACGGAGCTATCTTGAAACATGAAGATATCTCAAAGTCGTTGGCTGTTAAATGGTGGCCACTTCGTATATATAAGATCAAGTATGCAGGTGATAGGCGGGTCACTTCTTGTCACAATTTGCAGACCCCTAGAGTGTTATGTGACTACTACTTTACATATATAAACTCTCAAGTATGCAGGAAATACGAATTTAAAAAGAAATTATGCGACAATTATCAAAGCAACACCAGTTTTTAAAGTCTAAATAAAATATGGAACTGTGAGTCGGTTACAGAAGTATAGTATAAAATACAACCAAACAGTAGACCACAAATATATCTACCATCAGATGTCTCACAATAAAAAACAAATAATTATAAACAAACACGAACAACGAAATAGAAAACGTAGGGGAAACAAATACGGAACTTTAATAATAAAATTAAAAAATAGAAAATTAAGGAACAAAATAGAAATGTAATGAACAAAATAGAAATGTAATGAACAAAATAGAAATGTAATGAACAAAATAGAAATGTAATGAACAAAATAGAAATGTAATGAACAAAATAGAAATGTAATGAACAAAATAGAAATGTAATGAACAAAATAGAAATGTAATGAACAAAATAGAAATGTAATGAACAAAATAGAAATGTAATGAACAAAATAGAAATGTAATGAACAAAATAGAAATGTAATGAACAAAATAGAAATGTAATGAACAAAATAGAAATGTAATGAACAAAATAGAAATGTAATGAACAAAATAGAAATGTAATGATAACGTTCTTCTTCAACCTTTCGCCCCTAGGAAGCATAGGTCCGCAACCAAGGTCTTCCAAGTCCACCTACCCAAGACCATATTTTCCAGATCTCTCCACTCTCTCCCCATTCTCTTGCATACCGTCTCCAGCTCCCGTCTCCAGGTGTTCCTGGGTCTTCCTTACTCTATTGCCGTGGGGTTCTATCGGAGAGCCTGTCTCGTGATGCTGTTAGGAGGTTTCCTCAGTGTGTACTGACTGGGTCGCTTCGTGAGTCCCTCCTTGCAGGGTCCTTCTTCCTTGGGTGGCGGCCAGCATGAATTTTCTAGTTGTGGTTTCTGTAGCTATCTAGTGTTTTTTTTGGGAGGGCGGGGGAGTGGTAGCTAGCCAGCCCCACGCTCAGTTTCCTTAGTCGTCTCTTAGACATGGTGCAAGGTAACAGTGGTTCTATTCTTTACATCCCAATTTGGACCCCGGTACCCACTCGGCCGCCCAATGATAACGTTAGAAAACTGAAATGTTATTTTTTTTTAAAACAACGTAGAAAATAGAATTGTCAGTATAGAAAACCAACTGCAAGAATAAAGATTGAAGTGGGAAATATAAAAGAATGTAATACGAGTAATAGATGAAATTAGCAGAAGAAATGAAGAAAGGAGCAAATAATTGCACAAATAACAAAAAAACTACTACTAAAAGATTTCATTCTGCAATAAAATCAGGACGGATAGATATTTCTTCATTCAGTCGCGTCCACTCAACTTCAACATCCGTATTTCAATGTTGTATCTGACATGTATATGATTCCTTCTCATAATTCCAACGTGTTCCAGTTTCAGTAACAGTTCCAACGTTTTCCAGTTTCAGTAACAGTTCCAACGTTTTCCAGTTCCAGTAACAGTTCCAACGTGTTCCAGTTCCAGTAACAGTTTCAGCTCCAGTAACAGTTCCAACGTGTTCCAGTTCCAGTAACAGTTCAATGTGTTCAGTTACGTAACAGTTCCAACGTGTTCCAGTTCCAGTAACAGTTCCAATGTTTTCCAGTTCCAGTAACAGTTCCAACGTGTTCCAGTTCCAGTAACAGTTCAACGTGTTCAGTTCCAGTAACAGCTCCAACGTGTTCCAGTTTCAGTAACAGTTCCAACGTTTTCCAGTTCAGTAACAGTTCAACGTGTTCCAGTTCCAGTAATGCGTTCAACGTGTTCCAGTTCAGTAACAGTTCAGCGTGTTCCAGCTCCAGTAACAGTTCCAACGTGTTCCAGTTCCAGTAACAGTTCCAACGTGTTCCAGTTCCAGTAACAGTTCAACGTGTTCCGTTCCAGTAACAGTTCCAACGTGTTCCAGTTCCAGTAACAGTTCCAACGTGTTCCAGTTCCAGTAACAGCTCCAACGTGTTCCAGTTCTAGTAACAGTTCCAGTAACAGCTCCAACGTGTTCCAGCTCCAGTAACAGTTCCAGCTCCAGTAACAGCTCCAACGTGTAGAATAATCTATGCTGTTCTATGCTGGACAAGTTAGAGACTCAACAATGAAATGATAATTTCTAGAAAGAAAATCAATTTTCTTCTTCTCTTCTCTAATCCTGTTTTGTCTGACAGCGTCCAGGATAAGGAGAGATTTATACAAAGGGAGTTCGTGTACGCTTCATAAATAGTTTTTTTTTAGTCGTCTCTTTAACTTGTGATGTCCACCTTTTGCGTGGACGGTCTTTTCATTTGTATCTACTGTATCGGGAGAATTGCTCTTTGTATCTACTGTATCGGTGTAGAATTGCTCTTTGTATCTACTGTATCGGTGTAGAATTGCTCTTTGTATCTACTGTATCGGTGTAGAATTGCTCTTTGTATCTACTGTATCGGTGTAGAATTGCTCTTTGTATCTACTGTATCGGTGTAGAATTGCTCTTTGTATCTACTGTATCGGTGTAGAATTGCTCTTTGAGGCAATCTGTTTATGTAGCCCAACCATTTAATTTGTTGTTTCTTGATGAAGTTCAGTACTGATGTTGTACCCACTTTTTCATGATGTCTTCATTTCTAAACCGGTCTCTTCTTGATACTCCCAGCATTCTGTGTAGACACTTCATCTCTGTCATTACTAGTTTTCTTCTGTAGTTAGAAATAAACTAAGAAGTCAAAACCTTCATACAAAGAACATCTGCAGTAGACTGTAAGACAAACACTGGATATGATTATGGAAAAGATATCCTCAAATACCTCAGCAGAACTGACAATGTCATTATATTTCACCTACGTACCGGACACTGCAGACTTAACATACACTTACATAGACTAGGAATAAGTCAAACAGCTCTCTGCCAGTGTCAACAGGCGGAACAGACACTGAAGCATGTCCTGCAAGACTGTTCTCTCCTGTGTGAGCTGAGAAGCAACATGTGGACACACCAGTCGACCTGAAACTAAGCTTTGGGAAACCTGACAGACCTGAAGGTTTGTTGTCCACATGGGATTAAGCACGTGACCAGAGATCGTCAAAGGAGAGCTACGGGTCAATACCAACGCATTGCGGACTTTGTGTAAGCATCATATTGAGGAGACCCTGACCTTTGTTGGGTCAGATCCATGTACATTGCACTTGCGATTGGTGCCGGAACTCCGAAATATGTCGCCTTTAGTGTATCTCCATTTCTGGTACTTTGATGTACGTTTTCTCTTTCATATGTAGAAAAATGATAGTGATGAGTAGTAGACATTTCAAGCGACTTCGGTGCTTGTGAAGAAGTGTTAATAATGGTGCTATTTTTATGAATGTGGTCGTGACTATTTAGTTTTCTGGAGAAATTATTCGTATCAAACTGGTCTGTGTGTTTGCTGATGTCGGGGGTGGTTGGTGTAGGGGATGTGAGAATGCAAACATCAGTAGCTGCAGAGGTATCAGGAAGAAAAACTTGATGTTGTAAATGTTGATATGTATGGTGTGATCGTGTGGTTGGGCTCAGTAGACTAGGAATTGTAAACGATGGAATTTCTTTAAAATGTGGAAACTCCTTGTAGGGTCTTCTATGAGCTGGCATGTGCTCCAAATGTGAACTTTGAATGTGCTCTTTGTATGAAATATGATCCCAGTGTGGAATATATTCTTTGCCAGCAATATGGTCTTTGCATACGATGTGGTCTTTATATGAAAAGTGATCTTTATAATATATTTGATCTTTGTATGGAAAATACCTATAGTGATCACCGTTGAATGTCTCCATTGTCTCAAGTCGGGAGTTGGTGGCAATATTGTTCTTTTTCACGGAGTCTTGTGTCTCGTATGAATATTGACTGTTATGATTTCTGTATATGATTGGATCCACCTCTGGTGGAGTGGGAAAGTTTGATGGTGGTTCATGATGTAAAGGCGGAGCATGTGGACGGAAATTGATTTTGATAACTGATTCTCTGTTGTTAGATAAACTGTGCTTGAAAGTTGATGATTTTTGCAGTGAGTTGATGGTGGTTGTTGATTTGAGGGTAATCTTGAGTTGCTCTGATCTGTGATTCCTCGTTGGAGTCTAGATGGGTCCATATTTGCAATGTTGGTTGTTGTTTCTTCGTTGTTGAAGATGGTCGTTGGAAGATGTTGGTTCATTGCTACTTCAAGGTCTTTCACTGTGCTTCTTGTTATTAATAATGGACTTAGAGGTGTTTTGTTATTAGTAGTCAAGTAGGAATCTGCTTTTTCTTTGGTAGAATCTGGTGACGTGGTACAGAAGAAAGTCGGAGCAGACTGTTGGTTGATGTTTAGGTTTGGGTATTTGTTGAGTTTTCTTTTGATGGATAGATCCTCGGGTAATGATGATGTTATATTGTCAGTAGTTAAATCCCAGGCTTTAGTAGACACAATACTGTTGTCATTCAGGACCTTGGTGACATTCTGTGACAAGTGTGACGCCATGTGCGGCGACGTCGCTGATATAATTGAATTCGTGACAACATTTTGAGACAAGTTCAAAGTTTTGTGAGGGGTGTCAATCTCTTCTTGTGAGTCGCTCATGCTCCGTTTTCTCTTTCGAGGATTATCCATTTTCCGACACTTAATTCTACTGTCCAGGTTTCCGTTATTCTTCTCCTGGGACGATAACTTAGTAAAATCTTCAGTTTGGTCAGACGGTGTTTTAAGAGATGATATTTCTAGTATCGTGCTTTCTAATATAAATGTGTTGTCACTTGGAAACACTTTAGGGCTTGAACCAAATGTGTTATTTGAAGAACAGCTGTTGCTTGCTACGTTCGTAGAGGTAGATGTACTTAAGTCCTTATTTGATTGTAGTTCTGAAAATGACCAAAAATAGAATTACGACATTGTTGATTGTAAAGATTAGTAACGAAATATGAAATGTCATTTTTGATATAGAGATATAGTAACATATTTAAGTAACTAATGACACAATGAATACAATACTATTATAACTACTACTATTATTGCTGCTTCTACTACTACTACTATTGCAGCTACGCTACTACTACTAATACTGCTACTACCGCTGCTGCTATTACTACTACTGTTGCCACGCTACTACTACTACTACTGCTGCTGCTGCTACACTACTACTACTATTACTGCTACTACTGCTACTACCGCTGCTGCTATTACTACTACTATTACTGCTGCTACGCTACTACTACTACTGCTGCTACTACTACAACTACTATTATTACTGCTGCTTCTACTACTACTACTACTGCTGCTTCTACTTCTACTACTAATACTGCTATTACTACTGCTGTTACTACTACTACTACTGCTGCTATTACTACTACTACTACTACTTCTGCTAATCTGGCAATCTGGTCAGCGACTGGGATTCACAATCAAGGAAATTTCTCTGTTCGGAAAGACTCTCACTGCGTTAAGAATGACATTTCGTTCCATTACAGCTTAGTCCTGCCAGCTAATCTATCAGCTCGGTGTACGCTTAGATATTATGAAAGAGATCGAGACACTTATGGTCATATCCAGAGTGCAATGATGATTCAAAATGAAACTGAAAACTGTCCTTAAAATGCAAGTGTTTACAGTAACGCGACGGACATACTTGCACCAGTAGGGTATATAATACAGCTGAAGTGTTGGAAATTGATAAGAGACGAATATTGCAGTTGGTTATAAAAGCTTTGGTGGGCAACGACACGACTATTGTTAGAATTACTGTAATTATGCTAAGATTGAAGAACTTTCGAATCAAACTTTTCTTGAGGAGAGTAAGCATTTGCATGGCAGGTATCAGTTATATAAGGAATATCTACCAATATAACACTCCGTGCATATACTTAGATGATCCGATACCCGCCTCAACTTCTTCTTACGCTCCCTATCAACAACTTGTTAAACCACTCTTTGTGATGTGTATATTATCTGAGCCTATGAACGATTGTACGTTGTGCTAGTTATGCGCCTACAAGTAGGACCAGCACATATGATTTCTGCGACGTTTTTATTTACTAGGTAGCATCATTAGACCACTAATTCAGTCGACTTTTACGACATGCCTTGTAGGTCGCAGTGTTACTATTCTTTGCTCCTCTTGCGAGTCCCGGAAACACACAGGCGTCTGCTTCAAAAAATCCAGCAGCGTCCAGCGACCCGAACCAGCGACCCGAACCAGCGACCCGAACTACCAATTCGATGTTGATTAATCAATCTTTTTGCATTGTCATTCTTTTCCGACTGTACCAATATCGGCATCCATCTCTCTCAATCTGGTAAGTAGTTCTACACTGAATCACATTAACTATCGGGGTATGTTATCTTCAATATCTACCTGAGCACACTGTGCACTTATGGGTCTGTCCGACGTGATTTGGTGTAGATTCAATATCTAATAGCAAGTCTTATAAATGCTTATAAATGGCTGATGCTACAAATAAGAAAAGAGAAAATTGAGGTATTTTGGAGATATAACAAGACACGAAGGGCTGGAGAAGACCATCATGGAAGGAGGCATACCAGCAAAGAGAAGGAGAGGAAGACCACGGGGAAGATGGATTCAGGATGTAACTGATGGTTTGAACATGACGGCTGCAGAGACAGGACGTCTGGTCTATGAGAGAGAGAAATTCTGGAGGACTGTTGGAGTGGCAAAGTTCTGCCCAGGACAAGCTATTGATGATGATGATGATAAAGGCTTAAATTACCATTAAGTTTGTCTTCCCTGGCTGAGTTAATTGTGACATTACTCATTACTGATGAAACATCTCCAGTCACTTGCCATAAATCTGTAGTAATGTGTTTGTCCTCAAGACCGCTGTAAAAGTAATGTAAAAACACGATTTTCATACCATGGGGCATATTGTTAACATATCTTGGTTAATTACTAACAAGCGATGGAATTGAGATGAAGAAGATCAGAAGAAAAAAACATTTTTAACAAAAATTGTGGTTCATCATCATCATCATCATCATCAGGTGTCGAGCCAGCTGGCGTGGACGATCATGGCTCCCTACAAATCTCTCTCCATGTTGTTTGCTATCATCTCAGATGTTGGTGCTCTTTCGTGCCATGAAGTCAGGGTATCCAAAATGTTCTCTCTCTGTCTTCATCTGTCTCGCCTTACCCTTGATTTTACAGGTTGTTACAATGTGTTCTAAACCTCCCTTCCTCATCATATCTCCGACAAAATGATGACTGTCTCTTTCTTACATTGACGATAAGCTTTCTCTGTGTCTTGACCTCATTCAACACTTCCACATTAGTCATCTTAGCAGCCCATGGGATTCTCATCATTCTTCTGTAAAACAACATATATGTGACCCTCAAGAGATTACACAAAAAAACCGCTAGCAACTAAAAACAGGAAGCAATGGAAGCGATAGGACAATAAAGATCAGAATACTAAGAGCATGCGCATTCCTAGTGACATTGGAAATACGTCTGACATGGGCCCAAATTGACCTGAGTCCCCAGAATGTCCATGAGCACGTAGTCGCTAGCCCAGAGTGTTAGAAGCTTCGTTATCAATAACCAACGGCTAACCAGGACCGTGCTGTGCTATGATACAGAGAGGCGGACGCATCAGGCGGCACCGTAAGGAGGGGGCATAAGCAGCAAAATCAAAATCACAATTGAAGGTTATTTTAAAGAAAAACATTTAAGGGGCGGCATTTTGAAGACTTGCATCATACTGAGAAAATATACCGCACCGCCCTGCGGTTGATGTATATCTTATATTGTGATCTTCATTTATCACTTTGTAACCATTATCTTGTATGTACTACCTTCAACATGTTCAATTTCATTGATAATATTCCTAAAGATTCAATGAATATTTACGGTTCCTCAGTTCCACTCCACCTTGCTTACAACTAACAACACATTTACAACTACACCCTCGCATAAATTACAACCAACAACCATACTTTTACAACTACACCCTCACATAAATTACAACCAACAACCATACTTTTACAACTACATCCTCGCATAAATTACAACCAACAACCATACTTCCACCTCGACTTAACATACCCTCACATCTTACCTCACAAACAAACAACCACATTTCCTCAACAACAACCCACCTACCTGACAACGAAATTGATGGCTAATATGTTTTGGATTTCAGCGTTCTTAGTGTTCAGCATCGCGGTCGCACACGTCTGTATCCAAACATAACCGCCACTCCGGTTCATTATACGATAGTAGTCGGTGAGTGCTTGCCCTTTGTTCAAAACTGGGAAAGCAAAAGGTGACTACGTAGTACACAAGAAGCCAGTATTGTGAGAGTTATCGAGACATTGAAGGAACACGAATGATAAATAAACATATATATATATTATATACTAAATTGAAGAAAACTGGACAACCTAATAAAATAACAAGGTTAAAAAGTAGTAGAAGTAAAATAGTAGAAGTAAAACTAGAAAGACTTCTTATAAGGAAACAACTCTATGGCGCAGTGTGCGGCTTAAAGCGGGGAAAAGAGGTAAGAATCAGATCGGAGCACATATGGTTACTCGCCGAAGGCAATGATGATGGTCATATCAATAAATCAATCAATCAATCAATCAATCAATCAATCAATCAATCAATCAATCTATCTATCTATCAATCTCTACCTCTTTCGATATGAATTTGTGACAATTCAGGGGACATAACCTGTAAATTAAGTAAAATTAAAATAATCAGCTATGTGTACAGTCCCATGACGTAGAAGCAATGTGCTCGCCTATCTCTACAATAGTACTCGTTTCGTTTCCTGCAAGGAGCGATAAGGATAATTTTCCAGAACTCCAGATCAGGTCTGTGTTCGTGTCTCGATCCTGCCATGTAGCCAAGCCATCTAGGTATTTCTCTCTTCATCTTTTTCTTGCTCTATTCCCATCAAGTCTGCCGTTTGTTACCATATTTTAAACTTGATTTCTCCTCGTAACATGCCAGAGCAATCTCGAATCTACATCTCATTTCTCTATCCTTTATATGAGGACTGTCATCATAGCACTCCAGACATGATCATATGTGCTCCGAGCCCAGCCTCAACAAATATAGCAACAGCCCAACCCCCCAGTTCATGTTGATTAATTATCCTTGGTACCTTTGAACGCTGTGTTTTTGTTATAACGGGTTCTAGCAAAAGTGCACTCTTCTCCCTAGCATAGCTAGAAGTTCCGATTTACGTTAAAGGTTGAACAGATCCTCATCCTACATCTCTCACACTTGAACACACTTTGAGTTGGATTGTATCTGGTTACAATTTAGAAACCGATGGAAACAATAGAAGATCACATATTAATTCCAACGGTTCACAATTCAGCCGCCATCTTGCCAGCACCGGATATTCTCATTTCTATAAATGATTTGTGGTTTTTATTTCACAATTGTCCATATGTGAGTGGTTTGTTTTTAATTCATCACTCCTGTTGTTCGTTTGCTCGATAAAGGCATTTTGGTCGAAACGTTGCTGTATATTGTGATTGTTTTTGTAATTTGTAAAACTACAGTACTTTGTTATTACGTATTTCACAATTGTCTATTGTCTTACTTCATGAAGATGATGGAATTGTTTGTTAGCTCTTACCGTTCAGTTTTACCGTCATCATTACGGTGGGAGCTTTAAAATGCGTTCCATTGCCAGATGAGTCACCCTTGTTGTGTTATATTCACATTTATTTAGTGTAGTCTTGATATTGTCTATCCATCTTTTTCTTGGTCTTCCCTTGGCTCTAGTACCTGATCACTTTTTATTGTATACTGCTATTTGTGGTTGGTTGTATTCCATTCTCATTAAATGTCCAAACTACTGTATTTGTTGTCTTTCGATATATTCGGTGCATGAAGTTTGATTCTGATGTTCTCGTTTCGTAGTCTATCTTTCCTGGTGACCCCACCGCCTTCTTTAAGCATTTCATTTCACATGTGGTTTTCATTTGTTTTTCTGTTCATACATGGTATAATGCCTTGGCATTTTACAAAAACACAGATAAGCTTTAAAGGACACAGGATAGAACACACATATACTTACTGTCAATGTGTGATTTTCTTAGATTCTGAAGATCTTCCACGTGACACACGTCATACAATAGTCTGTCCCTGATGTCGTCAACTGACAGATCCATGACGTCAGCGATACTGTGATAGAAGATGTGTTAAATACGTCATACAATAGTAGATACATTCAGAAAACATAGACTAAGATAATGAAGGTCGAGGGCGTTACTGCTGCACTCTATTGTATCTTTAGGACTATGTTTACTGGGGCCGTTGTTGTTTCTGACTCTCATTCGATGCATCAGAAGATTCAGAATGACAGGTTGTGGTATGAGTGGATGTCGTCTATAGAAGTTTCCAACCTCCAGAGACTCACGTGGATCTACTGTCATGGGCATGCGGAGGTTCGCGGTAACGAGATAGCGGACACGCTTGCATCGAAAGTATCGATTGTTGGGAAGTTTAAGATGGATACCGGGGAATGTTCTTTTGTCTCTTGGTGATCTACTGTTGGATGAGGACACTAAAACTGACGTTGAATCAATCCGACGATTTAAGGAGTTTGGAATTACACGTTGTGCAAGTAGAGCTAGATGCTTGAAGGGGCAGAGAGAGGTTTGGAATTACACGTTGTGCAAGTAGAGCTGGCTGTTTAAGGGCAGAGAAAGTTTGGAATTACACGTTGTGCAAGTAGAGCTGCGTTGAAGGCAGAGAGAGTTTGGAATTACACGTTGTGCAAGTAGAGCTGGTGCTTGAAGGGGCAGAGAGAGTTTGGAATTACACGTTGTGCAAGTAGAGCTGGCTGCTTGAAGGGGCAGAGAGAAGTTTGGAATTACACGTTGTGCAAGTAGAGCTGGCTGCTTGAAGGGCAGAGAGAGTTTGGAATTACACGTTGTGCAAGTAGAGCTGGCTGTTGAAGGGCAGAGAGAGTTTGGAATTACACGTTGTGCAAGTAGAGCTGGCTGCTTGAAGGGGCAGAGAGAGGAGTGTGTTTAACCAGTGAGCCTCGGAAACCATTAGTATGCACAACCTTCAAAATCTGTTAGGTGAGACAACACCTATGGGTTTGCCAGGAGTGCTGTAACGTCAGTTCAGTAACCAATAACCAGAACATATAGATTAGCATACATCTTAAGTGTCTGAAGCCGAAGGATTGACTTCATTGCACCGGGATTTACACCATAGGGTTCAGTCCCTCTCCGCAGAACTGACGCGCCATTGCAGATGCACTAAGCACGCAATCACTAGCTACGACAAAAATGCAAGTGGTCTCCTGAAAAAATGCACTCATGAACAAAATGGCTTGGTCCATATTCAAACCCATGACCTTCTGACGCAAGGCAAGGGTTTAACCATTTAGCCACAGAGGCCCCAGAACAGAGACCGACTCTCTATCTCAAATACTCACACTGACGCATTATCTCAAATACTCACACTGACGCATTATCTCATATACTCACACTGACTCACTATCTCAAATACTCACACTGACTCGCTAATTAATATACCCCCACTGACTCACTATATCAAGTACTCACACAGGCTCACAATAGGTCACTTTGAAGTCCGGACTCATTCGTGTAATAAAAGTGCCCATCTCAAGCCGCAACTCGGGGATGGTCGGGGATGGCAGCGCTATCCCCATGCCCACAAAACCAAAAGGTGTAGTCTCAGAACTGTGAGAGCCCTCGACGATGTTGCTGTTGCTGCAGGCAGTACCACGTGAACGAAGAGATGGCTGAGAACGTACCGTCCCGACTATGTTAATCACCTGTGAACAGTCAGTAACAAACAAGAGGACATGATATACAAATTCAGAATGTAGCAACTTCAAGACAAAATAGTTAATAATTTAATTAGATGGTTAGTTCAGGACCGTGCTATAATACAGAGAGGTGGCCGCATCAGGTGGCACCGTAAGGGGGGCGACATAAGCAGTAATATCAAAATCATAAATGAAGGTTATTTTAAAGAAAAAAACATTTTATGGGCGGCATTTCGAAGACTTGTATTATAGTGAGAAAATATACCTCACGGTCCTGGGTTAGTTAATCAGTATTTTAATCAGTAAGTTAGTTAGTCAATAATTTAATTATTATGTTAATTTTATGTAATTTAATAAGCTAGTCAAAATGCTAGTAAGTTAATTAGTAAATTAACGTGCAGGTAAGTTAGTTAAATAAATTAATCTCCTCTTTCTTTTCTTTTGTCCTTCTCTGCTTTTTACCGGTAAGCGTAGCAGGTTTAGCTGATAGAGCACGCTTGGTCGCTTGATATGCTGTGATATTGTGGAGTTTTAAGACGTATGTAACTCCGTCAATCCATCTGTCTGCCACTTTCTCTTGATGATTCCATTTTCAGGTTGTACGCTCTTACAACTTATGTATTCGAGTTCCTTCTCCCGAAGTGGTCAAATCATCTGAGTCTCTGTATTTCAATGAATCTAATAGCCGGTGTTGTTTCGACTGTTCTTCTAATTTCCTCATTTCTTATATGGTCTCTTCTTGTTTTATTTACTGCTTTCCTCAAGCAACTCATTTCGTTGTCAGACCATTCAACAATGTCTCCCTCTGTCTTCCATGATCTCTCTGTCCCTGGATTTTAGCCATTGTCACCAAATATTCTAAGCCTCCTATTCGCATTATATGCCCGACCAAAGAACCTTGATTGTCTGATTCTTATTCTTTTGATAAGCTTTCTTTCTGTGCAGACTTTTTTTTTCCAATCCAGAAGCACTTGAGCTTTTTAGCTCTTCGGCTCGGTGCCATGGACATCGTAACCCTTCGGTTCGGTGCCACGAACTCCGTAATCTGGGGAACCTGTGGCTTTTCTGCCAGCTCGCGGAATTGACCCCGCACTCACAGAGGGCTAGTCACCTGCAGTCCAACGCGCTACGAACACGCTGGGCAGGCGGGCTGTGCAGACCTTTTGAAACCTCATCGTTTGGTTTTTTTGCGCTGTCCGTGGAATTTTCAACATTCTTCTGTAAAACCACATCTCTGTGGCTTATAATAATCTTATTGATTGCGCGTTTATTGTCCATAATTCGCTGCCATACATAAGTATTGGTTCAATATAATTAATGAAGTATTAATGCAAAATGAGTGTGTTTGGTGGTACAAATAATATGACGTAGTAAAAGAGTTAATAATTGAAGAAAGTTATTGTTAAATTGTATGAACTTACTCTGTACCCAGATGTTTTCACATGGATACCTCGTTTAGTAAGTGTGGATTTCATCCTTAGACTGAAGGACTTGTGGATAGTGTTGTCTGCATTTGAGGTCATCATATAACCTTGATATATAACAAATAAATCAAGTTATCAGTTATCAGGTATGTGTGGGCTGTTATCATAGCACGTCGGACATGTTTATAGGTGCTCCGATCTAACTACTTCTTCTTCTTCTTCAAACGCTCCATATCGACCGCTTCTTAACCACTCTTTGTGATTTGTATGCGATCCGAGCCTAAGAGCGATTGTACGTTATGCCAGTTATGCGCCTGCAAGTAGGCCAGCACATACGATTTCTGCGATGCTTTTTATTAGCTAGGGTAGTTATGATAGTCCCTTACCTCAGTCATCTCTTACAACATGCCATTTAGGTCTCAGTGTTACTATTCTTTGCTCGCCATGAGGGCCCACCAACACATGGGCGTCCGCCTTAATAAACTCAGGAAAGTCCATTGGTCCAACACGACAGTTCGATGTTATCACTTATATGAGGACTATCATATCACTCCTGACATATCCATATGTGCTCCAATCTCCGCCTCAACTAATCCAGCAGTGTCCAGCGGCACAACACGTCAGTTTGATGTTGATTAATCAATATTTTTGCATTTTTGATATGTCATTATTTTCGGGCTGCACCAATATCGATATCCATCTCTCTCAATCTGGTAAACGACTGGGATTCACTACCCTGTTGGGAAAGAATCTCTCAATACGTTAAGAATGTCATTTCCGTCAATTTCAGTTCTCTCTCTGATATCGTAGCCATGTCAGTCAATCTATCAGCTCGTTCCCTACCACTGACTACTGCGTGGCCAGTGACACACATGCAAGTTATATTTCTGATCCCTGTCTGTACCAGCATCATAAATCAAGTCATAGATTGTAACACCGTATGTCTAAAAAGGGCTTGAGGACGAAGAATTGATTTCATTGCACCAGGTTTTCACCCCAGTCGCGCAGTCGCTCTCCGCAGAAGTGGCCCGCCGCCTTCTAAGAGTATTGCACAAAGCACGAACTCCTTAGCTCCGGCAACAATCCTATAACTATCCTCAAACAAATATAGTTGAAATGTTGACACTTTTTCCAGTGAAAAAAACAAAGGATGTAATTAGAACGCAGTAGAATAGTTACGGGTGGCATCTGTGGCTTAGGGGATAGTGACTCTGTCTATTAACCCCGACGTTCTGAGTTCGAATCACGCTGCGGACAGTTTGGTTGTAAATTTTTCGCGTGGATTTTTACAAAAGGACGATGGTACCATCCGTTCAGAAAGCAATGGTAAACTACTACTAATGTCTAGAAAAATCACAAACATCGTTAAAAGCTGGGGTTGATTCGCAAAGTCATGTAATGAATATGCAATTAACTTTAACTTTAGAATAGTGACGAAATAAAACAAAATTGCAAAATGGGAAGATTTTGTTCTTCGTCTTCTTCTTCTGCTCTCACTAGATTGGGATTTCGGATTCTCTAATAAGGGCAGCCGTCTGCCTCAGATTATCAGCCACGCCATACAGTTTGTCTTGGACACTATTGTAAGTGGACCACCTCTTTCTTCTCAAGTCTGCATACTGGGGCAGTTCTGTAGGATATAATTCTTATGATTTCTGCTTCCCGTTTGTGCTTACCTCTTACCGCAGTAAGTTTTGGCCACCCTCGTGATGGTAGGTCTGACATTCTTACTCCGTGGCTAAATCTCCGAGGTAGATTGGCGACCGTAGAATCCGTTATCCCATTACTCATCGTGAGTGATCATTGCACCATGTTATGCGCCTTACGGCCTGGTGCATCCTTTTTCTGCAAGCATTTGTTTCGGGTTAGCATTCCTTAGTGGACACATGCATCCGATTTCAGCAAAACCTCCTTAGTCGCCTCTTACGACATGCGTGGCATGTAACAGTGGTTCTATTCTTTACACCCCAAATTTAAGCCCGGGTAACCTTACTCAGTCAAGATTTTGTTCAAGTGAATACTACAGAACAAAAATTAATTTGTTCTCTTGAAAACTTATTAACTTAAAAACCGACAAGTAAAATAGGCGTCATGAAAGTATGAGAGTGGCCCATGAAAGTATGGAGTGGCGCCATGAAAGTATGAGAGTGGCGCCATGAAAGTAGAGTGGGCCATGAAAGTATGAGAGTGGCGCCATGAAAGAGGTGGCGCCATGAAAGTATGAGAGTGGCGCCATGAAAGTATGAGAGTGGCGCCATGAAAGTATGAGAGTGGCGCCATGAAAGTAGGAGTGGCGCCTGGAAAGTATGAGAGTGGCGCCATGAAAGGTGCGCCATGAAGATGGTGGCGCCATGAAAGTATGAGAGTGGCGCCATGAAAGTATGAGAGTGGCGCCATGAAAGTATGAGAGTGGCGCCATGAAAGTATGAGAGTGGCGCCATGAAAGTATGAGAGGGGCGCCATGAAAGTATGAGAGGGCCATGAAAGTATGAGAGGGCGCCATGAAAGTATGAGAGGCACCATGAAAGTAGAGAGTGGCGCATGAAAGTATGAGAGTGGCCCATGAAAGTATGAGAGTGGCGCCAGTGAAAGTATGAGAGTGGCGCCATGAAAGTATGAAAAGTGGCGCCATGAAGTATGAGGGGCCATGAAAGTATGAGTGGCGCCATGAAAGTATGAGGGGCGCCATGAAAGTATGAGTGGCGCCATGAAAGTATGAGTGGCTATGGATGAGAGTAGGCGCATAAGTAGCCATATGCCTGATGATGGAAAGTGCCATGAAGATGATGAGATTGTCATGATCTGGGTCCTATTGCAACGTGTTCAGATGATGATGATTTCGATCTTTACCTTTCTGATGGCGATCAGATCGTTGCGTGGCAGATGATGAGCCATCATCTGATCCTGAACTTTGAGGACTTCCATTTGGTCCGACTGCAGAAACAATTTGTTAATGGGTCAATCAAATTAACATAAATAATGACAATAAATAAAACAAACTTAGATAATATGTTGGAGACCTAGCCCCTAACTAGGGTCTATAAGGTTAGAGAGAGAGAGAGAGAGAGAAATAGAGAGCGATGATAATGATAATGATGATAATAATGAGAGCAAGACAAATGGTATGCAACATAAAATACATCTTGGTATTATCTATGTCATTAATACCAATCCGATAGTCGCTACTGTCTGTAATATCTCTGTTTAGGGCGGTCTAGGGCAGGGGTGGACATGTACCTGTGAAATTTAATGGCTAAAGCAATCGTCATGAAAATGTTCAGGTTAAGATTTTTCTGTATGCTCCCGATAGAAAAAACGCATTGGCTTTAACGGGAACTGAACCAGGGTATCAAGCACGGTAGCCAGCGCTCTAATCCATCCGATAGTAAATAAAAGAAAATAGGTACTTACTGGGAACCGAACACATGCCAAGTTGTTGAATAAGCTCTGTGTGATCTAGATGATGAACGTAGTCGAACAAGCTAGATCCCGTCATCTCGACCTGAAAATATAAACGATATTGAGAAGAATAATAGAAGGAAGAGGCAATCATCATTTTTCTGATATGTAATGAGAAGGGGAGGCTAAGAACACATTGTGACAACAGGTAAAATAGAGGGAGAGACGAGACAGTGGAAGACAGAGGGAGAACATTTTTGATAGCCTGACTTCGTGGCATGGAAGAGCGTCAACATCTGAGATTATAGTAGCCACCAGGTATTGGGATTTGGGGAGATCCATGAGCGCTACGTTAGTCGGCACGGCACCTGATGATAATGATGCTTGATAGTCAAAAATATATTCAACAAAGGTTTCTTCGTGTGTATCACTGGATGAGGATTTCTGTGGCTTGCTGGTAAGGTGTTGGACGAGGGTTTATGTGGGCTTGCTGGTAAGGTGTTGGACGAGGGTTTATGTGGGCTTGCTGGTAAGGTGTTGGACGAGGGTTTCTGTTGCTTGCTGGTAAGGTGTTGGACGAGGGTTTATGTGGGCTTGCTGGTAAGGTGTTGGACGAGGGTTTCTGTTGCTTGCTGGTAAGGTGTTGGACGAGGGTTTCTGTGGCTTGCTGGTAAGGTGTTGGACGAGGGTTTCTGGGGCGTGCTGGTAAGGTGTTGGACGAGGGTTTCTGTGGCTTGCTGGTAAGGTGTTGGACGAGGGTTTCTGTGGGCGTGCTGGTAAGGTGTTGGACGAGGGTTTCTGTGGGCGTGCTGGTAAGGTGTTAGCCTTTTGATAGCATATTGCCTGTGTGTGAATACCAGGGTCAGATAAGAAAGACAAACTGTAACACAGTGTCTTTATACACATACACATAGAGACATACTTATTTATTACACAAACATACACACATATATTTATACACAAACATATACGTATGCATATACACACACATATACATACACATACATACACATATACATACACACACGTACATGTATACACATATATATATATACACACACATACATACACACACGTACATACACACATATATATTTATACACGAACATACATACTGACATACATATACACACATATGCACACAATTAAACAAACATATGCACAGACATAAACACATAAACACACACATGTATATACACATACAAACACATACACACTTATATATATGCACACACATGCACAGACATACACACACACACACATACACATATATGTATACACACATACACACACATACACGTACACACACATAAACTCACACACATATATATACACACACATATACACACATATACACTCACACACACATATATACACAAATATACACTCACACACACATATATACACTCACACACACACACATATATATATATATATACACACACGAGTATATAATGTAATTTCCATGTCATATTCGACAAAAAAGGTGACCCAAATTGATGTCTGTCTGCTGTCTCCCTACCCATGCTATCCTTTCACCTCCTATTTCCCCGATCTCGACCATGTATCCTTCAGTCTGCCCCCGTCTCCTTCCTGTTAGTACATATATATATATATCTTACTCTCTCAGTTCCTCGTCCCAGACCATGTTATAATTACATCGAATTTGCCATTGTTTCGTTTCGTTCATTTATGTCTCTATTATTCTACAGAAGAATGCAATATCTTGAAACATTTGCATACGGTGTCTTGAAATTGTTCAATTTGTGATTCCAACGAAGTTTCGTAATTAAATTCTGACCCGTACACACCTCGTTAAACTAATCTTTAATTATTCCTTCATTATCCCTGGACTGTTGTCCCAATAATTGTCCCATTTCGTTTGTTTGGGGGACACAGATTGTCATGGTAATCGAACACCAAGTAGCGCATGTCTTTTTCAAATTGATTTTGTCAGGGGGGAGGGAATGTTTTCTTGTCTGAATTTCACCGATGATGTCTTTTTTTTCTAACACTGCATTAGAGCGCGGCTTCCATGCGGAGACTCGGTTCAATCCACAGTAAGGTCAAGGAGTTTTTTCTGTCGGGGGCATAAATAAAACTTCATAACCTGAACAGTTTTGCGGAGACTGTAGTAGTAAAGCGGCCATTAAATTTCACAGACTCACGTCCTTCCTGTCCTACACCGACCAAAAAGCGGTATTACATTTAGTACCGACAGTTAATGACTGATATGATTACTGTTGTTACTAAAACTCCATCTACCGTTAATTAATACGTATATATAGGTATCGGTGCTTTGGCCTTTTATACCTGATATATTGTAAGGTTAGTGCTTGTCTCTATCCCAAGGTTCAGTTTCGCTCCTCGTGGAGTCATCTGATATTTCACGAATACCTGACCTCAGTGTAGCTGAGATCAGTTTCTAGGGGTATACGGTGCTTTTGGCCCTTTTTTATACCGTGTGATATATTGTAAAGGTTAGGTGCTTGTCTCTAGTGCCAAAGGTTCCAGGTTCGCTCCCTCGTGGAGTCATCTAGATATTTCACAGAGATACCTGACCTCAGTGTAGCTGAGATCGAGTTTCTAGTCCTATCGGAGACGGACAATAAAAAATAGGTTGCGTGTTCAATTTGAGCACGTAAAAGAACCCATGACAGATCACGTAAAAGAACCCATGACAGATCACGTAAAAGAACCCATGGCAGATCACGTAAAAGAACCCATGGCAGATCACGTAAAAGAACCCATGGCAGATCACGTAAAAGAACCCATGGCAGATCACGTAAAAGAACCCATGGCAGATACGTAAAGAACCCATGACAGATCACGTAAAGAACCCATGGCAGATCACGTAAAAGAACCCATGACAGATCACGTAAAAGAACCCATGACAGATCACGTAAAAGAACCCATGACAGATCACGTAAAAGAACCCATGGCAGAGCACGTAAAAGAACCCATGGCAGATCAAAATCGAGAAGAGCCGCTAAATTCATTAGAAAAAATAAAAATCCATCTACCGTTAACATTACAATACAATGTGATATATTAGGGGTATACGGTGCTTTGGCCCTTTTTTTTTATACCGTGTGATATATTAAAGGTTAGGTCTTGTCTCTAGTGCCAAAGGTTCCAGGTTCGCTCCTCGTGGAGTCATCTAGATATTTCACAGAGATACCTGACCTCAGTGTAGCTGAGATCGAGTTTCTAGTCCTATCGGAGACGGACAATAAAAAATAGGTTGCATGTTCAATTTGAGCACGTAAAAGAACCCATGACAGATCACGTAAAAGAACCCATGGCAGATCACGTAAAAGAACCCATGGCAGATCACGTAAAAGAACCCATGGCAGATCACGTAAAAGAACCCATGGCAGATCACGTAAAAGAACCCATGGCAGATCACGTAAAAGAACCCATGGCAGATCACGTAAAAGAACCCATGGCAGATCACGTAAAAGAACCCATGACAGATCACGTAAAAGAACCCATGGCAGATCACGTAAAAGAACCCATGACAGATCACGTAAAAGAACCCATGACAGATCACGTAAAAGAACCCATGGCAGATCACGTAAAAGAATCCATGGCAGATCACGTAAAAGAACCCATGGCAGATCACGTAAAAGAACCCATGGCAGATCACGTAAAAGAACCCATGGCAGATCACGTAAAAGAACCCATGACAGATCACGTAAAAGAACCCATGGCAGATCACGTAAAAGAACCCATGGCAGATCACGTAAAAGAACCCATGACAGATCACGTAAAAGAACCCATGACAGATCACGTAAAATAATCCATGGCAGATCACGTAAAAGAACCCATGGCAGATCACGTAAAAGAACCCATGACAGATCACGTAAAAGAACCCATGGCAGAGCACGTAAAAGAACCCATGGCAGATCAAAATCGAGAAGAGCCGCTAAATTCATTAGAAAAAAAATAAAAAATAAAATTCCTACAAAAATATCTTCACTCTCTTCAAAATTACATCGGGGACCCTCGCCGGTGCTACGGAGATCGTGCACTGCGGCTGACATCTTTTATTTGACAAATCATTTGATGATGATGATGATGATTTGAAGAACATGTGGTCTCTTCTAAACCTCAAATCACATTTTTTGGTCACCATAATTAAACAATAATGAAATAATCATTCTCTGTTCATCCATCTTGTCTCTGTTAATTGCTTCAGCCGTGGTTAATTATCTTATTCTAATTCTCGGTTAAATAGCCGCTGGTCAAGAAGCAAGTCCAGACTTGTACATCTGTCCCTGTTGTTATACTTGCTACACGAAATGTTGAGTGAGTGATCATGTAGTCGACCTTTGAAAATATGTCGTAAAATGTGAACTTGTTCTCATGACAAGCTACTTGATGATGATGAATAAATATACATTTGACTATCTGTGAAGGTAGCCGCGAAAGCACAGTGGTTAGTGCACTCGGTTCTTATGTAGTGGTACGGGTTTAATTCCAGAGGTGGAGTGGCATTTTTTTCAACTGTAAAGGCTCCCAGTCTCATCCACGTTCAATTGGGTATCAGAAAAGCACTGGAAAGTAAAGATGGTCGGCATGTTCATCACATCACCCATCGTGTTCCGATGATCATTGAAGAATACGAACATGACACCGAATTCTTCAATAAACCTCATGTCATGAAAACGGGTTCCTTTACTTTTCTTAAATGTTATCTGCTTCGCCTTCTTCTTCTCTCCATATCGATCACGTGTTAACCATTTTTTAAAATTTCTATGTGAGTTGAGCCTAAGAGCGGTTGTACGTTGTGCCAGTAATGCTTCCACAAGTAGGCCAGCAGATCCGATATCTGCGACGTTTTTTATTTACTAGGGTAGCTTCCCAAGGTCACTACCGTATTCGCCTTTTACGACATGCCTTGTAGGCCGCTGTGTTATTACTCTTTGCTTCCCTTTTCGGGCCTAGGCAACACATGGTTGAAATTTTACCTTAGGTTGATGGTTTGTCGAGTTCCAGCCCCTACAGGTATGTTGTCTGAGTAAAATCTAGTGCCATGTTTCCACTTATGCATACACATCCGTTTTTACCATTCTCTTCCGCACTTCATCCTTTGGCAATACATATGTAGAGAGGAGGAGGGGGGAAATGAGAGGTGTTCGAGTTTGTACGGCTCCAATTAATTCCCCTTCATCGTTTTAACATATAGTAGAATTGTCTCCTCTTTTTCATTCTTACCCGTCATACATTGCTCTACCGTCTACCCATATCGGTAACTGACCAGACACATATCATCAGCTCTTAGTGTGTCCATATTTTGCCATGCAGACAGGTAGGTATAAACTCGTATCCATATTTAGTCATCCATCCTATTTAGATCCATGATTTAGTTTATTTAGTAATCATTGTGTATGTGTGTATGTTCATTGACAAAGACTTATAGTCGAAACGTTGGACTTTTGTTAGTTTTATGATTAGATTATTCATTTTGCTTGCTTATATGATTCCATACATACATGTCTCTGCTTGCTTATATGATTCCATACATACATGTCTCTGATTGCTTATGTGATTCCATACATACATGTCTCTGCTTGCTTATATGATTCCATACATACATGTCTCTGCTTGCTTATATGATTCCATACATACATGTCTCTGATTGCTTATGTGATTCCATACATACATGTCTCTGCTTGCTTATATGATTCCATACATACATGTCTCTGCTTGCTTATATGATTCCATACATACATGTCTCTGCTTGCTTATATGATTCCATACATACATGTCTCTGCTTGCTTATGTGATTCCATACATACATGTCTCTGCTTGCTTATATGATTCCATACATACATGTCTCTGCTTGCTTATGTGATTCCATACATACATGTCTCTGCTTGCTTATATGATTCCATACATACATGTCTCTGCTTGCTTATATGATTCCATACATACATGTCTCTGCTTGCTTATGTGATTCCATACATACATGTCTCTGCTTGCTTATATGATTCCATACATACATGTCTCTGCTTGCTTATGTGATTCCATACATACATGTCTCTGCTTGCTTATGTGATACCACTACGTACATGTTCTGCTTGCTTATATGATTCCATCATACATGTCTCTGCTTGCTTATGTGATTCCACCTACATGTTCTGCTTGCTTATATGATTCCATACATACATGTCTCTGCTTGCTTATATGATTCCATACATACATGTCTCTGCTTGCTTATATGATTCCATACATACATGTCTCTGCTTGCTTATATGATTCCATACATACATGTCTCTGCTTGCTTATGTGATTCCATACATACATGTCTCTGCTTGCTTATATGATTCCATACATACATGTCTCTGCTTGCTTATATGATTCCTCATACATGTCTCTGCTTGCTTATATGATTCCAACATACATGTCTCTGCTTGTATATGATTCCATACATACATGTCTCTGCTTGCTTATATGATTCCATACATACATGTCTCTGCTTGCTTATATGATTCCATACATACATGCTCTCTTGCTTATATGATTCCATACATACATGTCTCTGCTTATTATGATTCCATACATACATGTCTCTGCTTGTTATGTGATTCCATACATACATGTCTCTGCTTATATGATTCCATAATACATGTTCTGCTTGCTTATGTGATTCCATAATCATGTTTGCTTGCTTATATGATTCCATACATACATGTCTCTGCTTGCTTATATGATTCCATACATACATGTCTCTGCTTGCTTATGTGATTCCATACATACATGTCTCTGCTTGCTTATGTGATTCCATACATACATGTCTCTGCTTGCTTATATGATTCCATACATACATGTCTCTGCTTGCTTATATGATTCCATACATACATGTCTCTGCTTGCTTATGTGATTCCATACATACATGTCTCTGCTTGCTTATGTGATTCCATACATACGTGTCTCTGCTTGCTTATATGATTCCATACATACATGTCTCTGCTTGTTATTGATTCCATACAAACGTGTCTCTGCTTGCTTATGTGATTCCATACATACATGTCTCTGCTTGCTTATGTGATTCCATACATACATGTCTCTGCTTGCTTATGTGATTCCATACTACATGTCTCTGCTTGCTTATGTGATTCCATACAAACGTGTCTCTGCCCTAAAACGCTAATTATTAAGTAACATCGCAACCTCCCTCGATTTTCTCCAGATCTGATCTGATCCGCTCTGACCGCCTCAAATTTGTAGGTTTCCGTACATCGTCTAGGTAGATGAAACCAATCTTCTACACGTAGAAGGTGTAATAGAAACACATTTCCTTAACTGTGAAAGCCCTAAGTAGATGGAACTAATGTTATACATGTAGAAGATGTAATAGAAAAACCGGTTATTACCTGTGAAAGACCCAGGTAGGTGAAACCAATATTTTACACGTAGAAGATGTAATAGAAACACATTTTCTTACCTGTGAAAGACCAAGGTAAATGGAGACAGTCTCTGATATGTACAGCAGCTTGCCATCATTGCTCAGGATAAACGGAAATCCATCAAGAGCCTGCAGAAGATAGACAAAAAAAATGATTGATTGATTGATTGATAGATCTTATCTTAGACAAAAGGCGATACCCAGAGTAATGTGTTTCAGTGACAAGCATAATTCCAGAAATAAATAAAATTCTCATAATTATCTAAATATTAATGCTACCCCGTTGACGCTACGCCACTGATGCCACTGTTCTGATTGTATGCCCCTGACGCTACTCCAAGAACGCTACTGTACTGTTCGGACGGTACTCCCAAGACCGTGAATATACGCAAGTGGTTTAACCCTGGTATACACACTTTCATAGGGCCTTGATCATTATTTCACAGTTAAGACAAAATTTATGGCACACCAGTCATATCACTTTTGAACAAAAATGTTGTCGCAGCTTAATTTTCAAGTGTTATTGTCAACCCGTGAATTGTTCTCAAACAATGGCAGACAGGTGTTCCGTAGTAAACAAAACGTGCGAATAGCCTCTCCTTACAAACACGTTATACATTTGTTCTCTTTTTGCTATTAACACGACGACTTCTATCACATCCGTTATATGAACGCAGGTCAATAGGTCTTGCGGGGTGAACTCACTACTCCATGGATCTAAATCATTGACTTTTTATTCTCGTCATGAAAGAAAATTTAACCTTTTTCATGAGATGCCTTGATTAAAAAAGAAATTATTATAAGAATTAGCAAAGCAACATTAACTTTTCAAAGTCTAAATAAAATATGGAACTGCAAGTTATATAGTATTAAAACTAAATTACGAATTTTCAATTCAAATGTTGTATCAATCCTGACATATGCCAGCGAGAGTTGAAAATGACTCAATATATAGAAAGCAAGTTGAATGCATTTGAAAATAGATGTCTGCGAAAAATAATGAATATAAAATGGAACGAATTCAGCAGAAGTGATGAAATCAGATAAATGTCTGGTCAACCACTAGTGACAACTGTTATAAGAAAGAGAAGATGGAGATATGTTGGGCACACCTTGAGAGAAATGATCAACGAATATCAAAGCAGGCATTGAAGTGGAATGCAAAGGGTTCAAGAAAGAGAGGACGACCTAAGGAGACACCGAAACGAACTTTGCTGAGAGAGGCAAGAAATACCGGTCTCAGTTCTATTGAGGAGATTGAGCGAGTTGCCCAGGATAGAGCGGTATGGAGAAATTTCTTGCAGGCCCTATGTAACGTATAACAGTACGAGAGGAATTATTATTATTATGAGATGCCTGGAAGTATTCTTGTCATTTCTTGGAATAACCATGTAAACAAATAAACGGGTTATGTTATGTTGTGTTATGTTATTTGGTCGACTTCATGACACTTTGAACATTCCCATGCGTACTCCGTCCTCCGCTGCAGCAGCCATCGCAAAGTCCACTTGCTCACCGTACCATAACTGTTCCTATCTCCTTCGCAATATCTCCAACAGCGTCCAGCAACTAGCAGTACCAGTTCGGTGTTGATTGATGAGCCTACTCATATACCTGTTGTGCCGTTTTTACCTGGTCACCCTAATCTTTAGTCCAAGCTCTTGTAATCTAGCAGTTGACGTGGATTACTTTAGAGGAAAATTCTCTTTGCAGCCACACTCTATGAGGGCGTTCAGAATGTCAGGTCTATCAATTGGCTGGCCCTCTGATATGGTTTACAGAGCCAGCCAGACTGTCTTCTCTCTCATTGACATCCATGTTGCCCGGACTCACAAGGGGAGCAAAGAATAGTAACACTGCGACCTACAAGACATGTCGTGAGATGCGACTGAGGTAGGGACCTAGGGAAGCTACACTAGTAAATAAAAAGCGTCGCAGAAATCGGATATGCTGATCTACATGTAGGCGCATAGCTGGCACAAAGTACAATCGTGCTTAGGCTCGGATCACCTACAAATCACGAAGAGTGGTTAACAAGTGGCCGATATGGAGCGTTTGAAGAAGAAGAAGAAGCCATTCATATGCATCGGAACGAAGAAAGTGTACTTCTGCAAATCGTTGACGCTTGTAGTGATTCAGTCTATTGCCTACACACAGAACCAGCCTTCACCATTCGGATGATACTCAATAAATCACTCAGAATGCATGCATTGAGTGTAGTTTTGTGACTAGCCAGAGTAGAACCTTAGTCACCAAAAAAACTTTGCAAGCAAGGAACGAGAAATTGATGGGATCAAGGGGAGACTACTACTCTGATAACTTCACAAATTGAATTATTGCCCTTGTTAAATTATCAGCTGCTGAGTTATTGTTATACGTGCGAGTTATACCGATAACAAACGTCTGCCCAGCGTGTTCGTAGCGCGTTGGACTATGGGTGACTATCCCTCTGTGCGTGCGGGTTCAATTCCGCGGGATGGCAGAAAAAGCCACAGATTCCCCAGATTTACGGTGTTCGTGGCACCGAACCGAAGGGTTACGGTGTCCATGGCACCGAGCCAAAGAGCTAATAAGCTCAAGTGCTTCTGGATCGAAAAAAACAAAAAACAACAAAAAAACCGATAACAAACCGGTACCTCCTTTCCTTCATCCCATTTCTAACTAGGATATTCAAACTATGTTTTTTTTTAAAACTGTTGCAAGTGTTTGGATACTGAGAGTATATTTGTGATAAAGTTTGAATGAAACAACATTTTTAAATCTCTAACTTGGTATTCGATATTCCTAACCCTTCGCCTCCTCGTCTCTCCCTTCCCCAATCAGCATTTTAACATTAACATGTAAATTTATTATGTTCTTTTAATTCTAGAACTTCTAAATTCTATTCGTTCGTGTTAAATGCTTTATAAACTTTTAAGGTACTTTTCAAACTTTCTGAATTGGTTACCGTGTGTTTTATCCATAGTTCTGAGCGTTTTGTGTGGGGCAGCACTTTGCTCAAGTGCTTGAAAAAGACACGAAAGTTTGCTAACAACGGCTGATCACTCATCTTACAATGACGACCCCTGGATTTGTTTTTATGACCCAGTTTTGCAATCATAATCTACGACCTGTGGTCCTGTCCTATTACTTGACATTCACCTGTTTACACCTGCTTCTTCTAACAGCGACCTCATCAGGTTAGACCAAATAGAAACAGGTATGAGTATGCTTTAGCTGCGTCCTTACGGGAACTTCTATCAGCTTCTCCCAGGACAATGAGACTACACTCTGAGACAATTACGTTACATTCTCATACATCCTTTGCTTGATAAAGGCATTTTGGTCGAAACGTTGCTGTGTATTGTCATTGCTTTTGTATTTTGTAAAACCACAGTACTTTGTTTTTACGTGTTGAGCCATTCTGATATGAGTCTAGTTTGAATAATTATTCTATAACTATTATGAAATACAAAATAAAAGGTGCAAGGGTAGGGATATTTTAAGTTTAATGTTTCCGCGTGAGAACAGCACAGTGTTTCTGGAGAACTCTCACGCCTTGAGGTTAAGAATGGCTATTATAGTTTTTGTAACAACTCACATGACATGTAACAACTCACATGACATGTAACAACTCACATGACATGTAACAACTCACATGACATGTAACAACTCACATGACATGTAACAACTCACATGACATGTAACAACTCACATGACATGTAACAACTCACATGACATGTAACAACTCACATGATATGTAACAACTCACATAAGTAACAACTCACATGACATGAACCACTCACATGACATGTAACAACTCACATGACATCAACTGACATGATATGAAACCCAACATGCAGTAACCATCTCATGACAAGTAACAACACATGACATTAACCCTTCATGACGTAACAACTCAGCATGTAACTACGGCTGTCGTTCACAACATTTGTCCAGGGATAATATTTTGGTAAAACTCTTAGTTGGTAGTTTGTGACGTGGAAATGGAGACGATCAGGTTGACATACAACTGTTTTAGAAAAAATGCCATTTTCAGGAGAGGGTATGAAAGGAGGGGGGTTAGTAAGGTAGTGGGAAAGCATTAATGTGCTTTTGAATATAAGTGTTAACCCGCCTGCCCAGTGTGTTCATAGTGCGTTGGACTGCTGGCGACTAGCCCTCTGTGAGTGCCGGTTCAATTCTGAGGGCTGGCAGAAAAGTCACAGGTTCTCCAGATTCACGGTGTTCGTGGCACCGAACCGAAGGGTTCAAAAGCTAAAAGCTGGATCGGAAGGGAATATAAGTGTTACAAAAGAGTCCTCTAGATCATAGATTCCCAAACTTTATCGGTCCACCGCCCACTTTGAACGACATATACTTTGTAATGAACCCTCCCACCGCCCGCTTTGAACGTCATAAACTTTGTAACCCTCACGCCCACTTTAACGACATAACTCCCCCTTCCCACTATAACAGTTTGCGAACGCCCAGACCCAAATATATATACATGCACTATTTTCACTTTGACATAGAAAATTGATAAATATTTCTGTCATACATGGTCAATTTTCAAATGATTATATAAATGAAATAGGAAATTGATGAAAAAATGGATCATATAAGATGGGCATTAGATGAATTAAAATGCAGAATTCAAATTTTTATGATTATTCAATCGCAAAATCACGAAAAAAAACTCCCCACCCCAAAGGCTTCTGAACCCGCTATGCCCCCTGGAAGCTTCAGCGCCCCATTCACGTAACCTTATCTTAGTTCTCGCGGTTGTGTGGCCGTCTGTAGCTTACGCGGTAGTGAGGTCGATCACAACCAAAGCGTACCTTGTTCCAACTCCGCGGCCGGCAGTCTGGAAGCAAATTTGTTTCCGAGGAATTTTACAAACGGTAAAATTAGACTTCATCCCCATAAAACAATGGCAAACTACTGAACGTATAAATTGTGCATAGAAACTTAACGACTCGTTTACTATGGTTGATGGTGACGTTCTGTTAAGGATAGGACACGATGTTCATTTCATCTCTCTTGACATCTTTACCCACCAACTTCTCAGCAATGTTATCTGTTTAGGTTCCGGTGAGTGATTTTAGTGTTGCCGTTTTCTGAGTTTCTATTCCTTGTTGATGTTGTTTCCCGTAGCCCCCAGCAACAGAAGGCTGACTAGCTCAGACGGGAAAATAAAAATTCCTGTTTAATGGGGGCTGGTTTTTATAAGTGTTTGATATAACACTGTAAGGTTTTCTGCAATTTTACACAATTCTATGAGTCTATGATACAGAGAGGCGGCCGCATCAGGCGACACAGTAAGGGGGGCGGCATAGTAAGGGGGCGGCATAAGCAGCGAAATTAAAATCACAGTTGGAGGTTACTTTCGGTACTTTGTCATTAGCCGGCCACAACTGACAGGAAGACCTATTTTTAGAAATTGTCGGAAAGTGTCATCTATTTTTAGATATGTTGTAAATAGTCGTTGACAGTCCACTTTGGGACCCAGGTAGGTCAAGCATTAGTATGTCGATACATATACAGTGATAACAACACAAATACAGCGAGAAAAGGAGGAACAATTATATTATAGGAAAAAAAAACACAGAAATTGCCTAACCCTAACCCTGCCACAAAATATAAAATCTTGCGATTGTTTGTTACTACTTAATTTTTTTTAAAGCCGAAAACGAAAGGTTTTTCAACATGAAACCCCAAAAACGCAAATGGAATAAACCGTGCAGACTGTTCGACCTTTGAAAATCACTGGACAATCCCCGACACGCCTACGGGATACCCGGGTTTACCCGGAACTCGTTGTTCAGGTCTTTTGCGGCGAGCTAATGACAAAGTACCGTTACTTTAAAGAAAAGAGCAGTTAAGGGGCGGCATTTCGAAGACTTGCATCATACTGAGAAAATATACCGCACTGCCCTGGTCTGATAATACTGATATTTCTTATTGTTAAACTGAATTTGTTACATAATATAACATTGATATTTCTTATTGTTAAACTGAATTTGTTACATAATATAACATTGATATTTCTTATTGTTAAACTGAATTTGTTACATAATATAACATTGATATTTCTTATTGTTAAACTGAATTTGTTACATAATATAACATTGATTTAACATGTTATGTTGTTTTTAAATTGAATTTATCTTGATCTAACAAAACTGGAATGCGAGGTCACGTGATGGTTGTGTACTTATTTGCTATAATGTTTACCTGAGCTCACCGGTCTTATGTTATCGGAGGCAACGGTTAAACCTTAGCTGAAGTAAAGATGTAAATTGCAGCAAAGTTCTCTAACAAGTAATACGATATTGTTCTGTGTTTCTGTGAATTTTTACCTGAGCCTGCCGACAGTATGTTATCGGTGGCCATGGTTTCTTTCTATCCTTGTCACCCTCCTTAACTTGTTGTCACTGTCGATCACGCTTATTACGAACTACGAAGTCGCGCGTGGAAAAATGGGTCTGTGGTAGTTGGTTTGTATTGTTTCTCTATTGTGTCATTGGCCCGCCTGCCCAGGGTGTTCTTAGCGCGTTAAACGACGGGTCACAAGGCCCCCACCGCTGTGAGTGCGGTTCAATTCCACGGGCTGGCAGAATAGCTACAGGTTCTCCAGATTTACGGTGTTCGTGGCACCGAACCGAAGGGTTACGATGTCATGGCACCAAGACGACGAACCGAAAGCTCAAGTGCTCCGTGATCGGGAGAAAAATGTGCCATTGAGACTCGTGACTATAAATGACAAATGATAATGGTCCTGTGAGGCCGAGGTCAGAGTCTAAAGTTACCAACGGCATCTAAAGAAAATGGTGAGAATGTTTTTTGTTAGTTGTACTTGTGAGTTGTTGGTGACCTCGTGTGTGACCAGACTAGTAACAGGCCTATCAGGAAAACTTAAGAAAGTGTGTTACGTTGACGTAATATCAGTGAACTGATGTGAACTTGGGGCGTGAATAATTAGTTATTGTCTTCGTGCCTGGTAAAGACTGTTCGATTCAGAGAAGAACTATTCAAATGTCAGAGAAGAACTATTCAAATGTTAGGTCTAAGAGACTTAATTGATGGGTTTAATGTAGAGTCTTCTAAAGTAACAAGAGGATTTGGGGCGGGGGCTGTGGCGTAGAGGTTAGGTGCTTGTCTATTGTCCCTTTTTTCTTCTTCTTTGCGTTCGTTCTTTACAACCAATTTTAATCACTCTTTGTGATATGTTTGATCTTTGCCAAGAACGTGTATACGTTGCACATTGGTTTGACAGGCCCCTAAACGCATATATTTCTACACGTTTAGGACATGGGCATCCGATTTCAGCCAAACCTCCTTAATCGCCTCTAAGACATGCGTGGCAGGTAACAGTGGTTCTATTCTTTACATCCCAAATTTGGACCCCGGTAACCACTCGGGCGATCTATTGTGCCTAAGGTAGCAGGTTCGCTCCCTCGTGGAGCCATCTGGATATTTTTCCAGAGATTCATGATCTCAGTGTAGGTGAGATCAAGTTTCTAGTCCTATCGGAGACGGATGATAAAACGTAGGTCCCGTGTTCAATTTGAGCATGTAAAAGAACACTTGGCAGTTCAAAATCGATAAGCAGACTGGAAAGCCGCTCTCTCTCTCTCTTTGCCTTTTTACCCCGGATTGGGGCATAGCCCCTCAACCAACTCATGCCAAGTCTTCCTATCTCTAGCTATCTCCTACAGCTCCTCTAGCTCTTCTTTATATTGTTGATCTCCGCCTCGAAATCTCGTCTCCGTGTATTTCTCGGCATCCCCTTCTTTCGCTGTCCCTGCGGGTTCCAAGAGCCTTTTAGTTATATTCCCCTCCGGTTTCGCAAAGTGTGTCCTATCCAGCGCCAGCGTCTTTTTAACCTGTCCATTCACTGGAATCTGTCTTGCTTTCTCCATAAGTTCCTCATTTGTGACCCTATCATACCATCTTATTCCCTCTATTCTGCGCAGACACCAGTTGATGAATGTTTGCAATTTATGTGCTATTGTTTTAGTTGTTCTCCATGTTTCTGACCCATACAGTAGAATTGCTTTAACATTAGAGTTAAATATCCAAATTTTTGTTCTAGATTTGATTTCTTTAGACTTCCATATGTTTCCCAGTGCAATAAAAGCTCCTCTTGCCTTCTGTATTCTTATTTTAACATCTCTATCTGTTCCACCCTCTTTGTCTACGTTGCTGCCCAAATATGTGTATGATTCTACCTCTTGAAGAGGGATTTCCTCAGGGAGATCGAGTTGTCGTTTGCTTGGTTAATTCTCAATATCTTTGTCTTTCCCTTATGAATGTTCAGCCCTAGTTGCTGGGACCTTTGATTCAATGTGTTTAGCTTATCCTGCATCTGATTTTGTGTATGTGACAGAAGGGCTATATCATCAGCGAAGTCCAGATCATCTAGTTGCTCTGTCAGAGTCCATTGGATTCCATTTCTGGTGTTAGTTACTGTGGTCTTCATAATCCAGTCTATTGTCAGTAAGAACAACAAAGGTGATAGAAGACATTCCTGACGCACTCCTGTTTCTATTCTAAACGTGTCTGTTAGTTTACCTTCATGAAGAACTCTACATTTCATATCTGTATATGTTGCTTTTATTAGGTTAATAATTTTCTGTGGGATTCCATAATGCCTCATCAATTTCCAAAGGGTTTCCTTATCAATACTGTCAAAAGCCTTCTCATAATCCACAAATCCGATTTAAAGTGGGGATTTCCATTCAATACTTTGCTCTATTATTATGCGTAATGTGGCTATCTGGTCAGCACAGGATCTATTTGGTCGGAAGCATGCCTGTTCATCTCTTAGCTTTGTATCGATGGCATCTCTCAGTCTGTCCAGGATGACTCTGCTTAGTATTTTCCCAGGTACTGACAACAGCATTATTCCCTATAGTTTTCACACTTCTGAAGGTCCCCTTTCTTTGGTAGCTTCACCAGGTATCCTTCTCTCCAGTTTGCTGGTATTTCTTTGGTCTCCCAGATTCTGCTAAATAATTTATACAGTATTTATGTGGATGTGTTTATGTTGGCTTTAACCGCCTCCGCTGGAATACCATCTGGACCGGCCGCTTTCCCATCTTTCAAAAGTTTAATGGCTTTACTAATCTCCTCCTTGGATGGTTTCTCACAGTTGATGTCCAAGTCAATTTCTGCCGGTTGGATATCTGGGGTTTGTAGGTGGTCTGTTCAGGAGTTCCTTGAAGTATTCCATCCATCTTTCCATGTGGTCTCTAAAATTAGTGATAGTTTCCCCGGTACTATATTTGATCAACCCATTTGATGGACTGTATTTTCCTGCTAGCTTTCTAGTGATGTTGTAAAGATCCCTAAGGTTTCCTTTTCCTGCAGCTACCTCTGCTTCTCTTGCTAGATCTTCTACGTATTGTCTTTTATCTAACCTTATTTGTTTCTTCACTTTCTTGCTAGCTTCTGTGTATTTTTCCTGGCTATGGCTTTGGCAGTTCTAGTTTTGCTATTATTTAAATCTGCTTTCCTCTTTTCCTTTCTTCTATTTCCTTGAGAGTTTCTGGAGTTATCCATGCCTTATGATTCCGCTCCTTCTTTCCTAATACCTCTGTGCATGTTTCATTCCAAATATTTTTGGCTTGCTGCCAGCATTCTTCCGCACTCACCTCATCTTCTAATTGCCGCAAAACCTCATACTTATTAGAGACTGTGACCGTGAACTGTTCCTTTGTTTCTTGACTTCTGAGGTATCCTACATTATATTGGTGTCTATGTTCATGGGATGTTATGTATCGCTTAAGCTTCAGTTTAATTTTACTTATCAGCAAATGGTGATTCGAATCTACATCTGCCCCCCTTAGAACCCTTAAATCTTGTAGAGATAACCTGAATTTCTTGTTTATGCATATGTGGTCAATTTGATTTTCTGTTCTGTGGTCTGGTGATACCCAGGTTGCTTTATGTATTCTTTTATGTGGAAAGACACTTCCACCTATGACGTATTGATTCGCTGCACAGAAATTAGTGAATAGTTCTCCATTTTCGTTCATTATTCCTAGTCCGTGTTTCCCCATGATCTCCTCGTAGCCTATGTTGTCCGAACCTATTTTGGCATTGAGGTCGCCCATCAGAATTTTGATGTTCCAATTTCTCTGATTACCTATAGTATTTTGAAGTTTTATGTAAAATTCCTTTTTTACTTTTTCCTCTTTATCATTGGTAAACATAACACTGGGTCACATTCAAGAATACTTTCTTTTGGTGGTTCTGAATGTTGCTGTGATTATCCTAGGACTCACTGCTTCCCACTTTATTAGTGCAGTCTCCGCTTCTTTAGATAGCATTAAAGCCACTCCTTCACTATGGGGGCATTTTCTTCCATATGGCATGAGAACAGCATTGTTTCTCCTGTGTTTAGACGTTGTTTGCCTGCACCATTCCACCTAGTTTCACATAATCCCAAGATGCCAATCCCGTGTAATTTCATCTCATTTACTACCTGTGCTGTCTTTCCCATTTCATACATACTTCTAACATTCCAGGTGCCAATTCTGGAGCTTTTCCTAGTGCAAAGGAAGATAATCTGCGTGCAGACTCCTTGCGGCTTTCTCTGCATCGCTTCATACCTCTTCTAGAAGAGCTTCCTTCCTCTTGGTTGGCACAGTTTTTATTTTATTTGTATGTGACTTGTTCATGGTTGGTTAGATTTTGTGGCTAAAATTTTATACTGGATAGGGTAGCCAGCCCTACGTCAAACTCCACCTTAGTCGCCTCTTACGACATGCCTTGTAGGTCGCAGTGCCGCTAATCTTTGCTCCCCTTGCGAGCCCTGACAACACACGGGAAAGCCGCTGCCGAGGCAAAACTCAGAACAATTTTTAAAAAAAATACAATTTCTTTCAAATATTTTCACTACCTTCTAAATTATACCGGGGACCAGTGGTGGCTCGTCATTAAGGACCAGTGGGGCCGGGCCGCACCAAAAATAATGTATAACGTGTATTTATTATTTTATAAATTAAAATACAGCAACCAAAAACCATGATTTATCCGGAAAAAATGTCTGGCCCCACCAACAAAAATAATCACCAGCCGCCACTGCCGGGAACCCTCACATGTGCTACAGAGTTTGTGCACTGTCGCTGAGATCTTCTTGTGTAAGAAAGAGATCGGATCACACATTATTACTCAACGAAGTGCAATGATGATCATCCTGTCAATCAATCAATCAATTAATCACAGACTTTACGATCCAGAGAACTATTGAAATGTTAAGTCAAGGAATCTTAATGAATGGGTTGAATGTAGACTAGATTCTTATAAAGGAACAAGGGGAATGTGAGCTTTTACTCGGCTCGTTTACTTTCTGTTTTAGAAATCTCTTCTTGACCTGACGCTGTCAGGCAAACAGGATTCAGAAAAGAAAGAAAGATTTACTTTCTTTGATGTTCTTCTGTGTCATGTGCTCTTTCTTATCGCGAGACTGTGTCGAGAATCACGTAATGATAATAACCTACTTTTATCATAATCGTTTAACTGTACATCACTATCATGTGTTGCTATTACTATCATACATCACTATCATGTGTCCCTATTACGATCATACATCACTATCATGTGTCCCTATTACTATCATACATCATTATCATGTGTCCCTATTACTATCATACATCACTATCATGTGTCCCTATTACTATCATACATCACTATCATGTGTCCCTATTACTATCATACATCACTATCATGTCTTCCTATTATTATCATACATCAGTATCACAATGAACAGTGATAACTATAGAGGTATCTGTGGTGAAACGGTTAAATGGTTTGTTTAAGTTCTGAATGGGGTGGGTTCGAACCGGAACCACGTCGTGTGGTTCCCTGTGCTTGATTGATTTATATCTTTTTAGATATGGGGCACAGACGACGGAGAAATAATCATTGTCAATGGAGAGAATATGGAGAGAATATGGAGAGAATATGGAGAGAATATGGGAGAATATGGAGAGAATATGGAGAGAATATGGAGATGAAATGGAAGATATGGAGAGAATATGGAGAGAATATGGAGAGAATATGGAGAGAATATGGAGATAATATGGAGAGAATATGGAGAGAATATGGAGAGAATATGGAGAGAATATGGATGAGAATATGGAGAGAATATGAGAGAAGAAATATGGAGAGAATATGGAGATGAGGAATATGGAGAGAATATGGAGAGAATATGGAGAGAATATGGAGAAATATGGAGAGAATATGGAGAGAATATGGAGAGAATATGGAGAGAATATGGAGAGAATATGGAGAGAATATGAGAGAATATGGAGAGAATAATATGGAGAGAATATGGAGAGAATATAGAGAATATGGAGAATGAAGAATATGGAGAGAATATGGAGAGAATATGGAGAGAATATGGAGAGAATATGGAGAGAATATGGAGAGAATATGGAGAGAATATGGAGAGAATATGGAGAGAATATGGAGAATATGGAGAGAATATGGAGAATATGGAGAAATATGGAGAAGAATATGGAGAGAATATGGAGAGAATATGGAGAGAATATGGAGAGAATATGGAAGAGAATATGGAGAGAATATGGAGAGAATATGGAAGAATATGGAGAGAATATGGAGAATATGGAGAGAATATGGAGAGAATATGGAGAGAATAATATGGAGAGAATATGGAGAGAATATGGAGAGAATATGGAGAGAATATGGAGAGAATATGGAGAGAATATGAGAGAATATGGAGAGAATATGGAGAGAATATGGAGAGAATATGGAGAGAATATGGAGAGAATATGGAGAGAATATGGAGAGAATATGGAGAGAATATGGAAGAATATGGAGAGAATATGGAGAATATGGAGAGAATATGGAGAGAATATGGAGAGAATATGGAGAGAATATGAGAGAATATGGAGAGAATATGGAGAGAATATGGAGAGAATATGGAGAGAATATGGAGAGAATATGGAGAGAATATGGAGAGAATATGGAGAGAATATGGAGAGAATATGGAGAGAATATGGAGAGAATATGGAGAGAATATGGAGAGAATATGGAGAGAATATGGAGATGAATATGGAAAGAGAATATGGAGAGAATATGGAGAGAATATGGAGAGAATATGGAGAGAATATGGAGAGAATATGGAGAGAATATGAGAGAATATGGAGAGAATATGGAGAGAATATGGAGAGAATATAGAGAATATGGAGAGAATATGGAGAGAATATGGAGAGAATATGGAGAGAATATGGAGAGAATATGAGAGAATATGAGAGAATATGGAGAGAATATGGAGAGAATATGGAGAGAATATGGAGAGAATATGGAGAGAATATGGAAGAATATGGAGAGAATATGGAGAATATGGAGAGAATATGGAGAGAATATGGAGAGAATATGGAGAGAATATGAGAGAATATGGAGAGAATATGGAGAGAATATGGAGAGAATATGGAGATAATATGGAGAGAATATGGAGAGAATATGGAGAATATGGAGAGAATATGGAGAGAATATGGAGAGAATATGGAGAGAATATGGAGAGAATATGGAGAAATATGGAGAGAATAATAAAGAGAATAAACGATATTGTAAATTGGGAGCATGAGAGAAAAGAAGACAAGGAAGAAAGAGAATTGAGATACGAAAGAATAACGATACATCTGAAATAAATGAATCATACTAAATATGTGCATAATAACAGCCAAATATCAAGCAATCTATCTGCAGGTATGTTACATACTGTAAGGTGTGAGTACCTTGTCAGAGATTCAAAAGGTTCCATTATGCTAAAGCCCAGGTGAGAGTCTGTGAGATGTTAGTAGAGAAAATAATATTTGAGATAGTTTCTTGTTAGGACAGTATAGAAAATAACATTTCTGTAGCTTTTATAGACCTTACGGTATGACGTCACTCACTTCCCATTTCCAGCCTATATGCAGGAGTAGTGTGTCGTGTGATATTTGTTGATTAAAACCATAATTTATCTTTTCATTCCGAACATCAGTCCTCTTACAGAACGTCGTCCTCTCATAGAACGTCGTCACTCCCTACAGAATGTCGTCTACTCATCCGAAATCGTCGTCCTCCTCTACAGAACGTCGTCCTCCTCACAATGTCGTCACCTAAACGTCCTCCCTCCTCACAGAATGTCGTCTCCTACAGAAGTCGTCCTCCTCACAGAACGTCGTCATCTCACAGAACTTCGTCCTCCTCACAGAACGTCGTCCTCTCCAGAACGTCGTCCTCCTCACAGAACGTCGTCCTCTCACAGAAGTCGTCCTCTCATAGAACTCTCCTCCTACAGAACGTCGTCCTCCTCACAGAACGTCGTCGTCCTCATAGAACGTCGTTATCCTCATAGACGTCGTCCTCCTCACAGAACATCGTCCTCATCTTAGTTCTTAACTGGACATAGCTTATGGACAGAACACAAGTAAGATCATTTGCAGTTTTTTGGTTTTTTGTCAGAACACTAAGCTAGATCTTTTGAAATTTTTGGCCAGGATACGAGTAAATTTTTCGCATTTTTGCCACAACACGAGTAAACTTTTTGGCAGTTTTTGGCCAGAACACGAAGTAACTTTTGAACAGTTTTGGCATAATACATGAGATAAACTTTTTGCAGTTTTTGAACACGGCAAGAATTTTATGAAAACAATTGTTATGGACATTTATATACCATTGAGGCATTTTATTATACAAATCTATTTCAGTTTGTGAGGCAAGATATTATTTATGAATAAATACTCTTCCTTGTTTATTCCTTGTAGATTCTGTGTCTTATTTTTCCTGGCCTAGGAGAATCTATTCCTTGTAGAATCTGTGTCTTATTTTTCCTGGCCTAGGAGAATCTATTCCTTGTAGAATCTGTGTCTTATTTTTCCTGGCCTAGGAGAATCTATTCCTTGTAGAATATGTGTCTTATTTTTCCTGGCCTAGGAGAATCTATTCCTTGTAGAATCTGTGTCTTATTTTTCCTGGCCTAGGAGAATCTATTCCTTGTAGAATCTGTGTCTTATTTTTCCTGGCCTAGGAGAATCTATTCCTTGTAGAATCTGTAACTTCTTTCTCTTGGCCTAGGAGAATCTAAGAGGTTGTTTTGTTTTGTAACATTGAAAAACATTTTGAATGTGTCATGTAATTTGTTCTTCATTTATTTGTCCATGATTTCCATTCATGAGATTTAGTTTGTACACTTTTAAACAAGCACATAACCACGAAAACTTACTTTTGTTGATGTTAGAAACTCCATGGAATCCATCTTGTCTCCATGGGGGATCACCATTATAAGAAAAGTCCCGTAACTTCAGAAAACTGATTGTCAATCTAATAATAGATGCTTTATCTAGCTGGCTTGTAATGGCTGCCGGAAGCGGAAGTAGTTTGGCTAATTCGTAGAATTCATAATTCTCCTTTCCTCGTCTAGATCTTGCTGCATCTCTTGATTTTTCTTTCCGTAGCTCCAGAATACTGATTGAGATGGATGGAGAAATTAATTAATGAGGTTATAAACATACATTATTTTGAGAAAATGTTTGTTAAACAGTAACTTTACATTGGATTTCTTATCGGTAGCGGTCTTAAGAATACTTATCAACATGTGCATATATGAATACTACTTAATACTCCTTACAATACTCGTTACAATACTCGTTACATACACGTCAGTTACACGCTCATAACCGAGGTCTCCGATAACATACGGCCGGCTGGATCAGGTAAAAAAAAATTATACGAAATAAGACCCAAACCGTCGCGTGACCTCGCATTCCAGTATTGTTGTATAAAGAGGAATTCATTGTTAAAACAGCACAACATGCTAAATCAAGGTTATATTATGTAACAAGTTCAGTTTAACAATAAGTAATATCAGTATTATTAATATTTTCATCAATAAATAACCATAAACTCATAGAACTTGAGTAAATTATTTTTTTAAAAATGCAGGGTTCTATCAAACATATACAAAAACCAGCCCCCATCAAACAGGAATTTTGGTGTTCTCGTCTGAACTAGTTGATCTTATGTTGTCGGGGGCCACACTAATAACCAGCAATCAGTGAGTAACGTTTAAGTAACGAGTATTGAGTAACGAGTATTTATCACAAAAGTAACAATGGATATGCTTAGGCAGGCTATATCAAGGAGGAATGACTTGACACAATGTGTGTATCTCAATTAACTTATTTAACCTTGATTTATGTTATGTTATGTTATGACATCGATGTCATTGCACATTGGGCATTCCCATGCGTGCTCTGTCCTCCGCTACAGCTGCCATGATAATGTCCATTTGCTCACTGTACCAATGAGAAGTTGATTAGTGTACCTTCTCTCTCAACTCGAAGACGACACTGTCTGGCGTGTCCAAACTTAACTACTAATTCTTGGACTCGTTCCAGTGTCTGAGACTCGTCCATATCACATAAATGAGAGCGTACCGCATTGATGACATCGGCTCTGTAAATACTTCTACCCACTTGAGTCGAAGGCATTGTTTGAAGAAAGTCAGCACACTTCGTTATTTTTGTACCAGAGCATGCGGGTACAAGAAAATTCTTCTTCTTCTTCTTCGGAAGCTCAATATCAACTCTTTGTTAACCACTCTTTGTGATTTATATGTAATCTGAGTCTAAGAGCGATTGTACGTTGTGCCAATTATGCGCCTACAAATAGGCCAGCACATCCGATTCCTGCGATGCTTTTTATTTACTAGGGTAGCTTCTCTAGGTCCTACATCAGCCACCTCTTTCGACATGCCTTGAAGGTCGCAGGGGTACGATTCTTTGCTCCCCTTTCGAGCCCCGACACCACACAGGCGACAAGTAAATGATTGTACCGATCACCTGGTTGGATACAGAAGTGATCGAGGAAGGAGACTCAATAGATTGTACTAACCCCCCAAGCAGGTCGTATAGATTACTTGAAAACATTTAGAAATCTATATCTCAAACAATTGCACATGTAATTCGGTCTGGCTTCTCTCTCTCTCTCTCTCTCTCTCTCTCTCTCTCTCTCTTTTCGCGATCACCGCCTAGACCGATGTACCAGATCTCCTATAAATTCTATTCATGTAGAAATCTGATTCATGCAGTCTTAGCATTGGTGTATTTTACGTCACATCTTCAGCGTCATTTTAAGCTCTGGTGCTTATCCTTCGGCGTTGTGTCCGGTTTCAGCCAGCGTTTACTCGGTTCGCTCTCCGTTCTGTAGCCATCTAGTGTTTTTACGGTGTGGGGTAGCTAGCACCACGACCAACCCTATTTATCGCCTCTTACGACATGCGTTGCAGGTAACAGTGGTTCTATTCTTTACACCCCAATTTGGGTCCCGGTAACCACTCGAGTGGGTCTGGATTCGAACCCACTACCTTCAGAACGACAGGCAAACATCTTAACCACTTCGCCATAGAGACCACCTCCAACCCCCTTATTCTACCTTCTTTTAACACTTTGGGAGCAACGAAACTGATGAAGTTGAGACACGCCTTTTCAACCCAAGATCGTGCCAGTGTTTGTTATATCCGGAGAATAAAAAGAATAATTAACTTTCATTTTTTAAATAGCTGGCGCTGCCGGGACTCGCAATGGGAGCAAAGAATTGTAACACTTCGACCTACAAGGCATGTCGAAAGAGGCGACTGATGTAGGGACCTAGGAAAGCTTCCCTAGAAAATAAAAAGCACCGCAGAAATCGGATATGCTGGCCTACTTGTAGGCACATAACTGGCGCAAGGTACAATCGCTCTTAGGCTCGGATCACATACAAATCACACAGAGTAGTCGATATAGAGCGTTAGAAGAAGAAGAAAAACATGATAAAATAACTTGTTATTACATTTTTGCGTATTAGCTGCTTACTATGTGGCTCAGAAACATGGACAGCTTACTCAAGACATGAGAGGAGACTTAACATCTTGCACCTTCGATGTCTCCGCATTATCGATATAAGGAAATACTGCAGTAAAACTATGTAGCAAATGTTATGTCTGGCGTATTGGAAGTCTGAATTTCTTTACTTATTCTGTATCCTTTGCTTGATAAAGGCATTTTGTTCGAAATGTCGTTTTATATTGTTTGTGTACTTTGTAACACTACATTACTTTGTTTTTACGGCTTTGCCTAGGATTATTAAAATCATGCGGTACCACAAGATAAACAACACTGAAGTACTGCAACGTGTAAACTTGCATTCCAACATGGGCATGCTCAGCTGTAGAAGACTAAGATGGCAAGGGCAAGTAAGAAGAATGGAAAATAACCGCATTCCTCAATAGATGTTGTTCTGTAAACTTTCGAAAAAGAAAAGGCTGCAAGGTAACCACTGCTCTGATATAAAGATATATGCAAGGTAACCACTGCTGAGATATAAAGATATATGCAAGGTAACCACTACTGAGATATAAAGATATATGCAAGGTAACCACTACTGAGATATAAAGATATATGCAAGGTAGCCACTGGTCTGATATAAAGATATATGCAAGGTAACCACTGCTCTGATATAAAGATATATGCAAGGTAACCACTACTGAGATATAAAGATATATGCAAGGTAACCACTACTGAGATATAAAGATATATGCAAGGTAACCACTACTGAGATATAAAGATATATGCAAGGTAGCCACTACTGAGATATAAAGATATATGCAAGGTAACCACTACTGAGATATAAAGATATATGCAAGGTACCCACTACTGAGATATAAAGATATATGCAAGGTAGCCACTACTGAGATATAAAGATATATGCAAGGTAACCACTACTGAGATATAAAGATATATGCAAGGTAACCACTACTGAGATATAAAGATATATGCAAGGTAGCCACTGCTGAGATATAAAGATATATGCAAGGTAGCCACTGCTGAGATATAAAGATATATGCAAGGTAACCACTACTGAGATATAAAGATATATGCAAGGTAACCACTACTGAGATATAAAGATATATGCAAGGTACACTCAGCTGAGATATAAAGATATATGCAAGGTAACCACTACTGAGATATAAAGATATATGCAAGGTAGCCACTACTGAGATATAAAGATATATGCAAGGTAGCCACTGCTGAGATATAAAGATATATGCAAGGTAGCCACTGCTGAGATATAAAGATATATGCAAGGTAGCCACTACTGAGATATAAAGATATATGCAAGGTAGCCACTACTGAGATATAAAGATATATGCAAGGTAGCCACTACTGAGATATAAAGATATATGCAAGGTAGCCACTGCTCTGATATAAAGATATATGCAAGGTAGCCACTGTCTGATATAAAAGATATATGCAAGGTAGCCACTCTGAGATATAAAGATATATGCAAGGTAGCCACTACTGAGATATAAAGATATATGCAAGGTAACCACTACTGAGATATAAAGATATATGCAAGGTAACCACTACTGAGATATAAAGATATATGCAAGGTAACCACTACTGAGATATAAAGATATATGCAAGGTACCACTGCTGAGATATAAAGATATATGCAAGGTACCACTACTGAGATATAAAGATATATGCAAGGTACCACTACTGAGATATAAAGATATATGCAAGGTACCACTACTGAGATATAAAGATATATGCAAGGTAACCACTACTGAGATATAAAGATATATGCAAGGTAACCACTACTGAGATATAAAGATATATGCAAGGTAGCCACTACTGAGATATAAAGATATATGCAAGGTAGCCACTCTGAGATATAAAGATATATGCAAGGTAGCCACTACTGAGATATAAAGATATATGCAAGGTAACCACTACTGAGATATAAAGATATATGCAAGGTAACCACTACTGAGATATAAAGATATATGCAAGGTAGCCACTACTGAGATATAAAGATATATGCAAGGTAACCACTACTGAGATATAAAGATATATGCAAGGTAGCCACTACTGAGATATAAAGATATATGCAAGGTAACCACTACTGAGATATAAAGATATATGCAAGGTAACCACTACTGAGATATAAAGATATATGCAAGGTAACCACTACTGAGATATAAAGATATATGCAAGGTAGCCACTACTGAGATATAAAGATATATGCAAGGTAACCACTACTGAGATATAAAGATATATGCAAGGTAGCCACTACTGAGATATAAAGATATATGCAAGGTAACCACTACTGAGATATAAAGATATATGCAAGGTAACCACTACTGAGATATAAAGATATATGCAAGGTAACCACTACTGAGATATAAAGATATATGCAAGGTAGCCACTACTGAGATATAAAGATATATGCAAGGTAGCCACTACTGAGATATAAAGATATATGCAAGGTAACCACTGCTGAGATATAAAGATATATGCAAGGTAACCACTGCTGAGATATAAAGATATATGCAAGGTAGCCACTCTAGATATAAAGATATATGCAAGGTAGCCACTACTGAGATATAAAGATATATGCAAGGTAACCACTACTGAGATATAAAGATATATGCAAGGTAACCACTACTGAGATATAAAGATATATGCAAGGTAACCACTGCTGAGATATAAAGATATATGCAAGGTAGCCACTGCTGAGATATAAAGATATATGCAAGGTAACCACTACTGAGATATAAAGATATATGCAAGGTAACCACTGCTGAGATATAAAGATATATGCAAGGTAACCACTACTGAGATATAAAGATATATGCAAGGTAACCACTACTGAGATATAAAGATATATGCAAGGTAACCACTGCTCTGATATAAAGATATATGCAAGGTAACCACTACTGAGATATAAAGATATATGCAAGGTCTTAATGAAGAACTTTTCAATCTTTCCATATTTTAAAAAAAAATAGGGCCCGTCTCAAAGTGCCACAACGGCTGGACCCAGTACTAGTGAACATGAAAACGTTTAAAACTCGAAGCGTCATAACTCTTTCGAATGAGAGCGCTCGGAGTTTGTTCAAATGGGTTTTATTTTGCTATTTGAGCCGAGGCACTTTTTCAATTTTTAAATGTTGGTATCAGTGTTGTGCCCTTACCATCTAGTGCAGCAGAAAGTGGTACCCGGTCACGTTTTAAACGTGTAAAACCCCCGAGCGTCGTCATTCCTTCGAACTAGAGCTGCTCGGAATTTTAAAATTTTGTTTAGTTGCCAATTGGCTCTATAAATGCTTCCTACCTTTGGCCACGATCAATTGGCCACTACACTTTGATTTTAATGAAAAGGCCTAGAATCGATATGAGACGAGACACGCCCTGTTTAACCTAAGTCGAACCTTGCTATGGTTATATCAGATTCATTGTATTTGCGTGTGTGACATTTCAAAGCTAGAGTTATTACATAAGAATAAGTTGTAGGAAGAGGAGACAAGTTCATTATAAACCTAGACTGACGTGGCACGCAGGCATATCTACAGACACTCGTACACACAAACACACAAGCAGCAAAATAACAAATAACTTTTAAAATTAGTCCGCAACAAAAAATAGTATTATTTAATTACAATGTAGATTAATTCCCCTATGTTAGCAATTTCTGTTACTTTATCTCCCTTGATGTCGCAGTGACATAACCCACGTTTATGGAAACAACAACCATATTCAAAAGATCAATATATAACAACAAAAAGGTCTGGTTATTAGAAGTAGAAAGGAAGGACGGTATTCAAGAACATTTCATTTTTCTAATCTCTCTTATATTTCAGAAGAAAATAACAAATGCTTCTGTTCTGCTACAGCTTGATATTGAAGAGAGATTAAAGAGCATAACATCAAGGAAAATTTAATATTTCGGACACACCAAACGACATGAGTGCATAGTAAAGATAATTTTGGAGTGAATGGTGCCTGGAAGAAGAATGAGAAGACCTAGAAGACGATGGGTGCAAGATGTCATTAACGATCTGAGAATGGCTGCTGTCGGCGCCGGTTAACTTGCACAGAACAGAGAATTTTTCAGGACTGCTGACATGGGAGCCAAGTTCCGGAAAGGATACGCTACTTGATGATGATGATGATGATGATGATGTGTGATGTGTGATGAAGGGTGTTATGAAGTGATGTATGATGATGATGATGATGATGATGATGATGAATCTCTCTTCAGTTCTTTCTTCCTTTTCTTCTTTACGTTCGGTGTCGTATGCTTGTCTAAGCCATGAGAAGGGTTGCCTCTATGAAGCTGCATGTCAGTTGAAGTTCCTCGGAGTTCCCCACAGATAGTTCTTTCTAACATCTTCCTTTCATGCCGAGAGCCGCAGTAGCATAGTTGTTAGTGAACTCGTTTCTTAGACTAGTGGTCCGGGTTCAATTTCACGGTGCGGAATATTTTCCCAACCGTAACGGCTCTCAGGTTAACCCAGACTTAATTGGGTATCAGAAATTGGGTATCAGAAATTGGGTATCAGAAATTGGGTATCAGAAATTGGGTATCACAAATTGGGTATCAGAAATTGGGTATCAGAAATTGGGTATCAGAAATTGGGTATCAGAAATTGGGTATCAGAAATTTTCTTGGATGAATGGATGAATTGGGTATCAGAACTGTATCAAATTGGTATGATTGATCTAAATTGGTTGAATTGACGATTGGTATGATTTATTGTGATTGACTGATTGTTTTGACTGATTATCTGACTTGATTGATTTGATTGACTGATTGATTTGAATGACTGATTGTTTGACTGATTGTCTGACTGATTGATTTGATTGACTGATTATCTGACTGATTGATTTGATTGACTGATTGATTTGATTGACTGATTGTTTGACTGATTTATTTGATTGACTGATTGTTTGACTGATTGTCTGACTGATTGATTTGATTGACTGATTGTCTGAGAGATGGGTTGTCTCTATAAAGTTGGATGTCAGTTGGAGTTCCTCTAGAGTTCCCCATAGCTTGTTCTGTAAGCTTTGTTCATGAGGCCATGTTTCGTTTCGTTGGTGTATGTATGATGGACATGACTGCAGGATGTGCTCTGTAGTCTGTGTTTCTGTCTGACATGCACACTGTGCAGTCTGCGTAGGCCTTATTCTGTGCATGTGATGGTTGAGCATGCAGTGTCCTGTTCTGAAGCGAAAGATTGTTGAGTGTCGTTTTCTGTTTAGCCTGCTGATGGGATATTGTGGGTGTTTGTTGTTGATTTGTTGCCTCCATACCTCTGTACTTTCGCTTGATATGTGTCTTGATTTCTGGTAATGACACTGGGTGTGTGTGCTGTATCAGTTTTGTTCCCTCCTTAACCAGCCTGTCTCTCAATTCTCTTATAAATTTGATTTTTCAATAGGGCCCTTTATGTCAACAGATTGGGGACCTCTGATCTAACAGTAACATGTGACAACAGGTGTAAACTAATCTTGACTAATTAGAACTATCCAAAAACACTTACATATTATCTTACATGGGTCAATCATGTAGTAATTTACTTACATAATAATGTTGACTAACTCTGTCTAAATTACTAGTTAATTACTTTACAGTTTTGTGTTAGACAGCGAAACATATAAAAACAGAGTACTGTAGTTTGACAAAAAACGAAACAATGACAATATACAGCAACGTTTCGACCAAAAGGCCTTTATCAATCAGAGTATACGACAGAAGTGGAGAAATTCACTTCTTACACTTCTGTTGTATTCTTTAATTGATAAAGGCGCCCGTCTGCCCAGCTTGTTCGTAGCGCGTTGGACTACGGGTGACTAGCCCTCTGTCAGTGCTGGTTCACTTCCGCGGGCTGGCAGAGAAGCCCCAATTTCCTCAGATTTACGGTGTTTGTGACACCGAACCGAAGGGTTCCGATGTCCATGGCACCTAGCCGAAGAGCTAAAGCTCAAGTGCTTCTGGATCGAAAAAAACAAAAACAATAAAATTGATAAAGTGGTCGAAATGTTGCTGTGTATTATTATTGTTTTTGTATATTGTAAAATTACAGTACTTTATTTTTACATGTTTCGCTATTCCTACATAGTTTTACTACAGTCTTTCCTTATATCGATAAAATTGTGTTGGATGTAGTCAACTTATAAGTTTTTACCTATTGATGAAATATGGAGAAACACAGACAAAGTAGAATATATGGTTCAAGTATAAACTCACAGTTAAATACATTTGTGGTTTCAGATTGGCCTTAAAAAAAGGAGAATAGAAGGTTTAAGGATTTTTTTAGAATCTTTTCTATTTTTGTCTTCTATGCTCCTATTGGGGCATAGGACCTCAACAGCTGTTCTCTACTTTTTCCGGTCTCTGACTGTTTTCTTTAAGGATTCATAGAATAGTCCAGCGTCCTCAAGTTTCTCAAGAAAACACCGTCTTCTGCTTCTTCTTCTTCATCTTCGCATCTTCGAACGCTCCATATCAACCACTTGTTAAACCACTCTTTGGGATTTGTATGTAATCTGAGACTAAGAGCGTTGGTACGTTGTGCCAGTTATGCGCCTACAAGTAGGCCAAAACATCCGATTTCTGCGACGCTTTTTGTTTATTAGGGTAGCTTCCCTATGACCCTTCCTTATTCGCCTCTTACGACATGCCTTGTAGGTCGCAGTGTTATTATCCTTTGCTCCCCTTGAGAGCCCCGACAACCCACGGGTGGACACCGTCTGGAAGTATGTTTAGGACATCCACTTTTAATTTTCCCCTGCAGGTTCCACTCAAGTGCTTGTCTAGTGATGCTCGACTGTGTCTTCTGCAGGGTATGCCTGACCCATCGCCATTTCTCCAGTTAATCTGGGTTATCATGAGTTCAATTCTACAGTGGGCGTTGAATATTTTTCCAACAAAACGGCTCTCATGTCGATCCAGCCTCAATTGGGTTCCAGTAAAAACACTGGACGTAAAGGCGGTCGGCGTGATTGGATCATCATGGTTTCTTGTCCTATTCTTATCCACAGACTCGGGGTGTTCTTCTTCTTCTTTGCGATCACTTTTTGATGATTATGCCGTTACACGCGTTCTTATGATGATTATACCGTTACACGCGTTCTTATGATGATTATACCGTTACACGCGTTCTTATGATGATTATACCGTTACACGCGTTCTTATGATGATTATACCGTTACACGCGTTCTTATGATGATTATACCGTTACACGCGTTCTTATGATGATTATACCGTTACACGCGTTCTTATGATGATTATACCGTTACACGCGTTCTTATGATGATTATACCGTTACACGCGTTCTTATGATGATCAAGTCGATTGTTATCTGGGCCCATCTCTGTGTCATAGTAGTTTTTAATGCAGTGTTATCTTGTGGGCCAGCATCGCTTTAATGCAGTGTTGTCTTGTAGGGCCAGCATCCCTTTAATGCAGTGTTGTGTTGTAGGGCCAGCATCCCTTTCTATAGAATTCATACAGGGGACAGTCTTGCGGGACACGTTCTGTTGTTTGATCAGAGATGCTACAGTGGCACAGAGTGGATGGGACAATCGAAGCTTGTTTAAGTGTTTGTTCAGTCTGTTATGTCCTATACTGAATCGGAAGATGATAGTCTGTCCTTGTCTATCGAGTGTGTTGTAGTCTGTCCTTGTCTATCGAGTGTGTGGTAGTCTGTCCTTGTCTATCGAGTGTGTGGTAGTCTGTCCTTGTCTATCGAGTGTGTGGTAGTCTGTACTTGTCTGTGGAGTGTGTGATAGTCTGTCCTTGTCTATCGAGTGTGTGGTAGTCTGTCCTTGTCTATCGAGTGTGTGGTAGTCTTTCCTTGTCTGTCGAGTGTGTGATAGTCTGTCCTTGTCTATCGAGTGTGTGGTAGTCTGTCCTTGTCTATCGAGTGTGTGGTAGTCTGTACTTGTCTGTGGAGTGTGTGATAGTCTGTCCTTGTCTATCGAGTGTGTGGTAGTCTGTCCTTGTCTATCGAGTGTGTGGTAGTCTGTCCTTGTCTGTCGAGTGTGTGATAGTCTGTCCTTGTCTATCGAGTGTGTGGTAGTATGTCCTTGTCTGTCGAGTGTGTGTTAGTCTGTCCTTGTCTGTCGAGTGTGTGTTAGTCATCGTTGTGTTAGTATACCTTGCCCACACCATACAAGAACATTTCAAGCCCGTATCAGGCTCACTAGTGGCGTCTGTGGCCTAGGGGATAGTGACTCGGTCTATCAAACCCTACGTTCTGAGTTCGAATCACGCTGCGGATAGTTTGGTTCCAAATTGTTTCGCGTGGATTTTTACAAAAGGACGATGGCTCAGAAAGCAATGCAAACTACTGAACGTTAATTAATACCTAGAAAAATCATAAACAGCGTCAAAAAAAGCTGAGGCTGATTCGCAAAGTCCGGTAAAGAATATGCAATTAACTTATATCGGGCTCACTAGTCATCTACACACACACAGACAAACATAACGCAACTACACACACTTGGATGAAAATTGTGGTCATCATCACCCGTGATGGACGAGCATCATCACCCGTGATGGACGAGCATCATCACCCGTGATGGACGAGCATCATCACCCGTGATGGACGAGCATCATCACCCGTGATGGACGAGCATCATCACCCGTGATGGACGAGCATCATCACCCGTGATGGACGAGCATCATCACCCATGATGGACGAGCATCATCACCCGTGATGGACGAACATCATCACCCATGATGGACGAACATCATCACCCATGATGGACGAACATCATCACCCGTGATGGACGAACATCATCACCCATGATGGACGAACATCATCACCCGTGATGGACGAACATCATCACCCGTGATGGATGAACATCATCACCCGTGATGGACGAACATCATCACCCGTGATGGACGAACATCATCACCCGTGATGGACGAACATCATCACCCGTGATGGATGAGAATCATCAGTCATCGCTGGATAGCTTGGTTACTTTTCTAATATCCAGGAAATCTCTTTTTGTTCAAAGTATGTGATTTGATTTTCTACTTGTTCCCATTCTGCTCTATTTTAGCAAGTATTGTCTGCCTTCTCGTTACCTGACACTCCACAGTAGGATGGTACCCACTGGAGTATTCATCATTCGTGGTGGCGTTGATAATTAATACATAAGCAATAATCCCTGTTTGCTTCTTCTTCTTCTTCTTTTTCTTCTTCTTCGAGCACTTCATATCGGCCACTTGTTAACCACTCTTTGTGATGTATTATATGTGATCTGAGCCTAAGAGCGATTTACGCTGTACCATTTATGAGCCTACAAGTAGGCCAGCACATCCGATTTCTGCGACGCTTTTTTATTTACTAGGGCAGCTTCCACAGGACCTACATCAATCGCCTCTTACGACATGCCTTGTAGATCGCAGTGGTACGATTCTTTGCTTCCCTTTCGGGCTCCAGCACCACACGGGTGATTTGCAAAATAAAACAAATCCAAATTAAAAATAACTAACACACAAAAAAAATTCTCAAGTAATTATGTCAATTAGTTACAATATAATGAGACCACAATACAACTTATGTTAATTATGTCAATTAGTTACAATATAATGAGACCACAATACAACTTATGTTAATTATGTCAATTAGTTACAATATAATGAGACCACAATACAACTTATGTTAATTTTGTCAATTTTTTTAAAAATACTAATTTTTGGTTGGCAAATAAGAGATAAACAATCTTGTTAGGTCAAAGGTAATCAAAATGGGGTTACCACATGCACACAATGATGTAACAATGAATCTGCAGTTATTGTGCTGTGTCATGTTGTAGTAAGATTAGAGATGATGATGATGATGAGGGTGATGATGATGAGGAGGATGATGGTGTTGGTGATGATGATGATAATGATAATGATGATAATGTTGATGATGATGATACAGAAATAGGCAGGTAGCATGAACACAAAACATCCATTAAATATATCGACAGGACCTAACGGGTGTAAAAAGGGAAGGATTGACTTTCCTGCACCAGGTTTCCCCATCATTTCTCCCTTATCCGCTAGGTATTAGGCCTATAATCACTGCATATTATATGGTAACACTGACTAATTTTTGCGTGAAGACATGCTTGCCCTAACCACAGTATTTCTCATTCATGTAAGCCTTATTCCGTCTTCAGATGCACTTGTAATTTAGATCTCCAAATAGTCTGTGTGGTGCCGATGCTAGCAAAGGAAGCAAAGAATAGTACCACTGCAACCTACAAGGCATGTCGTCAGTGGTGACTGATGTAGGACCTAGGAAGATGCCTAGTAAATAAAAGCATCGCAGAAATCGGATGTGCTGGTCTACTTGTAGATGAACAACTGGCACAACATACAGTCGCTCTTAGGCTCAGATTACATACAAATCACACAGAGTAGTTAACAAGTGGTTGATATGGAGCGTTTGAAGAAGAAGTGAACAAAGTAAGAGAACAAGGTTTCATGTAATCCAACCACGTACCGTGTGCTCACAATCGCATACCGTGTGCACACAACCGCAAACCGTATGCACACAACCGCAAACCGTATGCACACAACCGCAAACCGTATGCACACAACCGCGTACCGTGTGCACACAATCGCATACCGTGTGCACACAACCACGTCACCGTGTGCACACAACCGCAAACCGTATGCACACAACCGCGTACCGTGTGCACACAATCGCATACCGTGTGCACACAACGCATAACCGTATGCACACAACCGCAAACCGTATGCACACAACCGCGTACCGTGTGCACACAATCGCATACCGTGTGCACACAACCGCAAACCGTATGCATACAACCGCACACCGTATGCATACAACCGCCTACTGTGTGCATACCAATAATGTTTTACCTAGTTAGTCTCGAACCACAAACTTTTGACGGCATGGGTACAAACTGCACTAGCGCAGACCGATATCAACTTCACTATTATCAACCTGAGCCCCCACCCCTCCCACCCCTCTGGGTGGTTGATGGCTACGTCCTGTAAAGGATATGCCACGATTTTCATTTTTTCATGATATGAAGAGCATATAAATAGAAGACAGCAGACCAGCTCCAATGGGGAATCCCATGTGAATGTCTTATACATCAACTATGACATGAAGAGGATATAGATCAGCGTTTTCCAAAGTGGACGGTACCGCCCCCAGTGAGCGCTGAAGCGTTCTGGGGGTGATAGTGAGTTCACAAGAATTTGGGGGTGTTCAGCCGATTAGGTGTCGGTGGCTCCTTAAAGAAGAAATTAATAATTATTATTTTAAAATAAATTATTTTCATGATTTTTGCGATTGAATAATCATTTAAAATTGGAATGCTGCGTTTTATTCATCTTATGTACGTTTTACACGATCCATTTTTTCATCAAATTTCTATGTCTTGCATATAATCATTTGAAAATTGACCATGTATGACAGAAATATATATCAGTTTTCTATATCAAAGGGAAAATAGAACATGCATATATGTGGGAGGGGGCGTTGGCACACTGTTATAATGTGGAGGGGGCGTTACAAAGTTTATGTTCTGCAAAGTGGGCGGTGGACCGAAAAAGCTTGGGTACCTATAATATAGATAGAAGACAGCAACCAGCTCCACTTGTGAATGCCGTATGTATCAGCAATGCTCTAAAGAGAATATATGTAAGTTCACTTGCAAACAACATATGTCTGTATCGAAAATCTTTAACCATTTTTTTTGTTTCCGATCCAGAAGCACTTGATCTTTTCAGCTCTTCGGCTCGGTGCCATGGACATCGTAACACTTCGGTTCGGTGCCACGATCTGGGGAATCTGTGGCTTTTTCTGCCATCCCGCGGAATTGAACCCGCACACACAGAGGGATAGTCACCCATAGTCCAACGCTCTACGAACATGCTGGGCAGACGGGCTATCTTTAACAATCAAAGCTAATCAGTTCTTGTAAAATAAAGCAATGTCATTGAGGGACAAGTTCATGAAATGACCCCCAAATAACTAAGTCACCGTTGCAGTTCCTAGTCACCAGGACATCAAGAAGAGAGACATAGACAGAATAGTAAAGCGTGAATGAAGATAATGGGAAAACACGACACTGAAAGGGACATAGAGATTACGAGAGATAGCTGTTATGACAATGCAAGATCTATGGTATGCAATATAATAATAATGAAACAAGGTCGTAATATAAGCTGTAGTGGAAGAAGTCATTTTTTTTTTGGTTCAATGGTTCTCAGCCTGTACAGTGATTTTCATTTATTTATTTATATGACCGCCCGCGTGCCCAGCGTGATCGTAGCGCGTTGGACTACGGGTGACTAGTCCTCTGTAAGTGCGGGTTCAACTCCGCGGACTGGCAGAAAAGCTACAGGTTCCCCAGATTTACGGTGTTCATGGCACCGAGCCGAATGGTTACGATACCCATTACACCGAGCCGAAGAGCTCTCAGCTCAAGTGCTTCTGGATCGGAAAAAAAAATAATTTATATGACCGTTATCATTGCACTTCGGTGAGTAACAATGTGCGTTCCAATCTCTTTCTTACACATGAAGATCTCAGCGGAAGTGAATGGACTCCCTACGAAAGTCATAGGTGTAATTTTGAAGATGGTGTAAATATTTCGTAGGAATTTTATTTTTTATTTATGTAATGAATTTGGCCCGGGCAGCGGTTTTCCAGTAGGGTCTTCTCGATTTTGTGGGATATGTGGGTCTTCTCGATTTTGTCTTCTCGATTTTGTCTTCTCGATTTTGTCTTCTCGATTTTGTCTTCTCGATTTTGTCTTCTCGATTTTGTCTTCTCGATTTTGTCTTCTCGATTTTGTCTTCTCGATTTTGTCTTCTCGATTTTGTCTTCTCGATTTTGTCTTCTCGATTTTGTCTTCTCGATTTTGTCTTCTCGATTTTGTCTTCTCGATTTTGTCTTCTCGATTTTGTCTTCTCGATTTTGTCTTCTCGATTTTGAACTGCCAAGTATTCTTTTACGTGTTCAGCTTGAACACGGAACTTTCATGTTATCTTCGGTCTCCGATAGCACTAGGAACTCGATTTCACCTACACTGAGGTCAGGGATCTCTGGGAAAATATCCCAATGGCTTCCCGAGAGAGCGAACCGAGCAACTTTTTGAACGAAAGGCTAGCACCTAGCCTCTACGCCACAAATTCCCCCTTCCCTTCAACATGTGGTTGATGTACTTAAGAATATTCTGTTGAATGCGTGGTACTACGATTTACAAGTTTGAGAAACGCGGATGTGTTTTGACACTCAGTCTAGTTATCTCCGAACATGGTAGATAACCAATGCCTCTTCTAGTCACTAACCACGAGATCACGTACACGAGACGTGATCTTACGTTACAATTACAGTTATGTGCCAGATATTGGTGTGTCTGCAAACTGGACCAAATTGCGCAGTTGAAAATGTGACACGCATGTACTAGGATGGACTTGTGTTTACCAAAAAAAAAGTACAGAAAGGTTATGCCTTAACATGATGTCTGCTGACGGAAGTGACCTTGGTATCATTTATGTTGCTCTGGAACTCTAGAATCTAAAACTTATTTTTTCATTCTTACTTTAATTTTATTTTTTGTATGGTTCTAACGAATTGTGCCCGGGCAGTGACTTTCCAGCCTGCTCTTCTCGATTTTGAACTGGCAAGTGTTCTTTCACCTGTTCAACTTGAACACGGGATTTCCGTTTAATCGTCCGTCTCCGATAGAACTAGGAACTCGATCTCACCTACACTGAGATCAGGGATATCTGTCATATGGCAAAGAAACCCGATTGTATTAAATATATGTTGTATTAAAAATATGTACCAAATGAACACCGAAACAAAAAAGTAATTAAATATTTATCAACGATATCAACAGAAGGAACTAACGTTTTGCTAATATTTCAAAGGTTTTATCAAAGTTTAATACATTCACTACCGAATTACTGCCATTAAAACAAGTAAAAGACTTCATATACCTGGTGAGCATTTTTTCAACAAACGGAAGAAATAATAACGGAAGAATAACTAATGAAATTCAACACAGATGCATCCAAGCAAATCAAATGATAGGACAAATGGCGCCAATTTTAAAATGCAAACATGTCACTATGGACACAAAAATAACAGTCAACACAATCTTTCGCCTCCACATTATGCTACCAGTGTCAAACCTGGTCACTGACAACAAATGATAGAGGAAAACTAGTCACGACAGAGATGAAGTGTCTACGCAGAATACTGGGAGTAACAAGAAGAGACCAGTTGAGAAATGAAGACATCAGGAAAAAGTGGGTACAACATCAGTACTAAACTTCATCAAGAAACAACAAATTAAATGTTTCGGCAACATAAGCAGATTACCAACAGACAGTGTACCTCAAAAAACAATGCTCCTCCGATACAATAGATACAAAGCAAAAGGCCGGCCACCCAAAAGATGGACCTAAGAGATAACAGTGGCGACGAAAGACACTATCTACGAAGCGCACACAAGGGCCGGTTTTAGAAATCTCTTCTTGCTTGACGCTGTGAGACAAACAGGATTGGAGAAAAGAAAAATAGAATACAGAATTGAAAAAAAGCCGTATGACTGAATAAATTTACGGTCCCATATTTCATCTTGAAAAATGTATTAAATTCATCCAGTTAACACAGTTTACCAAACTCCAGATTGGACAACATGTATTAAATTCATCCAGTTAACACAGTTTACCAAACTCCAGATTGGACAACATGTATTAAATTCATCCAGTTAACACAGTTTACCAAACTCCAGATTGGACAACATGTATTAAATTCATCCAGTTAACACAGTTTACCAAACTCCAGATTGGACAACATGTATTAAATTCATCCAGTTAACACAGTTTACCAAACTCCAGATTGGACAACATGTGTTAAATTCATCCAGTTAACACAGTTTACCAAACTCCAGATTGGACAACATGTATTAAATTCATCCAGTTAACACAGTTTACCAAACTCCAGATTGGACAATATGTATTAAATTCATCCAGTTAACACAGTTTACCAAACTCCAGATTGGACCATGATGTAGAAATAAATAGATTTTCTATAGATACTAACGGAAACTGGATCAAAAGCGTTGATGAAAATTTCGCACTTATTTTACACGAAACAATAGATGACGCAGTGTCCGGCAGTCGGGTTAATTTAATAGAGAATCTTGACGCACCCTACGGCAGTTAGTACGGAATGAGTTACGGGCAAAAACAAGTAGAGATTAATTTTGCTTTTAAGTGACAATGTTATGGAACAAGGGAGTGCGATGGGGGTGGGAAGAAGTGATAGAACGGAAGTGGTGGATGTTTTGTTTTCTGGTCATGTCTGATACCATGCGGAAGCCATCATGTGATTGTCTGAAAATCAAATATTATTGTAACTGTTTTATGTCAGACATTTCTTCAACTTGTTTTGTCTAAGGTTTTGTTAACGCCTTTTACAAGAAATTTCCTCTAATTTATAAACTGGTTTTTTTTTTCTTTCAAAAAGAGACATTTCTGCACTTCTTGTTTTGGACACACGTGTCTTGTTGCGTACGGCGAGTTACATACATGCTGATGATACCTATGACTCTCCAGTGCTATTACTCATATGAAATAGAAATATTTCATATAAAGGGACTAAAACCGAATTATTTGATTTCATCAACGTTCCCCGTATAGCCCGTATCTCTATAAAGAAATGACACGACACCTGCTGTGAGTGTTGCACAAAGCACGAACTCCGTAGCAACAACAACAACAACAACAACAACAACAACAACACCACAACAACAATCATAGATATTTCCGGGGAAAAGTTGCTTATGTAGCTCGGCCCGGATTCGAACCTACAACCTTCAGAACGCCATGCAAACGTCGCCATAGAGACTCCTAGCAAAAACTTCATCTGTTATCTGTCAATGTACGTTTCACAAATTTAGGTCACATTTGCTGGAGATAACCCGAAATGGCTGAAGCAATCAGCTTTAAATCATATGGGGCTCCTCTAGCTTCTGTATGTTTCGTTTGTTGCTATCACTTCCTATCTACATCTGCTACATACTTCAAGCTCTCAGATCTGTTCCTGATTATTATCACTGAACTTCAAAACTGCAATGTCATTCTTGTTTTGTGTGACTTTTTTTAAAATAGCTTATATAAATATTTTGGAGAAGACCGTTATGGGAAGGAGTTATCCCGGAAAGAGAGAGAAGGGGAAGACCACGTAGAAGATGGGTTCAGAATGTAACTGATGATTTGAGCATGACGGCTGCAGGGACGGGACATCTGGCCTATGAGATAGAGAAATTCCGAAGGATTGTTAGGGTGGTAACGTTCTGTCCAGGTCTAGTTATTTGAAGCTGATATGTAAATAAAGTTTATATTGAACATTTCTCCAACACAGTGCGTGCTGTAAATTGATTGTACAACTAACCTAGTCCCCTTTAAGAGACGTCGCCGCACGCTACTGCCTCCCACATGTAATATGGGTTTGTGTTAAAGCTAACTATCCAACCTTTTTAGAACTAGCTGCTCGTGCTGGCCTTTCTCTTTCTTGCTAACTTTGTAAAACATTCTTAAATGGATTAAAGCTGAAGGATTGACTCCATTGCACCGGGGTTACCCCATATAGCTCGGTCCCTCTCCGCAGAAATGACACGCCACCTGCCGAGAGTATTGTACAAAGCACGAACTCCGTAGCTCCGATAATAATCCTATTGATCTTTGGGGACAAAATGCACTCATAAACAGAACGGCGCTGTCCAGATTCGAATCCACAACCTCATAGGCAATGTACACTTAGCCACAGAGACCACTAAGGCAAATGCTTAACCACTTAGCCACAGAGACCATCTAAGAGGCAAATGCTTAACCACTTAGCCACAGAGACCATCTAAGAGGCAAATGCTTAACCACTTAGCCACAGAGCCATCTAAAGCAATGCTAACTAGCCCAGAGACCATCTAAAATCTTAACAACTAAACAATCTTTGCAACTTAGCCACAGAGACCATTCAAGTGGCAGAATAGAGCTTACACCACCTAGCACACAGAGACCATCTAATCTTTAATCTTAATTCAACTCAAACAGTACTTTCACTTTGCAATTAGGTCCATGGTGATATTCAGTTAGAAACAGCTTTGCATCTTACTCAACGAAACAAATCGCCTCAACCATTTACCTACACAACCCTAAAAGACTCTAACTGTTCTATTTATCCATGTGATATTGGTCTTCCATCTATCGTGTGTGATGTCAAGAAAATACGACTAACACCCGTCAAACCTAATAACTCATTCTGAAGTTCTTCTTTAAATCTATCTATCTATCTATCTATCTATCTATCTATCTATCTATCTATCTATATCTATCTATCTATCTTATTTCATCTATCTATCTCTTCTTCTTTCTTGCGTTCGTTCTTTACCACCAATTTTAATCACTCTTTGTGATATGTTTGATCTTTGCCAAGAATGTGTATACGTTGCACACAGTGCAGGATTAGGTCATCGCGGGGCCTATAGCAAATTTTAGCGCGGGGCCCTAGGTTGTGTATGATAATAAATAATAAAACACAACTTTTACGAACAAACTTGTCTCGATTTGATGTGAGCAAATTTAGAGATAACACTAGACAAATCAATTTCTATAAGTAAATTAGATTCAATGTTCAACGATATAAGGTGAGGCTATTTAGACGATCTTGTCCCAATCATGTTCCTTAACTCACTTTTATACGCTTTAATGTTGAAAAAGAACGTTCTCCACTTGCAGTTGGTAATCATTAAAGACAAGTAAATTCATAAGACTATTTCTACATTTGGGAAACACGACTCTAATGACTTTTCCATTATGCTTTCTTCCAAATCCTCTTGGTAAGAGCTGACAATATTAGTTCTTTTCAAGATCTCTTCTGATGTAAGAGATTTTAACTGCCGAAGTATTCCAAATACACCATTAACTCTATGGTACGCTTTCATGCGGTTAGTTAAGGCAGAGAGTACATTATCAATTATGACAATAAACACCTGACTTTCAAATTTTTTTTGGGTGTTTGATTTTCTACAACTTCATCGAGCGTTGAAGAGCAGCTGAAATCGTCGTACTTAGTATTTCGCTTGCGTGGTCTTGAAGTTTGTTGCTGATATTCTTGATAGTCTTACCAATAGGACTTCCTTTCGCAATCCAATAATCTCGATTGAAGTTGCTTGGCCATTCACCAATATCGTTGGAGAACATTTTACTTTCGTTGTGTTTTTGACTTGTAGAAGATGTTGCTACATTGGAAGCGTGTCCTGTGCTTTCTGCCTCTCTTTGGCTTGAAGATATGGCTAAATTGGGAGGACTTGCTGTACATTCGACTTCAGTTTGTCTTGTGGAAAATGTGGCTAAATCGTGAAGAATTGTTGATCTTAATGGTAATATTGGTAATGATGATTCTTCTATAGCACTGTCTTCATCTACTACACAGTGAGACGCGACTTTTGTATTTTCTGCTTCGATTTCTTTGCATTCAGCACCATCACACATGACACTAAAATATTCAGACAGCTTGCGTGTTTTTGATGTAACATCTTGGTTATTTTTTTCTTTTCATCTCTGTCACATAGGCGCGGGGCCCCAGAAGCGCGGGGCCCGTAGCATTTGCTACTTCTGCTACTAGGCTAATCCGGCGCTGGTTGCACATTGGTTTGGTAGGCCCCTAAACGCATAGACTACACGTTTAGGACATGTGCATCCGATTTCAGCAAAACCTCCTTAGTCGCCTCTTACGACATGCGTGGTAGGTAACAGTGGTTCTATTCTTTACACCCCAAATTTGGGCCCCGATAACCACTCAGGCGATCTTTCTATCTATCTATCCATACATCTATCCATCCATTCATCCATCTATCTATCTATCTATATATAACTATCTATTTTCATAACACTTATGTCGATAAGCGCCAAAAATGAAATCACATACTTTGAAAAAAAGAGCTATTGTGGACATTAGAAAAGAACATAAACTATCTAACAATGACTACCACACACTCGACAGACAAGAGCAGACCATCATCTTCCGACTCGTGACAGGACATAACAGATTGAACAGACACTTGCACAGGCTATGATTGTCTCCATCCACTCTGTGTCCCTGTGGCATCTCTGATCAAGCCACAGTATATCTCCTGCAAGACTGTCCCCTGTATGTCCTCCATATAAATAGATGCTGACCCTACAACACAACACTACATTTAAAACTACATGGCATCAGAGATGAGCTCCAGACAGCAGTCAACTTCATCATAAGAATGTGTCTGATGGTATAATTATCCAAATAGCGATAGCAGGAAGAAGCAGAAGAAGAAGAAGACGAGGTGACCCAAACCACTTCATATTGTTTCTTGACAAATATGCTACAGTGTGTTGTTCATTCCATCTCCATGATAGTTTTACTGCTAACTCTCTCACAAATGATCTCTTCCTCTCTCTCTCTATCTCTATCTCTCTCTCCCTCTCTCTCTCTCTCTCTCTCTCTCCTGCGATCACCCGACTGATGTACCAGATGTCCCCATAAATTCTTCCCCAAAAAAATTGTTTTTGTGTCTTGTTCTTGTGGAAATCTGGTTCATGCGACCTTCATGGGCGGATTTCCTCCCATCTCCAGCACCATTTGGAGCGCTGGTGCTTATCCTTCGGCGATGTGTCCGATTTCAACCAGTGTTTACTGGGATCGCTCTCCGTCAGCCTTTGGCTATCCCCAACCGACCTGCAAGGCAGCAGGTTGCACATGATCTAAACCAGTACCATCCAACATGTTTATATATTTGGCAGTATCTGACTAATGACAGTAGAGGCACTGAAGCCTTATGATAATTGCAATACTACTACTAATAATAATAATAATAATAATAGTGATAAATGAATATTAGTAAAACCAATAAGAAATAACAGATGAAAACTGAATCCTAACATAACGTTTAATTTAAACACAACAATTTCTCTTACCAAACTAACATGAAAACTGAATCCTAACAAAACGTTTAATTTAAACACAACAATTTCTCTGACCAAACTAACATGAAAACTGAATGCTGACAAACCGTTTAATTTAAACACAATAATTTCTCTTACGAAAATAAACTAAAATATACATCTTCTTTTCTTTCTTTTCTCTAATCTTGTTTTGTGTCACAATGTCTGGATAAGAAGGTGCTTCTAGAACGGGATCTTCTCTGCGTCTTATAAAGTGTTTTTCCCGCCTCAGTTAGTTATGAGGTTCACCTTTGCGTGAATGACTTTTTCTTTGTACCCACTGTATCGGAGAAACATTGCTCTTTGTACCCACTGTATCGGAGAAACATTGCTCTTTGTACTATCTGTTGGTAATCTGATTATGAGTTTGTTTGTTTGTTCCTTTCCTGCCAAAGGCGGCACATAGGGCAGAGGTTTTAGATCTCCATGTGATGCGGTTCTTTGCTAGCAGTTGCAGATCTTGTATGATTTTACATCCCAATAGTTTAGATCTCCATGTGATGCGGTTCTTTGCTAGCAGTTGCAGATCTTGTATGGTTTTACATCCCAATAGTTTAGATCTCCATGTGATGCAGTTCTTTGCTAGCAGTTGCAGATCTTGTATGGTTTTACATCCCAATAGTTTAGATCTCCATGTGATACAGTTCTTTGCTAGCAGTTGCAGATCTTTCCCCCCCATGAGGCCATTACCTTGTAGTGGTGGGGGCTTGTGCCTCAATGATCCAGAAAGTATGCCGGCAGGAACATTCTGTTCCTGGAAGGTTACCCATGCCGGACAGGTCCAAGGTGAGAGGTCAGACTAAATGTGGCCTCCTGGTCCTCCAGGTTGGGGTTGGGCGCAGTGCTAACAACTTTGCCCCATAAAAAGAAAAATGTTACAGAAACTTCAAAAGGAAAAAATGCTCTCGATGTCCAGCGGTCTTGAGACAGAGTACCACTGTCAGCATGAACAGTATGGGTGAAAGCCGCAAGGAAGCCCACGCTGGGAATTCAAGTCTGCTGGATGTCAAAACTAAACTAAGAATAGGATTCTGGAACGTCAGAACAATGTTCGAGACCACAAAGACATCACAGGTGGTAAAAGAGATGCAACACTATAAATTACACATTCTAGGGTCAGCGAAAGTAGATGGACAGGCTTTGGACAGACGACAACTAGAACAGGGAAACCATCTTATACTCAGGAAGAGACGACGGGAATCATTCAGCAGGAGTTGCACTAATAATAAGGAAAGGATTGAATAAACATCTCTTAGAGTGGCACCAGATTAATGAAAGATTGTTGAAAGCCCGATTTAATGGGAAACAAGGAAAGCTAACTATCATTCAATGCTATGCACCCACTAACGAAGCCGAAGAAGAGGACAAAACACATTTTATAGAAGGTTGCAGGAAATAGTGGACAAGGTTCCAGCTCAGGACGTTTTGTGCATAATGGGAGACCTAAACGCAAAAGTTGGAAACAATAACAGACACAGAGAAGCAATAATGGGGAAAGAGGGATGTGGCACTGCAAATGAAAATGGAGAAATGTTGAGCAATTTTTGTCTAGAAAACAGACTGATCATAGGAGGCACATTGTTTCCACACAGGACCATACACAAGTACACATGGATATCCCCAAATGGAAGAGATGAAAACCAGATAGACCACTTTATGATCAACAGTAAATGGCGAAAGACATTACTTGATGTAAAGGTGAAAAGAGGAGCTGACGTGGGCAGCGACCACCACCTTGTCGTTGCCATGATCAGGCTCAAACTCAAGAAAACATATATACAAGCCAAGACAAGAACAGAATACTTTAATGTTAACCTATTAAAAGACAGAGAGATTGCTACAAAATATATAGTGGAACTAAAGAACAGATTTCAAATCCTGTCAGAGCAGTCAGACACAACACCAACTGAAAGTATCCAAGAAAAATGGAATGCGATCAAAGGCACATATAAAATAGTTAGCAGTAGTGTACTGGGAACCAGTAAAGGACAACATAAAGAGTGGATAAGTGGCCAGACCTTAGAATACATCCAAAAGCGAAAGGAGAAAAAAAAAATCTCATCAATAGCATTAGATCAGAACGTCAAAAAGATAAGGCAAGAAAAGAATATACAGAACTAAACAAAATGGTAAAAAGAAGTGCTAGAACAGACAAGAGACAATTTATGGAAAAGACAGCAGAAATAGCAGAAAAAGCTGCTAAAGTACATGATCTGCACACACTGTACAAGATTACCAAACAATTATGCGGAGGTAAAAGACACAACCATAACATGCCAGTCAGAAACAGCCTAGGACAACTGTTGACAACAGAGCAGGAGCAGGATATGAGATGGACATCCCACTTTGAAGATGTGCTAAACAGACCTGATCCTGAACATCCACGGATATCCCACCGGCCGCACAGGATATTGATATCAACCTCAAATTGCCAGAAAAGCAAGAAATAGTAAAAGCTATTGGATCCCTGAAAAACAACAAAGCACCGGGAAATGATGAAATGACAGCAGAGCTTTCAAGATCGATCCCATCTTAGCTGCAAACATATTAGAGCCATTGTTTGCAGATATCTGGGAGAAAGAAGAATTGCCTAAGGATTGGACTAGGGTACTGTGGTGAAAATCCCCAAGAAAGGAGACCTAACAGATTGCAATAACTGGAGAGGAATCACGTTGCTTTCAATCCCAAGTAAGATATTCTGCAAAATTATCATAATGCGAATACAAGAAGCAATAGATAAGTGTCTACGAATGGAGCAAGCAGGATTTAGGAAAGGAAGAGGAACAAATGAACATATATTTACTCTGCGTAACATTTTAGAACAATGTAGCGAGTGGCAAAGGACTATATATATCAACTTCATAGATTTTGAAAAGGCATTCGACAGCGTCCACAGAGACAGCCTATGGAAGATACTGAGACAATACGGCGTACCGCAGAAGCTTGTCAACATCATAGCCCTCTTCTATAAAGATTTCTCCTGCAACCTAAAGAATTCAAACAAAACATTCCCAGTAAAATCTGGTGTAAGACAGGGATGCGTAATGTCCTCTCTTTTGTTTAGTATTACAATTGACTGGGTGCTAAACAATGCCATAAAACAACAAGCACCAAGAGGAATAAGATGGACCCCTTTCGAGACGCTTGAGGACCTGGACTTTGCAGACGATATAGCCCTGGTGTCACACAAATATGAACATATACAAGAGAAAAGTACAATACTTAACAGCACGGCAAAGACAGTAGGCCTCAAAACAAACACAGGAAAAACAAAAATTATGACAAACAGTGAAATCCAACAACCAGTAATGTTAGAAGATGAAACACTGAAAAGGGTTGAGCAGTTTACATATCTTGGTAGCGTACTGACACTAAATGGTGGCACAGAGGAAGATATAAAATCACGTCTGAGTAAGGCCAGAACCGCTTTTGCCAGAATGAAACCAGTATGGAAGTCCAAAATCTACAATAGGACCACAAAGCTTAAACTCTATAAAAGCATTGTTTTGCCAGTTTTGCTCTTCGGATCGGAGTGTTGGAGGATGACCAAAGGAGATACTAGCAGGCTGTCAGTTTTCCACCACTCTTGTCTTGCAGAATCTTGGGAATCTTTTGGCCAGTAAAAATATCCAATAACCAACTACTCCAAGACACAAGACAAGAGTCAATGAATGACATACTCAAAAGAGAAGATGGAAATGGCTCGGACATGTTATGAGAATGAGACAAGAAATGCCTGCAAGGATAGCCCTCACTTGGACACCAGAGGGAAAGAGAAAGAAAGGCAGACCACGGACAACATGGAGGCGCATGATGGAAGAGGAACTGGACACCGCATCTCTGACGTGGGGCTCTGCGCTGAAGGTTGCACGGACAGGAGAGCATGGAAAGTCCTTTCTGAAGCCCCATGTCACTAGGCATGACGGGATTAAGTAAGTAAGTAAGTTGCAGATCTTGTATGGTTTTACATCCCAATAGTTTAGATCTCCATGTGATGCGGTTCTTTGCTAGCAGTTGCAGATCTTGTATGGTTTTACATCCCAATAGTTTAGATTATGAGGCCGAACCATTTAATTCGTTGTTTCTTGATGAAGTTCAGTATTGATGTTGTACCTACTTTTTCCAGTTGTCTTCCTTTCTAAACCATTCTCTTCTTGATACTCAAAGCATTCAGCGTTGACACTTCATCTCTGTCGTGACTTGTTTTTCTTTGATCCTTCGATGTCAAATATACTGTTATTCAAAAATTTTTTTTTTTCCCCTTAAAATTCTGTTTAGCGTTAAGGCTAGTGAAGTAAAATAGGGCGCAATGGATGTATCAAACGGTCGCCATGGTATCCGCGTTCACCACATTGGACACCTCTAATCTAAAATGTTGATAAAGGAAAATATAAACAGGACAAACAAAACTTACCCAGGTTTTGTGTCACTGAAATCTGACGTTCCGTTCTCACAAAACTGCAGCAGATCAAAACTGGCGCTTTTTTTTACAATCATAACTTCTTAATTATGTTGATTGTCGAAATCAGAATTCAGATTTGTTTATTGGCATTACGTATCTTGTTGAGCTCAAGGCAATGTTCAAAGAAAATTTTGCTAATTTTTCCCGCAAGTTGCTTGTCTTGATTTTACTAAACACCAACGTCTACCAATCAGCGTGAGTTTCATGAACATGTGACTGTCCAAAGCGATTACTGTGTGCAAGAAATGATGACGTCATTAAATGTTTGGGACAAATAAATTCTACACATGTGTTTGTTATTGTGTGTGTGTGTGTGTTTTGTTTGTTTGTGTGAGTGTGTGCGTGTGTGTAAGATCGGAAAATAGATGTCTGCAAAAAATAATGAACTTGAGATGGGACGAAGTCAGGAGAAGTGATGAAACATAAAAGTCTGATCAACCACTAGTAACAACTGTTATAAGACAGAAAGGATAGAGATATGTTGGACATATTCTGAGAACAAATGACCAAAGAATCACAAATCATGCAATGCAGTGACGCAAATGCTCCAAGAAAGGGTGCCACGGGAAAACATCCTGAAACGAACTTTACTGAAAAATGCTCGAAACCTCTAACTCAAATCCAAAGAAGGAATTGAACGAGTTGCCCAGAACAGTGCGGTATGGAGAAATTGCTTGCACGTCTTACATAATGTATAACTGCGCAAGAGAAATATAAATGAAATTCGTGACATATCCTTTACATGACTTAGTCATCAACAACAGTAAACGAGTCGTTGATTTTCTAGGCACCACTTAAACGTTCAGTAGTTTGCCATTGCTTTCTGAACGGTAGAGGAATATAAAATTACTAATTAATAAATAAACTTTGATGTTTAATATATTTGTTATTACGTCGTGTTCCGAGCCTCTCTCCTCTCTCTCCTCTCTGCTCTCTCTCTCCCTCTCGCTCTCTTCTCTCTCGCTCTCTCTCTCTCCTCTCGCTCTCTCTCCCTCTCGCTCTCTGTCTCTCCTTCTCGCTCTCTCTCTCCCAAGCCTGTGACACCTCTAGCGCTTAGACAGTATCAAATACACGCCATTCTTCTCTATTCTTGTCTGTCCTATGTATTGTGTTCCAGCTATGATTTCTTTCTTTTCAGTTCTTGTTCTACTGTTCACCTCCAGACCATTTTTGAATCTTCCATGTTTTTGTTTACCCTCTGGTATCCATCTCAGTGCAGTTTTCGTGATACAGTTATTAGTCTTTATGCGTATCATATTTCCGATCCATCACCAACGTCTCTGTTAAATTATATCGCTTATATTCTCTTCTTCTTCGCTGCGTTTGTTCTTTACGACCAATTTTAATCACTCTTTGTGATATGCTTGATCTTTGCCAAGAACGTGTATACGTTGCACATTGTTTGATAGGCCCCTAAACGCATAGACTTCTACACGTTTAGGACATGTGCATCCGATTTCAGCCAAACCTCCATAGTCGACTCTTACGACATGCGTGGCGGGTAACAGTGGTTCTATTCTTTACACCCCAAATTTGGGCCCCGGTAACTACTCGAGCAGCTAATATTCTCTTGTTGACACTGTGCAAACAGTTCTTGATTATAGATAGTATTTGGCAAGAACGCACGTAAGATCGTTCGCAGACAATTTGTATGAAAGGTGGAGAGTTTAAACATATCTTGATCTGTAATTATCCTGTATTCTGATCCGTATAGTGATAGCACACAGCTGTGGTATATAGTGATAGCACACAGCTGTGGTATATAGTGAAAGCACACAGCTGTGGTATATAGTGATAGCACACAGCTGTGGTATATAGTGATAGCACACATCTGTGGTATATAGTGATAGCACACAGCTGTGGTATATTGTTATCTTGGTGTTTTGAGTGTAAGAAAGTAATTTTAAACCGTTGAATAAATCATGAAAATACAACCACGACACAACATAAGCAAAATAACTCTCACTATAATGGAAAATAAAGTCTAACAGATCTTAAACCGAAGGATTGACTTCATTGCACCAAGTTTTACCCCATAGGGCTAAGTCCCTCTCTGCAGAAATGACATGCCAGCTGCCAAGAGTATTTCACAAAGCACGAATTCTATAGTTCCGGCAACAATCCAAGGGGTCTCCGGAACAAAAATGCACTCGTGAACAGAACGGCGGGGTCCGGAATCTAGCCCATGACCTTCCGAACGTAAGGCAAATGCTTAACCACTTAGCCACAGAGACACACAAGACGAAATGAAAGTGTACACACAAGGAAAGACAAAGAGGAATATATAGAACAAATCTTTACGGGTAAACAATCTTAGAGACTGACACAATATTAGTAATAAATATTATGATGATAAATTAAAAAAAATATCAAAAGTTGGACTGCAGATAAGCTATGAAAAAAAATATAATGAAGACACCTATGGCAAGTAATGCAGATATCACACTGGAATCTAAAATGATAAAATAACAGAGCAGTTCACCTATTTGGGTACCAATTTTGATTGCACAGGAAATGTTAAAAGAAATTATGATACGAATTGGCAAAGCAACATCAACTTTTAAAAGTCTAAATAAAATATGGAACTGCAAGTTATATAGTATTAAAACTAAATTACGAATTTTCAATTCAAATGTTGTATCAATCCTAACATATGCCAGCGAGAGTTGGAAAATGACTAAAGATGTAGAAAGCAAGTTGAATGCATTTGAAAATAGATGTCTGCGAAAAATAATGAATATAAAATGGAACGAATTCAGGAGAAGTGATGAAATCAGAGACATGTCTGGTCAACCACTAGTGACAACTGTTATAAGAAAGAGAAGATGGAGATATGTTGGGCACACCTTGAGGAGAAATGATCAAATAATATCAAAGCAGGCATTGAAGTGGAATGCAAAGGGTTCAAGAAAGAGAGGTCGACCTAAGGAGACCATGAAGCGAACTTTGCTGAGAGAGGCAGGAAATATCGGTCTCAGTTCCATGGAGGAGATTGAGCGAGTTGCCCAGGATAGAGCGGTATGGAGAAATTACTTGCAGGCCCTATGTAACGTATAACGGTACGAGAGGAATTATTATTATTTATGATGATAAATATTACGATGAATTCTTAGTGCTACAAGAAGAAATCAGATCAGAAGAAGGATTAGAACCTTGCCGGTGCTAAAACATATCAAGAAACAACAAATCAAATGTTTCTAACACGTATCAAAGCTACCACAAGACAGTCTCTCACAAAGAGCACTAGCACTCAGATACAATGGCAACAAACCCAGAGGATGGTCACGTACACGATGGACAACGGAATATCCGAGTCACTGAATTCCACCTTGTACAAATCGCATAACTAGGCTCGCTCTAAGCGTCTCTTTTTACGACATGACGCCGAAAGACAAAATAGGATATGAGAATAGTTAGATAGATAATGAAAAAATAATCCCATTTCTCACACTAAAACAATAATGTATTTTTTAATATGTTTTCACTTCAACTATTACAACAGTAAACAAATGTCTATGTTAAAAATTAAAGAACACAAATCAAGTCCATCAATGCTACCTTGATAAATGTTTAGTAAATATTTCGTCAATAATATCTCCTTGAAACCGTTACAATAAATCACAGTATACACAATAACTAAACCAGTTTTCGAGTCTAAGCGGACACTAGTACAAATATTACTATTTACTGTATATGTTTATATGTCTTATCGCTGGCACGTAGACCCCACACCCCAATCTAGCCCCGCCACAATTTCCAGGTCTGCCATTTAAAAAAGTTGTCGGCAGAAATGTATGCTTTAAAAATGTCAAATATAGGACAAAGAATTCCAGATACGATGATGGTACTGGAGGGTTGTAGATTGTCCTGATACGACGTAGGGACTGCTGATATTATCCTACTCCAACACTGATATACTGTTAGTGCGCTGGCTTTAATATTGAAAGAGACTGGCATTGGTCGCTGAAATTTCTTTGTAGATTGTCCTGATACGACGTAGTGACTGCTGGTATTATCCTTCTCCATCACTGATATACTGTTAGTGCGCTGGCTTTCATATTGAAAGAGACTGGCATTGGTCGCTGAAATTTCTTTGTAGATTGTCCTGATACGACGTAGTGACTGCTGGTATTATCCTTCTCCATCACTGATATACTGTTAGTGCGCTGGCTTTCATATTGAAAGAGACTGGCATCGGTCGTTGAAATTTCTTTGTAGATTGTCCTGATACGACGTAGTGACTGCTGGTATTATCCTGTTGCAGAAGGCCCAAGTGAGATGGGTAGGTCACGTTGCTCGGATGCCTGATAAACGCATCCCAAAACAGTTGATGTATGGCGAGCTTGAAGGGGGCAGACGTTCAGCTGGTGGACAGAAAAACGCTTTAAAGACACTCTTAAAGTGTCTCTGAAATGCTTCGATATAGACTATACGTGCTGGGAATCCTTTGCGCAAGATCGCCAAATGTGGCGCTATAACAACAAAAGAGGAACCCGAATAGCTGAGAATCATCGTATTGTTGAGTCACAGAGAAAACGAGCAGCACGAAAAGACAGAGCACACAACACGCACATGTCTAACCTTGATCATGTATGCCCTACCTGTGGTCGGGGATTCTGTTCTAGGATTGGACTCTACAGTCACCTTTGCACACACCAGAGAGGTGCAACAGCACACGTCTGAGATTGTTGTCATCATCGCTTGCGATGGACGGCTATTATCCTACTCCAACACTGATATACTGTTAGTGCGCTAGCTTTAATATTGAAAGTGGTTGGAATCTTCTTCCGTCCTTCCACATCCTTCGCCTCTAAGGAGGTATAGGTCCTAAACCAAGGCCTTGAAAACTCTCATACGCTTGGTTGCGCTTTTTATAGCTGTGTTTTTAACAGGGTATGGTAGCTAATCCCACGCTAAATTTCCGCTTTCAACGGAAATAGCACCTGGTAGGTAATAGTGGTTCTATTCTTTAACCCGAATTTGGGCCCCGGTAACCACACGTGCGTCAGATTTGTATTGTCCGTCGTCTTTGACTCTTTATCTGACATGAGAGACGTATAGGCGTATTCACTGAGATTCTCACTGTCTGTATTGCGATCAGATCTCATATCAGACATGTATGCACCTAGAGCTTCTACTTATAACAGAGTAGATCTTCTTCGATTCCTACCCACTTAGTCAGACACTAGTCTGTTCCCAGGGTCACCCCGTGGAGGTGTGGTAGGGTATTGGTCAGTGCCAGCTCACAGACCCTGGCGACACTTTATATACTTACTACGTCTGCGACCCCAGGCTGGAATCGGTCGCCGAAATTTTGTTGTAGGTTGTCCTGATACGACGCACTAATTGCTGGTATTGTCCTACTCCATCACTGATGTACTGTTTCGGTAGGTTTTTGTTATGCGTTGATGTCGTCTATAGAGTTTCTAACCTCCAGAGACTTGGTGGATCTACTGTCCTGGGCATGCGGCTACTTGCGTCAATGAAAACGGAAAAGCTTTGCATCAACAGCATCAATTGTTGGGGAGTTGAAGATGGATAAAGTGGATGTTCTTCGATCTCTTCGCGACTGTCTGTTTAATGAAGACACGCTTTCTTCTTCTTCTTCTTTTTCTCCGAACTCTCCATAACGACCACTTTTTAACCACTCTTTGTGACTTGTATGTGATCTGAGCCTAAGGGCGATTGCACGTTGTGCCAGTTATGCACCTACAAGTAGGTCAACACATCCGATTTCTGCGATGATTTTTATTTACTAGGTAGCTTTCCTAGACCCCTACCTCAATCGTCTCTTACTCTTGTAGGTCGCTTTACTTGTAGGCGCATAACTGGCACAACGTACAATCGCTCTTAGGCTCAGATCACATACAAGTCACAAAGAGATGTTAACAAGTGGTCGATATGGAACATTTGAAGAAGAAAAAGTTATAAAAATATATGTAAAAATCACTTCCATAGGTTTTTTCAACCAGTATTGCGAGGTTGTTAGTACATCATCTCATTGCGACATTATGTGTCCCGAACTGTCCTGTACATTTTGCATTGTTGATTCTCTGTAGAAATAATTCTTCTTCGAACGCTCCAGAACGACCACTTGTTAACCACTCTTTGTGATTTGCGTTGATCGGAGCCTAAGAGCGATTGTACGTTGTGCTAGTTATGGCCCTACAACTAGGGCAGCACATCCGATTTCTGAGAAGCGTTTTATTTATTAGGGTGGCTATCCTAGGCCCTTACCTCAGTCGCCTCTTACGACATGCCTTGTAGGTCGCAGTACTACTATTCTTTGCTCCCTTTGCGAGTCCCGGCAACGCACACGCGGTATGAATACAAAACAACACAGTTGATTCTACAGTCATACGTGTTCATATGGAACTTTCTGAGATGGTGGGGTGGGGCAGGGGGTGAGAATTTCCTTCAGAACTACTACATCTGTGCTCTACCACTGACACTTCTGAGCAAGCTAAAAAGAACTATACACATATGTAATAGAGCCCGCCGAGGTCACGGAGTACGAGATCGATAAAGATATGACATGACACGACGACAGTACAAATATAATATATAATAAGTTTAAAAAATAAAACCAGTCTCTGCACGTGACAGTGAGTTGTAAGTCTGGAAATTATTGCTATTTTATTCCTCATATTACCAATATACGTTACATAGGGAGTGCAAGCAATTTCTCCATACCGACCTATCCTTGACAACTCGTTCAATCTCTTTTATGAAATTGAGTCCGATAATTCTTGCCTCTCTGAGTAAAGTTCGTTTCAGGTGTTTCCCTTTGGTGTCCTTTTTTTCTTGAGCATTCACCTTCAATGTCTGTTTTGTGATTCTTCAATGTCTGTTTTGTGATTCTTCAATGTCTGTTTTGTGATTCTTCAATGTCTGTTTTGTGATTCTTCAATGTCTGTTTTGTGATTCTTCAATGTTTTTTTTCTTAAAGTATGCCCATCATATCTCTACACTCTCTTTCTTAAAGTATGCCCACCATATCTCTACACTCTCTTTCTTAAAGTATGCCCAACATATCTCTATACTCTCTTTCTTAAAGTATGCCCAACATATCTCTACACTCTCTTTCTTAAAGTATGCCCAACATATCTCTACACTCTCTTTCTTAAAGTATGCCCAACATATCTCTACACTCTCTTTCTTAAAGTATGCACAACATATCTCTACACTCTCTTTCTTAAAGTATGCACAACATATCTCTACACTCTCTTTCTTAAAGTATGCACAACATATCTCTACACTCTCTTTCTTAAAGTATGCACAACATATCTCTACACTCTCTTTCTTATAACAGTTATTACTAGCGGTTGTACTACTAGAAGGGGGTGGTATAATCAGGGGAGGAGTGAAACATTAAGAAAATGTCGTCGATTTTGTGTTTTAATAAGCTTTATTCTATCTTGTACGCTGAATCATGTCCTGCAAACTGTCATCTCTGCGTGAGCTGGAAGCAACATGTGGCCACACCCAGTCAACCATAAACTAAGTTTTAGAGAAATCTGATAGATCTGAAGCTGACTGTCTAGTTTATGAATCACGATAAACTAATCGCATGACAAGTGATCGTTTGAAGCTGACTGTCCAGTTTGTGAATCACGATAAACTAATTGCATGACAAGTGATCGTTTGAAGCTGACTGTCCAGTTTGTGAATCACGATAAACTAATTGCATGACAAGTGATCGTTTGAAGCTGACTGTCCAGTTTGTGAATCACATAAACCAATTGCATGACAAGTGATCGTTTGAAGCTGACTGTCTAGTTTATGAACCACGATAAACTAATCGCATGACAAGTGATCGTTTAAAGCTGACTGTCCAGTTTGTGAATCACGATAAACTAATCGCATGACAAGTGATCGTTGAAGCTGACTGTCCAGTTTATGAACCACGATAAACTAATTGCATGACAAGTGATTGTTGAAGCTGACTGTCTAGTTTGTGAATCACGATAAACTAATCGCATGACAAGTGATCGTTTGAAGCTGACTGTCCAGTTTGTGAATCACGATAAACTAATTGCATGACAAGTGATCGTTTGAAGCTGACTGTCCAGTTTGTGAATCACGATAAACTAATTGCATGACAAGTGATCGTTTGAAGCTGACTGTCTAGTTTATGAACCACGATAAACTAATCGCATGACAAGTGATCGTTTGAAGCTGACTGTCCAGTTGTGAATCACGATAAACTAATTGCATGACAAGTGATCGTTTGAAGCTGACTGTCCAGTTTGTGAATCACGATAAATTAATTGCATGACAAGTGATCGTTTGAAGCTGACTGTCCAGTTTGTGAATCACGATAAACTAATCGCATGACAAGTGATCGTTTGAAGCTGACTGTCCAGTTTGTGAATCACGATAAACTAATTGCATGACAAGTGATCGTTGAAGCTGAAGAATACTACCTTGTTTTTTCACTAAAACTGTAAGTGCTAAATTTCTTTTAAAAAATAACCAAGAATATCATTGTCCATGCAACAACTAGGTGCCAGGACCCACAGGGGAAGCAAAGAATAGTACCACTGCGACCTACAAGACGTCGTAAGAGACGACTGATGTAGGACCTAGGGAAGATACCGTAGTAAATAACAAGTATCGCAGAAATCGGATGTGCTGGCCTACTTGTTGGCGCATAACTGGCACAATGCACAATCGCTCTTAGGCTCAGATCCCATACAAATCGCACAGAGTGGTTTAACAAGTGATCGATATGTATCGTTCGAAGAGAAAGAATGTGAAAACAGGTAAAATTCAGGAAAGGAAAGCTCGTGGAAGACAGAGGGAAAAGATATTGGATGGTCTGATATCGTGGTTCGATAAAAGATCGAAGTCAGAGCTGATTAACTACACCAAGGAGAGAGAGAGAGTTGTTGAGAGACGTGATCACCTACGCCTGCAAACCTGGCACTTGATTGATTGATTGATATATACGCCTACTCCTGCATTCTTTACTGTGTTTTCTGCTGAAGTTAACTACCTGTTATCGTACCGAAACTTCACCAAACATTGGCAGTTATATCAGTGGCGTAACCACATGTGTGTGCGTGTGTGTGTGCACAGTACTAATGATTTCATAAATAAAATGTCAGACCGTGGTGCGCAGATAATAGGACACGCGACCAGGGCATGTGAATGGTTCCACGGTACAGCACATCCGTAACCTTGTAGCACAGGAAATATCTGTCAAGAAGTGCTTTGGCACCGAAATACGAGACAAGAGATGTAATAGATTCGCTCCAGTTTTTTTGTGGTACTGGTTATCCTACTGACCTACTTGTATATTTTTAGAACGAAATCGGAATCTCCAAAGATGCGATTATAACTGAAATCGTGATTATTTGTGGATATCATCCTTGTTAACCACTCTTTGTGATTTGTATGTGATCTGAGCCTAAGAGCGATTATACCCCGTGCCAATTATGCGCCTACAAGAGGCCAGAACACCCGATTTCTGCGATGGTTTTATTTACTAGGGTATTTTATTTACTTCCTAGTCCCATACCTCAGTCACCTCTTACGACATGTCTTGTAGGTCGCAGTCTTGCTATTATTTGCTCCACTTGGGCCCCGACAACACACGGATGGTATATAGTGTACAGCAGTTTACCCGTTCTTCGCCCGGGAGGGGGTGGTTTAGTTTAAATCTAAACTACTTTTAATGTTAATTTATTAGCCTTTTCCGCTGATCTTCCGAGTCTACATAAACTAGCTCATTCTGATAGCCAGTAAAACCTGATACAATTGAATTCCTGTGAAATTAGAAAATAACGGGGACTGCCTTAGAGTAGTTGATAGTAGCTGGCCTGCTAGCTGTGAGACACCTCATAGCTCGGGTTCGAGTCCCCTGGTCTTACTCAGGACGATAACGTGAGTACCTCTGAAGTCGGAGAAAATCTGCCTGTATGGCGAGGGAATACTAATTACGAGTACATTGAGCACACGGCTGCCAGTGTAAAGTAATTTACAATGTCACGCTGCTGCCATTGTAAGAAATTTGAAAACAGATTTTCACGCAAAAATCAGTTTCAGAGATGAAACTTCGTCTGAGTTGAAAGCGGACGAAAGAAAAAAAAAAAAAAAAAAAAATAACAATTGGCAAATTAAATGTAATTCACATTATTAACTTATCGATGTGTTTAAAAAAAAAAAAAAATATTGGCCTTACAGAACTTGCATATTGAAATACCCATAAATATGTTAGTATTCGTGTGATGTGCGAAAGACGTCACCAGACAATAACAACATGATCGCTTTGCGCATCACGTGACCGATAACGTCGTGAAAACATGGATATACACTTCGGCGATTTCTACACAGAATGACCATGTGCGTTAAGTTGGAATATGGTTATAGAAAGGAACAAATAGTTCAATTTAATAATTTTCTCCTCTTCTTTTCTCCGCGCCAAATTTCAAGTCCGTAGGATGTCCAGATATCTCCAAACAATTGGGACAGACATACAATTGCATTCATCTTTATCTTATATATATATAAGATTAAAATCGGTGTATACCAGCAGGCAACCTGGAGGCACAGTAAACCCTTACCTTGACCTCTGTATTATTGAGCTTGCATGCCCCCTAGTACTGGAGAAATTCATTTCTGTCTCCTGTCCAGGGTTGGTATTAACTCCAAATGGAACTCAGTTCTTCAATGCTGTGCTAACATGACAAATGGCAACAACTCTAGCGCCACTGAATTACTAAAGAACTGGGTGGTTTTTTTTTTACAAAATAGTATAATTTTTTTGGTTTCGTTCGCCCGCCCCGAGTTTAGACGTATCCTGATATAGAGTATATATATCTCTCTCTCTCGCGCACACGATCACCCTTAGACTTCTTCTTCTTCTTTGCGTTCGTTCTTTACGACCAATTTTAATCACTCTTTTGATATGTTTGATCTTTGCCAAGAACGTGTATACGTTGCACATTGGTTTGGTAGGCCCCTAAACTCATAGACTTCTACACGTTTAGGACATGTGCATCCGATTTCAGCCAAAACTCCTTAGTCGCCTCTTACGACATGCGTGGCTCTATTGGTAACAGTGGTTCTATTCTTTACACCCCAAATTTGGGCCCGGAAACCACTCAGCGACCCTTAGACTGATATACCAGAGTTCTCCATAAATCTCATTCATGTGGAAATCTGATTTATGCAGAAATCTGATTTATGCAGCCTTTGCATGGGTGGGTTTCGTCACATCTTCAGTGCCATTTGGAGCTCTGGTGCTTATCCTTCGGCGATGCGTTCGGTTTTAGCCAGTGTTTACTGGGTTCGTTCTCCGTCAGACTTTGACTGTCCCCAACCGACCTGCAAGGCAGCAGGCACTGGGTTCGTTCTCCGTCAGACTTTGTGGCTGTCTCCCAGCCGACCTGCAAGACAGCAGGTATATAGAGTATATGACTGATTTCTTTATCATCAGTGTTCCTTCTCATTCGTGCGAGCCAGACTTCAGAGGTACTTTTAAATTTGTAATAATGCACAGAGAATCTGCAGTGCGATTGTGACTGTGTACGCACAGAGAATCTCCAGTGCGACTGTGACTGTGTACGCTCAGAGAATCTCCAGTGCGACTGTGACTGTGTACGCACAGAGAATCTGCAGTGCGACTGTGACTGTGTATGCAAAGAGAATCTCCAGTGCGATTGTGACTGTGTACGCACAGAGAATTTCAGTCGATGACTGTACGCACGAAATATCCAGTGCAACTGTGACTGTGTACGCACAGAGAATTTCCAGTTCGACTGTGACTGTGTACGCTCAGAGAATCTCCAGTGCGACTGTGAATGTGTACGCACAGATAATTTTTGGCCTAGTTGACCTCAAACCCCAGAATTTCCACGGCACATGGCCACGAGCGCACCGTGCTATCAACATCGCCCACAAAATGTTACAAATTCAGTTCACAAAATATCCTAAGTTTATTTTCTCTCCCCATTTCTTATTCAGCGATCTCTTGTCATGAGCTTAGTTTACTGTGGAGCACAAACTGGGCAGTCAGTTTCAGGTATGTTATGTTTCCCCAAGCTTGGATTATATGTCCACTAGGTGGGATCTCATGTCCCTTCTCACCTCATCTCCATTTTGTTGCCAAATAAACAGTCTATACCCCCTCAAAATCAAATCAAGTGCCATGCTTGCCGGCGTAGGCGATCATATCCCATACACACGACATAATCGACCGCTAAATGTGGACACACTTGTTAAAGTGCATTAAACCAATACTCCAGATTACATCAAATTGTAAAGATCTCACGATGACTCAAACAAAAATGTATTTCATCGCGACCAAAAAGTATTTCAAATATGTTTTTTTTTTAAATTTCACTTATTACTTATATCGTTGTTGTGTTTGTTGTGTAGGGAATTAAAGCCGAGACACGTCTCTGTCAACCTAAGGACGAACTTTGTTTTAGGTTATATCAGAGCGTTTAGCTCAACAAACATGTGAAATAAGAATTAACTCCTTTCGGAGAATCCAAATATATTGTTTATATTTCTTATATCAAATACTCAACATCATCCTGCCCAGCGTGTTCGTAGCGCGTTGGACGACGGGTGACAAGCTCCCTGTGAGCGCGGTTCAATTCCGCGGGCTGGCAGAAAAGCCACAGGTTCTCCAGATTTACGGTGTTAGTGGCACCGAACCGAAGGGTTACGATGTCCATGACACCAAGCCGAAGAGCTGAAAGCTCAAGTGCTTCTGGATCGGGGAAAAAATAGCTTGTCCTGAGCAGAACTTTGCCACTCTTCTTCTTCTTCTTCTTCTTCTTCTTCTTCTTCTTCTTCTGCGTTCGCCCGCTATGAATTCAGACGTAACCATGGCATCCTTAGGTGGTGCTTCTGTCTGATTTTTGCGTGAAAGCCTGTTTACCGTTTTATGGGAGTCTCTGGCCATGAAGGCGGGCTTTTACGACTTCAGAGATTTTGACACTCTAATAGTTCTTCGGAATTTCTCTTTTAAGGCTAGAAATCACGCCTCTGCAGCGGTCATGCTTAAACCATCAGTTACATCCTGAATCCATCTTCACCGTGGTCTTCCTCTTCTCCTCTTCGTTGGGATGCATCTTTTCTAGCACTTTATGTCTCTTTATATGTCCAAAATACTTTAATTTTCTTATTCTTATTTGAAGTATCAGCCAGCCTTCTTTGATCTCGAGCTTCCCATGAATAGACCCATATGTTCTTCTCTATGTCCATGACACATGAAGGACTCCTCTGTAACACCATTTCCTAAACTACATATATGTTCTTCTTTTATGTCCATGACACATGAAGGACCCTCTGTAACACCATTTCCTAAACTACATATATGTTCTTCTCTCTGTCCATGACACATGAAGGACTCCTCTGTAACACCATTTCCTAAACTACATATATGTTCTTCTCTCTGTCCATGACACATGAAGGACTCCTCTGTAACACCATATCCTAAACTACATATATGTTCTTCTCTCTGTCTATGACATATGAAGTACTCCTCTGTAACACCCAATCCTAAACTATAGTCTGTCCATTAATTCGTAGCACGTTTGAAATTAATTTTCTCGAAAACTACCTGTTGGATCTCAGTGATTTTTGCATGCAGCCTTAGAATATCCATGACGCTAAAATAAAGCTAACCAGTAGTTCATAGATGCTACGGATTTTGCACATCGGCGAATTCCTTGATCTTTTATGACAATTGCAAATACGGGGGCTCAAATTTTAGATTTTACAGTAATCCCTAGAATTTGTCCATGTCAATTCTATTCATAGGTGTATCTCATATTAACTTGATAGGTCAAGTAATTAAGTGTGTTGCCCTTTATGTGCAATCGTGAACTTGGATACAATATGCAACAGTTAGTCCTCCTCTTCGGTCACCATTAGACCCCAGGGTGTCTTAACTCACCACAAATTGTATGATGGTAGACGCATTTGGATACGTTGCTATTTCTCAGTCTGTAATCAAAATATGATTTGTATCATCCCGAATCTGACGATTCCATGAGGTTGATAATTGTTACTGGCTGACAAATTGTAATCCATCTCGGTGCCAGTACTCGTCTTCCTCTCGGAGCACATGTTCAACACACTTCTTCCAGAACTGCATGTCTATCATTGAGAGGACTCACGTGTCAGAACTTCAACATCACACATTTTAAACGTCCTGTTCTGTTCCGCAACTTGCCCTTTTACTTAGCCCAGACAAGCTCTATCGGATTGAGCATGATATGGAGGTAGTCGCAAAGACGTGTGGCCGTATTCCCAATGATTTTGTCAATATGAAACACCTTTGTCTTATTTGTCATCCTCACCAGGTGCAACAACTCGGGTTTCAAATATGTATCATCGAAGCTGACATTTTCCGTAGAAGCAAGTCCTAATTTGATATTTTGTATTTGATGAGTTGGTACTTTGTCTTCCGCTGATACTGCGTTGTGATAGGATGCATTATCCATTACCAAGCATGATGGTCTGTTTAGAATTGGAAGTAGATCTTTCTCCATCCAGTGCCTGAAAATATGTCTATTCATTTCTGTGTGGTAGTCCCTACCGTCGGTACTTTTGATTGGAAAATAAGTCCAGCGTCATGGACAAGACCTTCTTCACTACTTCCTGCATGCGTTAGTATAATACGCTGGCCTTTGCTGCTTGGCATTTTTCTTTTCTGTTCACCGTCTACTGATTGCCATTCTTTAGCATTGGTGTGGTGAGCATTGACCCAGGATTCGTCCAAATATACAATATCATAGCCTTGCCTCCGCCGCTCACGGATCTGCCTCAGGTATTTACTTCGGGCAGCAATTAAATGTGGCTTTTCACAAATAATATTCCTGCCGCCTATAGTTTTTCTGAAGGTGAAGCTGGCGGCTCTTACAATTTTTCATAGAGTACTTTTAGAAATGTCTATGCTGCAATCTGATTGCAGTTTTAATTTCAGTTTCCTGAGAGTAACAAGTTGATTTGTCGCAAACATTTTCAAGAGCTCCGTCTTATGACATCTATGTCAAAGTCGTCAATTGTTATTTTCCGTCCTTGCTTGACATTAGTGCACTTTGTGTCCTGTTTAATCCATCGGGAAAGGATTCTCTATTCAGACCAAGCGCCAGTTGCGCTCGTTTCTCAGGTTTATGAATATCGCAATATAGATGACCTCTCTTAGATTCCTACGAAGTGTTGGTATAGTAAAACTGTAACCTTCTGCATTGTTATAAATGTGCAGTTCAGACTCATTATGAATGTGATATCAATGTCAGTTTTGATAAGCCAACAAATATGATACAATAGCTTCATACAAATAGCGAGATACGCCTATAACTATACAACGGTATCCCAATTATAACGTCTTATGCTTTCCGCTTTCAAATCGACTGGTTAGGTACGGATTTCGTGAAATTGTTGTATACTCGATATTTCTATGTTACCATAATGTATTTTAGAACAACGCGTCTGTGTACCGTAGATCTGTTACTATTGTGTACAATCCGGTGAGGTTGATTTTAATATAACCTGAAGAAGAAATATTTCAAACTACATCAAATTTTCTTGGAAAAAAATATTTCTCTAGCGTCATGGATATTCTAAGGCTGCTTGCAAAAATCACTGAGATCCAACAGGTAGTTTTCGAGAATATCAATTTCAAACGTGCTCACGAATTAATGGACAGACTATACATATATGTTTTTCCACTGCCTTGTTAATTGCCCATACACCCACACCCATACATCAAATACTACATGACTTCATATAAACTCATTGATTCGTTCTAACAAGTTTACAATGGGACAACTGGCAATTTGTAAGGTTACTTCTGAATATGTTATATAGGATGGTGAATACTTGCTTTGATATGCGTATTAATACACGGTGTATCACAGATACAGCTCACCGAGATATTTTTGTATCGTTTACTGAGATTTATTTGATCAGTGACAGATAATCGATGAATATTAACAAGAAAACATACTGATCAATCTGATATACATTGATTGATTAATTGATACATAGAATGACTTCACAAGATAACTAGAAATGCATTTGACTGAATTTCACAGGAAATGTATGGGGGTGGGGGTGGGGATACCTGTAGAAGATGAAAAGAGAAATATTAGATTCTCACGAGGATGCGCTAAGGAAGGTTGCATACAATAGTGATCAGTGGGTGAGTTACATTTGCTGTTCATTTTTTCATTGGGAACAATAACTCCAGTAAGAGTAGTAGCAGCAGCAGCTGTAGTAGCAGTATCTCTCTCTCTCTCTCTCTCTCTCTCGATTCCGCCTAGACTGATGTACCAAATTTTCTCATGAATTCTGCTGTTGTTATTAGGGACTCGTCCCTCCGTATAGCTTCTCGTTAACTGCGGTATTTTCTGGCCAGGTTTCGTTTCTCAGGCTTGCTAGCAGTTGGGCAGTCTTGCAGTATGTACTCTGTCGTCTTGTCCGCCTTCTCAAAAGTGGCAGAAACTAGTTGTACTAATTTTAAATTTGTTGTACGTGTGTGCCTGGAGTCTGTTATGATCGGTACAGAGGTGGAATATATAACAACTTGTTCGCTACGAGACAAACTATGGTACCTATCTCTGGCGCTGTGTGTAGTAGTAGTATGAGTAGTAATAGTAGTAGTACTAGTAGTAGTAGTAGTAGTAGTAAAAGTAGTAGTAGAAGTAATAAAAGTAGCAGTAGTAGTACTTGTAGAAGTAGTAATAACAACAGCAGTGGTAGTAGTAGTAAAAGCATGACTGGGACATGCCCACTGTCACACCTGTGCTTGTCACTTACCTATTAACATCAAAGAAACGTGAAGCCATCCTGAACTGTGAAGTCTGCAGAGGTTGTCTCAATATATCCCAGTGAAAGTATGATTCATTCATTTTGAATAAAAGTTAATATTCCAGGAAAATCTAAACAAAATCTGAACAAATTATTCGAAAAATGAATAAAATAATAATTGTGTGTATTCGGTATTAGGAAAACAATATTTACTTCCGGTAGTGCAATCTGTGGCCATCGGCAACATAAGGTCGACTAGCTCAGGCGGGAAATAGAAAATTCATGTTTAATGGGGTCTGGTTTTTGTATATATTTGATAGAACACTGTATTTTGTTGTTGCAATTTTACACAATTCTATGCGTTCATCGTTATTTATTGATGAAAAATGTAAATAAAACTGATATTCCTAAGCTTCAAACTTAATTTGTAACATAATATTTCTAAGCTTCAAACTTAATTTGTAACATAATATTTCTAAGCTTCAAACTTAATTTGTAACATAATATTTCTAAGCTTCAAACTTAATTTGTAACATAATATTTCTAATCTTCAAACTTAATTTGTAACATAATATTTCTAAGCTTCAAACTTAATTTGTAACATAATATTTCTAAGCTTCAAACTTAATTTGTAACATAATATTTCTAAGCTTCAAACTGAATTTGTAACATAATATTTCTAAGCTTCAAACTTAATTTGTAACATAATACTAAGCTTCAGACGAATTTGTAACATATATTTGTTCAAACTTATTTGTAATATAATTTTTAAGCAAACTGAATTTGGTAACATACATATTTCTAAGCTTCACTAATTTGTAACATAACTATTTCCTAAGCTTCAAACTTGAATTTGTAACATAATATTTCTAAGCTTCAAACTAATTTGTAACATAATATTTCTAAGCTTCAAACTGAATTTGTAACATAATATTTCTAAGCTTCAAACTGAATTTGTAACATAATATTTCTAAGCTTCAAACTTAATTTGTAACATAATATTTCTAAGCTTCAAACTGAATTTGTAACATAATATTTCTAAGCTTCAAACTGAATTTGTAACATAATATTTCTAAGCTTCAAACTGAATTTGTAACATAATATTTCTAAGCTTCAAACTGAATTTGTAACATAATATAACCTTGCTTTAGCAAGTTGTGTTGTTTTACATTGAATTCATCTTTATGCAGCAACACTAGAATGCCAGGATCATGCGATAGTTGTGACATATTTCGAGAATTTGTACCTGAGGCCGCCGACCGTCTGTTATCGAAGAAGACGATGCAACCAATGAAGACAATTGAAATAAAATAAGGAATTGTTATTTGTGGAAGCTTTGCATGAGTTTTCTGCAACAATTTTTTTTTAAAGTAAAAGAACTCGTTTTATATCACGAAGTATATATGATGTTACGGTTTAGGCCCGTATTTTTCATTGACTGTCGGCACACGATGGGTGATGTGGTTACACCATCACGACGGCCGCCTTTACATCCCAGTGCTTTTGCTGTTACCCATTTGAGGTTGGGTCGACATGAGAGCTGGTACAGTCGGAAGAAATGCAACGCCCACTGTAGAAATGAACCCGTACCACTAGCACAAGAAGCGAGCTCACTAACAGCTACACTACTGTGACTCTCACTCTGAATATATCTTACTTAAACATGTACTTGAAAAATATTGCTACATTCAGAATAATTTTCACAACTTTCCACATAATTTGTTTTATCGTCTGAGTTACAGTTTGGAATATCTCCATTGCACTCTCGGGATATGATCATATGTGCTTCGATCTCCTTCACAATATCTACAGTTTGGAATATCTCCATTGCACCTCGGATATGATCATAGGCTTGATCTCCTTCACAATATCTCCAACAGCCTCCATCGACCAACCCTACCAGTTCGATGTCGATTGATGAGCCCACTCATATACCTACTGTGTGCGTGAGAGTACTCAAGAAGAAGATAAGAAGAAGATAAGAAGAAGATAAGAAGAAGAAGATAAGAAGAAGGTAAATACTATACTAAAAGAAAGGATCTACGGGCGAAGTAATGACGTCATAAGAGTTATCTGTGGTGTAGAGGTTAGGTGCTTGTCTTTCTTTCCAAAAGTATACGGTTCGCTCCCTCGGGGAGTCATCGGGCATATTTTTTCAGAGATCCCTGATATCAGTGTAGGTGAGATCGAGTTCCTAGTCTTATCGGAGATAGACGATAAAACTTAGGTCCCACTGTTCAAGATGAGCACGTAAAATAGAGAAGAGCAGGCTGAAAAGCTGCTGTCTGCGCAAAATTCATTAGAAAAATTTAAAACAAACAAAATTCCTATCAAATATTTTCAACATCATCTAAATTACATCGGGATCCTCGCCAGTGCTACGAAGTTCGTGTATTACCGCTGGGATCTTCATGTGTAAGAAAGAAAGAGATCGGAGCACAGATAGTAACTCACCGAAGTGCAATGATGATGATGATCCTATCAATCAATCAATCAATCAATCAATGTATCTACAGGCAAAAATGCTGGGAGTGTTGCACAAAGCCCGAACTTCAGCAACAGTTCTAGTGATCTCATTAAAAATAAGCGTAAGTGATTCGGTCCGGGTTCGAACCCTTTCAGAACGACAGGTAATGTCTTAATCACTTCGTCATAGAGACCGCACTAGAAGAAAAGTTTGAAGTCTAATAGTGTAGATGGCGGGGGGAAATCAACTGTAGACAGTTGAAACAGCATTTTGTGACACAACATAAATGTTCTGTTAATGGTAAAAACGAAGCACTAAATCTCTAACCGGCTTAAAACTCCTACACTGGTAAAAAATACTCGGCTATCTCCGTAAATGTTCGACGATATGAATCAGTCTCGGTAATCCTCTCTTATAAGGGGAAATAAACATATCTGCCAGTTACACAATTGTCTTCCCTCACGAGCACCAAGTAAGGATGTGTGAAAACACGAGCGAATGCGAGAGCTAGAAAGACGAGAACTAAACGAGGGTGAGAAGAATCTGATTGGTTTTCCGTGAATTTCTTGACAATTTGAAAAGGTGGAGCCAATAACTGCTATAGTGCGTTTCAAAACGTTCGGTCAACGATTGACCTCAAATATCTCCATATTCATTGCATGGATGAACGTGATTTTTGCATGTGGTGTTGTATTTCCGATGTCCCAACGATTTTCTAAAATTCAATGTTGCAGGTAGTGTACTTTTCTTGCAACGGCGAATTCCTTTGATCTTTTCAAACCTAGTAATTATTTGGTGCGGGAAGAAAATAATTTACCGTAAATTTTAAAAATCACATATTTTCGGCATAGGCGTATATACAATTCGAATTTTGGAGGGTGAGATAACTCATATTATATAAATCATATAAAGTGTTTACTCACTTATTCCGAGTCCGATGAGTCTAACATATTGATGACTATTCTTGGCTGCACGAACGACAGTCCATCTTTGTCCCAGTAGTCATTTTCCTCCTTTAAGACATGGTCTTCGCATTTACACCAATAATCTATGTCTATCTTCGACATGGCGGCATATGTTAGTTCTTTCATATTGCTTAGCTTGAAAGTTTTATTTTCAGCTGCTACCAGTCCTTTAGCTTTGGCCCAAATGAGTTCAATTGGGTTTAAGTGTGAATGATAAGGTGGTAGTCTCAAACACACATGACCATGCTGTTGAATCAACTTGTCTGTTTTCATACCCATTGCATAACAAATCTAGAATACTAAACATTTTGTAATACACCTATGCTCTGAAAACACAAACGGTAAATTGTAACTAAACACACCGGAAGGATCATTATACATTTTTTTAAAAGTGCGATAAAGCGATTAAAATAGGGAAAACCACGTGAAAAACGTGCAAGTCGTGGAACTTGCAACATCTCACAAATATGAAGGGTAATACTTCTCATTATATGGTTGGCTAAGGAGATGGTCACTTTCATATACTTTACATAAAGAAAATTTTAAACCATACGTTTGTTATTGAGTAAAAAATATCAACCTCGGGACATTACGATCATTAGATCAGATGCAAAGTTACAATAATTACGGTCAGCGGTTGCAGAGATATTAAATTTTCCCCGCGGAAAATCATTTTGAAACGCACTATAGTTGGGCCATCGGCTCCATGTTATGTTTGCCTGCTTGTTCAACCAGGGTGAAGTTCTGCAATTCAAAACTTAGCTGGGGGTAACAAGAAGAGACCAGCTTAGAAATGAAGACATTAGGAAAATAAAGTGGGTACAAACATCGGTACTAAACTTCATCAAGAAACAACAAATTAAATCGGCCACATAAGCAAATTACCAACAGACAGTGCGTCACAAAAAACAAAGTTACTCCGATGCAGTGGATACACGCAAAAGGTGAACAACCTCAGAGATAGCAGAGGCGATGAAAAAACACTAAAACAGAAATAATGAATATGGGAAGAAAACATAATAAACTAGACATCCATGTCAATGGCATTAAAATAAACCAAATGAAAGAATTCAAATACTTAGGAAGCATATTCACAGAAGACGGAAAACTAGATAGAGAGATAGAGACTAGAGTGCAAAAAGCACATGCTGAAACCTACCAGCTAGCCCCATTGTTAAGGCGCACAAACATTTCACTGACAGCTAAGCAACAGATGATCAACAGCATTTTCGTATCTACTTTGTGTTACCAAACCCAAACATGGACAATGAGCAAAGCGCACTCACAAAAAATAACTACATGTGAAATGCGGTGATTGCGAAAAGTTACCAACAACACCAGAAAAGACAAGAGTCACCAACATCAGCATAAGAAAGAAAGTTGGCACAGAAGCTTGCTTAAATTGCAAAGAGAAACAAAGAATGAAGTGGTTTGACCACTTAATAAGAATGCATCCAAACTCCACAGTATACAGAGTCTTCTACAACAGAACATCAGGAAAGAAGGCGAGAGAAAGACCACGAAAAGATGGTTAGATGGCATAGCAGAATTCTGTCAAAGAGCAAAAATAATCACCCAAGCCACCAGAACAGCGCAAGACAAAACAGAAAACCACGACACTGGGCAACAACCCGGTAGCAATGTGACGACAAAAGAAAGAAGAAGAAAACCTGTTAAATAATCTATCATTATTCTGGCGATGTGATGCAAATCATGATTACAGACAAGTAGAAACTTAGATCTGTATGGTTTCTATAAATATATAAATCATTTATATATCGATCGATCGATTGATTGGACCATCAACGTTGCACTTTGGCGAATAAGCATATGTGCATCGATTTCTTTCATGCAAAGGAAGATCTCAGCGGTAGTGTACGAACTTCATAGCACCGGCAAGGGACCTCGTTGAATTGTGAAGATATTAACAGTTTTGTAAGAATTTATTTTAATGAACTTTTTTTTAAAAACTTGTATCGACTTTTAACGGCACCAGGCTCGTTTACATGTTTAACGTTAACACTAGATCTCCGTTTTATCGTCCGTCTCTGGTTTTTAAGATCTAAGGAGACAGATCTCACCTACACTGAGATCAGGATATCTGGACAAATATTCCAATTGCTCTACACAGGATCGAATATATATCATTGTACTATATTTAGCATCTAGCTACCTAACACACACACACACACACACACACACACACACATATTTAGCATCTAGCTACCTAACACACACACACACACACACATATATATTTAGCGTCTAGCTACCTAACATACACACACACACACACATATATATTTAGCATCTAGCTACCTAACATACACACACAAAATATTATTTAGCATCTAGCTCATCTAACATATACACACACACACATATATTATCATTACTACCTAATAACACAAAATTTTAGCATCTAGCTACCTAACATACACACACACACAATATTTAGCATCCTACATATCCCCTATTTACATATTTTTACTACAAATCACACACACACATATTTAGCATCTAGCTACCTAACATAACACACACACACACATATTTAGCACAGCTACCTAAATACACACACACATATATTTAGCATCTAGCTACCTAACATACACACACACACACATATTTAGCATCTAGCTACCTAACACACACACACACAAATATATTTAGCATCAGCTACCTAACTACACACACACACATATTTTAGCATCCACACAACATCACACACACACACACTATATTTAGCATCTAGCTACCTAACTACACACACACACACATATTTAGCATCTAGCTACCTAACACACACACACACACATATATTTAGCATCTAGCTACCTAACACACACACACACAAATATATTTAGCATCTAGCTACCTAACACACACATACATCACTATATATATATTTAGCATCTAGCTACCTAACACACACACACACACTATATATTCTAGACTATCTCAGCTACCTAACACACACACACACATATATATATTAGCATCTAGCTACCTAACACACACACACACATATATATTAGCATCTAGCTACCTAACACACACATATAATATTTAGCATCTAGCTACCTAACACACACACACACATATATTTAGCATCTAGCTACCTAACACACACACACATATATATAGCATCTAGCTACCTAACACACACACACACACATATATATTTAGCATCTAGCTACCTAACACACAACACACATATATATTTAGCATCTAGCTACCTAACACACACACACACACATATATATTTAGCATCTAGCTACCTAACACACACACACACATATATATATTTAGCATCTAGCTACCTAACACACACACATATATATATAGCATCTAGCTACCTAACACACACACACACACATATATATTTAGCATCTAGCTACCTAACATACACACACACACATATATATTTAGCATCTAGCTACCTAACACACACACACACATATATATTTAGCATCTAGCTACCTAACAAACACACACACACACATATATATTTAGCATCTAGCTACCTAACACACACACACACATATATATTTAGCATCTAGCTACCTAACACACACACACACATATATATTTAGCATCTAGCTACCTAACACACACACACACATATATATTTAGCATCTAGCTACCTAACACACACACACACATATATATATTTAGCATCTAGCTACCTAACACACACAATATATATTATTTAGCATCTAGCTACCTAACACACACACACACACTATATATATTTAGCATCTAGCTACCTAACATACACACACACACACATATTTAGCATCTAGCTACCTAACACACACACACATATATATTTAGCATCTAGCTACCTAAAACACACACACACATATATATTTAGCATCTAGCTACCTAACAAACACACACACACACATATATATTAGCATCTAGCTACCTAACAACACACACACACATATATATTTAGCATCTAGCTACCTAACACACACACATATATATTTAGCATCTAGCTACCTAACACACACACACACATATATATTTAGCATCTAGCTACCTAACACACACACACATATATTTAGCATCTAGCTACCTAACACACACACACACATATATATTTAGCATCTAGCTACCTAACACACACACACACTATATATATATTTAGCATCTAGCTACCTAACATCACACAACACACATATATATTTAGCATCTAGCTACCTAACACACACACACACATATATATTTAGCACTCAGCTACCTAACACACACACTATATATATAGCATCTAGCTACCTAACACACACACACACATATATATTAGCATCTAGCTACCTAACATACACACATATATATTTTAGCATCTAGCTACCTAACAACACACACACATATATATTTAGCATCTAGCTACCTAACACACACACACACACACACACATATATATATATATATGTGTGTGTATGTGGCGTAGAGGTTAGGTGCTCGTCTCTCGTGCCAAAGGTAATAGGTTTGCTCCCTCGTGGAGCCATCTGGATATTTTTGTCAGAGATTCCTAATGTCAGTGTAGGTGAGATCGTGTTCCCAGTCTTATCTGAGACAGACGATAAAACGAAGGTAAAAAATGCTAGAAGTACAAAGTCCGGACTCTAGCAACAGTCTTATGGGATCTCATGAAAAATATGCTTATGTTTATTTCCCCTTATAAGAGAGGACTACGCCCAGGGTCGGCTCGTCATTAAGAGCCAGTGGGCCTGGACCCACCAATAATCGAAAGGGGAAACTTCCGGAATAGACAAACAATAGTAAATACTCAAAACCAAGATTTTTCAGGAAGATTTGTGTCTGGCCCCACCAAAAAATGACTACAGCCGCTACTGACTACACCGTGACTGATTCACACGTGTTCAATTTGAACAATAAAGAACAATTGGCAGTTCAAAAATCGAGAAGAGCAGGCTGGAAAGCCGCTGACCGGACAAAATTCATTAGAAAAGATTGAAAATAAAATTCATATTAAAATACCTTCATCATCTTCAAAATTGCAGCGGGGACACTCGCCGGTGCTACGGAGCTCGTGGACTGCCGCTGAGATCTTCCTGTGTAAGAAAGATATAGGAGACCATGGTTACTCACCGAAGTGCAACGATGATGGTCCTATCAATCTCTCTCGCGATCGTTCTTAAGCCGTTTTGATCATGCTAGTGTGATATATAAACAGTCAAACATCAGAACGTGATGTACGTGCACAAGCCTTCAGTACCTTTGGGGCTCAGTTGCTTATCCTTCGGTGGTGTGTTCGATTTCAACCAGCGTTTGTGTACAGTTCGCTCTCCACTAGCCTTTTGCTGTCCCCAGTCAAAACCCAAAAGGCAGCATGTTGCCATTTTCTTTTAGGGCAGCGACCCTGAGGGCAGCCTGCTCTCCTGGGCTTATGAGCGCCATCTACCCAGCAAAACCGGTCGTTTTAATGGACACCTTTGTTTCCCGCTCGTCCAGCTTTACGTACGGTTTGCTCTGCTAGACTTTGATTGTCCTCAATCAAACTACAAGACAGCAGTAGTTCCCAGCGATCGGAAACGCGCACTGGCTTTACTTCTGCTGGGCTTTCCAGTTGTTCTGCTCATTTGGGTGGGACGCACACCTCTTACCTGCCCGCTTGCCGTGCCTGCCTCGCTTGCCGTGCCTGCCTCGCTTACCGTGCCATAATAACGCGCTCTGGCTTTACCTCTGCTGGGCTTATCAGTTGTTCTGCACATTTGGGTGGGATGCACACCCTCTTGCCTGCCACGCTTGCAGCTTGCCGCGCTTATCTTGCATGCCGTGTCATGCTCGCCTGCCCCTCGGTGGGGCCCACTATCGCTTCGCCAGCGTGCGTGCTTGCTCTGCCCTAGTGTCTTCCTCACCATTTCCGTCAATTCCATCCGTGCTCGCATTTTCCTAGGCTGTCCGACACCAGGGAGAAAAATCGAGTTTCGCCCCATGAGGACCCTCGTGCAACTGAACTCGACTTCCAGCATACTCATTGCCTCAAGAGAGAGCATGCGTGGTCTCCGAATATCGCCACACGCGGGTCAGCGTCCCTTCGATGGCTTTTAGTCGTTCCCCCATCTCTGTGATGAGGCCCAAAGATACGACATTGGACTTCTCCACCCTAAACGCCTAGGGCGTTCTAACATGTCACCGTCCGAGTTTCGTGCTCTATCACACCTCCGTCGACGTGATGACATTGTTATCAAACCCGCTGATAAAGGTGGTGCCATAGTCGTATGGAGTAAAGAACTATATCTTCAGGAAGGCCACAACCAACTACGTAACACCCTATTCTACAATAATATTCCTTCTGATGCTACACTATCCAACAATAGTAAGGTCCGTACAGTCATCAAGAACCTCATTGCCTCTAAAGACCTTCCTACCGGCGCATCATCACTATGTGTCATCGACAGTTGTTTGGGCAAACCCGCATTCTATAGCTCTCAAAATTCATAAACTTCACAATCCTGGTAGGCCTATTGTTTCTGCTTGCTCTTGTCCTACGGAACATATCTCCGAATTCCTTGATAGTATCTTCAATCCTATAGTCACCACACTACCTTCATTCTTGAAGGATACTAACCACACTTTGTCTGTCTTTTCTTCTATTAAGTTGTTGCCTGGCAGGACTTATCGCCTCTTCCTCCTTGATGTCTGCTCACTGTATACCTCTATACCTCATTCTGACGGACTTCAAGCTCTCCAGTTTTTCTCGACAGGAGAACTAACCCTCTTGTCTCCACCTCGACTCTCCTTCGTCTTGCTGAACTAGTTCTCACTCTCAACTCCTTCCAGTTCAATGACCAGTTCTTCGAACAGATTAGTGGGGTCGCCATGGGTACTAAAATGGGACCCAGCTATGCTTGTCTATTCATGGGTCATCTTGAACACTTAGTATGGAACACCTATGATGGCCCTCTTCCGTCCGTGTATCATAGATACATCGATGATTGTATTGGAGTTCCCGATATGTCTGAAGCCGATTTGTCACGCTTCATCACCTTCATCAATGCCTTCAATCCTGCTATTCGGTTCACCTCTCACATCTCTACCTCCTGTGTCAATTTTCTTGACATCACTATCACCATCAGCCTATCCAATATCACTACATCAGTATACTACAAGCCTACTGATACACATAGCTTTCTTCTGTATACCTCTTCCCATCCCCAGGCCTGTCGTGACTCTTTACCTTTCTCTCAACTCTTACGCCTTCGTCGCCTCTGTAGTGAGGACGACGATTTTCTTGATAGAGCTCACGAGATGCTGGACTTCTTCCGCCAGCGCCTATACCCGGAGAATGTGCTTACATCTGCCATGCATCGGGTTCAGCTAATTGCTCGCCAGAAGGCCCTTTCTCACATACATAGAACCCCCAATTCTGACAGGGTTAAACTTATCTTAACTTTCCACCCTCATAGTTCCCTGGTGAAAAGGTCTTATTCCATCATCTCCCCATTCTTCAGTCTGATCCTGAGACACGTTCAGTCTTCCAACACTATCCTTTGGTGCTTACAGACTGGACAGAAGCCTCAAGGATATGTTGGTACACAGTCGCCTCAAGCCTAATATCCAGAGTCACTTGGGCACCATCCAGTGCGGACGTCGGCGCTGTTATACATGTGCATATGTAATACAGACCCCACTGTCTCTTTTCCAAAAGCTACGTATGCCATTCAAGACAGTTTCAAGTGTGAGTCCCGCAATATCATCTATGCCATCACCTGCAAACGATGCAACAAGTCCTATATTGGCGAAACCGGTAAGAGACTCAGTGACCGATTCGCCCAACACTTACGCGATATTCGCCAATGCTCTGTGACCACTCATTTCAACGATACTGGCCATTCAGGAGTTGACGATGTCCAGGTCACAGCCATCCGATCATGTTCCTCCGATGATCGCAGTCGATTCGCCCTGGAGAACCGTTTTATTTCATTCTATGGCACTTTGCGACCTCTTGAACTCAACGCATTACATTCCTATGCTTCTTAGTACTGTCTTATCTCGTGCCTTGTTATCTATATGTGTGTTTGCTCCATATATGTGTCATTTATCCACTATATTGTTTATTGTTTCTCTTCTTTTCCACTTTCGGTTTTTTGTTGCACTCATTTCGTTGTTCGTTTTTATTCCCAGATTTTCATTAGATAGTTTTATGTTTCCACATGTAATCGTCCATTTGTAGTGTTCCTCGAAATTCGTCATTCTTGTTGTGTTGTTTGCTTGATAAAGGCCTTTGGTCGAAACGTTGCTGTTTATCGTCACTGTTTATGTATGTTGTAAAACTGTAGTACTTTGTGTTTACGTGTTTAGTGTTTTTTCCTTAGCTCTTTCTCTAATAATATCTGCTTAGTTCTTGCTCTGCGTTCCTCGTTCGTAATCTTATCATACCATCTCAGCTGTATCTTTCTCTGTGTTCCTCGTTCGTAATCTTATCATACCATCTCAGCTGTATCTTTTTTCTTTACCTTTCAACTCCCAACGGAGCACATCTCTTCCTCTCTCCTGCCATCCCTTCCTATTCTTTCCATGTTTTACCTATCCTTTTCATATCAGTCTCCAGGACTTCCCTACGGTTCCAAAACATTGCCTGTCTTGCAATGTGTCCTTGTATCTTTAGTCAAAATAAATAATGACCCAGTATTGTATTTATCAATAGACGACACAGCATAAAAACAAATTCTTTGCTAGCTATTATTGGTTGTGTTTAGATGTGTACGGCAAGTCTGAAGATGAGAGAAGTTGCATACAACAAATATCACAACAAAAGATAAGCTGTACAACTTAATTTTCTTTATTCAATTTCAAAATAATAAAATGTACAAATATTACATGTATTGTCAACTTTTTTCTTTCAACATCCATTCTAACACCAGTTGTAGCTCTGTTGCTACCTGTCAATCATACTCTAACACCAGTTGTAGGTCTGTTGCTACCTGTCAATCATACTCTAACACCAGTTGTAGGTCTGTTGCTACCTGTCAATCATATCTTAACACCAGTTGTAGGTCTCTTGCTACCTGTCAATCATACTCTAACACCAGTTGTAGGTCTGTTGCTAACTGTCAATCATACTCTAACACCAGTTGTAGCTCTGTTGCTAACTGTCAATCATACTCAACACCAGTTGTAGGTCTCTTGCTACCTGTCAATCATACTCTAACACCAGTTGTAGGTCTCTTGCTACCTGTCAATCATACTCTAACACCAGTTGTAGGTCTCTTGCTACCTGTCAATCATACTCTAACACCAGTTGTAGCTCTGTTGCTAACTGTCAATCATACTCTAACACCAGTTGTAGGTCTGTTGCTACCTGTCAATCATACTCTAACACCAGTTGTAGGTCTCTTGCTACCTGTCAATCATACTCTAACACCAGTTGTAGCTCTGTTGCTAACTGTCAATCATACTCTAACACCAGTTGTAGGTCTGTTGCTACCTGGTAATCATACCCACAACAATTTCCGCAAATAACTTTTGAACCAAATAAATAATTATGTTTACCTCATCTTTCATTAATATTTTATAATTAAGTTTAATTGTAATAATTCTGCGTTTACTCCACAATAAAGCTTCTTTGTGACTTGTATGAGTACAACAGAGCACGGATTGAGTCAGCACTGACAGTCTCTCATATGATTAATCAGATTTAACATCATGATACAGTATAAGCAGATGTGGTACTATTAAGTAGGGTTTCTGTTTGTAGAATCTTAGTATTGGTCTCAAATATATATACCTGCTCTTCATCTTTACAGACGGTCAATTGGCAAGTGTTTTACTGTGACATCTTCTGAGTTTGCACTTGTCTTTCAGCTTATTCCTGAGTCTCTTTTTAAAAGATTCTGCACCTTTGCATAATGTTTCCCACAAACCCGGCCACCAGCTAACTTTTCCCATTTGTTGGAACCGATAGAAGAGTTCTTCATTGAGGCCTTGCAGATAACCTTATATCTGAGCATTGGTTTGCCTTGGTGCCTCTTCCCTTTTGAAAGTTCACAGAACATTTGTTGTGATATACAACTATTGCCCATTCTTCTCACTTGCCCTAGTCATCTTAGTCTTCAAATATATAAATATGTGTGTATGTATCAATACTGTGAGAGCCGCGGTAGCGTAGTTGTTAGTGAACTCGCTTCTCAAGGCTGGTGGTCCGGGTTCAACTCCGCAGTGTGCATGAAATTTTTCCAGACCGTGACAGCTCTCAGGTCGACCCAGCCTCAACTGGGTACCAGACATGTTCTGGGAAAGTAAAGGCGGCGGCGTGATGCTGACCACATCACCCATCGTGTACCGACGGTCAATGAATAATACAGGCCTAACACTGTATTGCCCTATATACCACAAGGTATGAAATGGTTCCTTTACTTTTTTTTTTACTATCAATACTGTCTAGGCTTTATGATGTGATCATGAGATGAGCTTGTAACTATATACAGCATAATTAGAAGGCATGCTTTAATGTGATGAAGGAACTAAGCTTGTAACTATATACAGCATAATTAGAGGGCATGCTTTAATGTGATGAAGGAACTAAGTCTTAACTTTATTTACTATCAATAGTGTCAGGCTTTAATGTGATCATGAATAGCTTGTAACTATATACAGCATAATTAGAGGCATGCTTTAATGTGATGAAGGAACTTAGAAAAAGAACATGGCCTGAAAAACATTCAACTAAGCTATAAAAGAAAACAGTATGGAATGGAACTGATAAAAACAAAGATCAAAATACTAAGAGCATGCATATTCCCAGTGGCAACATATGGGTGTGAAGCATGGACATTTAACAAGGTAGTGGAAAAACATATGGGCTTTTGAATATAAGTGTTACAGAAAAGTGATCTGTATATCATGGACAGAGAAGAGAACAAATAGATCTATCTATAAAGAACACAAAATCAAGGAAAACTGGCTAATGCTAAAAAAAAAAAAAGAAGAGAAAATGGAAGTATTCTGGACATATAAAGAGACATGAAGGGTTGGAGAAGATCATTATGGAAGGAGGCATCATGGCAAAGAGGAAGACCACGGAGAAGATGGATTCAAGATTTAACTGATGGTTTGATCATGCAGAGTCAGGACATCTGGTCTATGAGAGAGAGAGAGATTACAAAGGACTGTTAGGGTGGCAACGTTCTGCTCAGGACAAGCTATTTGATGAAACTGATGCTGTAATAGTTCCAACAATGGATGGTATGTGGAAGATGTCAACATCTCTGAATATATTCTTTATGGGCAAGAAAAGAACATTTGGACAGCCAGCAACTTACAGTAAAAAATGTATACAATGCAGATGAAGAAAGGGAAGCTGCTGAATAGTTACATCAGTTCAAGGATGTATATAAACATGATAGTCAGTGAGTTACAAATTGTAAGATCAGCATTTGCCATTCTGAAGAATATATGGAGCTCGAAGAATGATCAGGAATAAAACTAAGATAAAACTCAAATGTCAGCGTGTTCGTAGCGCGCTGGACTACAGGTGACTAGTCCTCTGTACGTGCGGGTTCAACTCCGCGGACTGGCAGAAAAGCTACAGGTTCCACAGATTTATGGTGTTCGTGGCACCGAGCGAAGGGTTACGATGTCCATGACACCGAGCCGAAGAGCTTTCAGCTCAATGGAGAACAACTAAGAGGAACACCAAAAAGTTGTAGACATTCATTAATAAATGCATGCGCAGGATACTCCGTCTGCTATGGTATGACAGGACCACAAACAGGGAACTGTGGGATAGAACAGGACAAAGGCAGGTTAAACAAAAAATAAGAGACAGAAGGTAGCAATGGATGGTGACACACTGAGGAGATCCCCTGACAGCATCACAAGACAGGCACTCTGATGGAGCCGCCCCAGGGTAATAGGAGATAAGGAAGATACAGGAACACCTAGAGACAGGAGTTGGAATGCAAGAAAATGGGGAAAGAGTGGAGAGATCTGGAAAAGATGGCCTTGGATAGGAGGGTTTGGAAAACCTTGACTGCGGACCTATGACTCCTTAGGAGTGAAGAAGAAGAGAGGTTTATCATCATTGCACTCCTGTTAGGTCTATAGGTGCTCAGGTGTCCTCAACATCTCCATCAGAATAAGGTGACTGATTACTAATGATATTAAAACACGTGCTAAGAACACCAAGGGAAGTAATCTACACTTGTCTAAGAACAACAAGGGATGTAATCTAAAAAATGGCATTTTTAATTGGTTTAAGAAAAGCTTTTGTAACAAGCAAAATTTTTTTTAAATGTTGCTAGACACAACTGAGGATTACATACTGGCCATTTCTTCAATGACAAATTATACATTAGTCGATCATGATTGCTAGTGCTGTAACTATTCTCATAAAACTTTCTTTGTTGTCCCATTGCTAATGTCCCATTGCAAGTTCAGTGTGGTGGTTTTCAGTGTTTATCCTGCGTTTCTAAAATAAAGAGGAGCTTGGCAGAATGGATTAGAGTGCGGGTTCCCATTCAGAAGACCCAAGTTCAATCCCCAGCCAAGGAGTTTTTTCTGTCCGCGGGCATGAAGAAAAAATTCACCTGAACACTGCAACTGCACTAGCCATCCGACCATTAAATGCAACCCCACCCTCTTGTTCTATACCGTCCGAAAAAGTGGTAAAACTAGAGTTTTTTAAAATCAGATGTCAAGTGATTGATTCCTACATCTTTTGTCATGATATACATTGCTTTTCCCCTAGTCTTTCATCCTGATGTTCTGCTATAGAAGGGTTTATAGACAAAGTGATCTGGTTGCTTTCTTACTAGCTGGCAAAACCATTTCATTTTCTATTTTTCAATATAATTCATGCATGGTCTTGTTATAAAATTTTCTCTTTGAAATTTCTTGTGCTGTTGGTGACCTTTCAAAAACTGGCATTTCAATGTGATTATTTTCTGTGAAAGTGCTTTATTCATTGTCTATGAGACTGGTGAGGACTGTCTGGTCGAATGGATTAGACAGCGAGCTCACATTCGGGAGACCAGGGTTTCAACCCCAGTAAGGTCAAGTTAGTTTCTTAGAAATCAGAGGAAAAATCCTAACCTGAACATTTCGCGGTAACTGACTACTCATGCGGCCGTTAAATTCCCCAGGCTCATGCCTCCCCCCTCCTATACAGCCCTAAAAAGCGATATTACACAGAGGAAGTAATGACAATGAGACTAATATGATATAGTAAAAATAAATATGCTTTTGATCATTTGATTTCTTGGCTACAAGAGAGATGTTTGCATGTCTGAGTAATGGGGTCAGTTGCTAGGTAACCACTCATATACAAGAGAGATGTTTGGATGTCTGAGTAATGGGGTCAGTTGCTAGGTAACCACTCATATAAAAGAGAGATGTTTGGATGTCTTGAGTAATGGAGTCAGTTGGTAGGTGACCACTCATATACAAGAGAGATGTTTGGATGTCTGAATAATGGGTCAGTTGGTAAGTGACCACTCATATACAAACTCTCTCAAATGCTCAGATGTATAAGAAAGACACTCTCAAATGCTCAGATGTATACGAAAGACACAAATTAACCTGCGATACATTCCATCTCACTGTGACATTGAAGGAAATTCCAGCGCTGGAATAAAGGAAGGTAGTGTAAAAGAACAAACCTACTAACAACTGTCTTTAGAAGAAGTCAAAACCCTCATAAAGAGCAAATCTATACTAGACTAGAAGAAAAACACTGGAAATGATAATAAGAAAGAGATTCACAAAGATCTCAACAAAATGGTCCAAGTTATTATATTTTGCCTAATTACTGGACACTGCAGACTCAACAGACACTTATATAGACTAGGAATAAGTCAAACAGTTCTCTGCCAGTGCAACAGGCGAAACAGACACCAGAGCATGTCCTGCAAGTCCTCTCCTTGGTGAACTGTAGCATGTGACCACACCAAATCGACTTAAAAACTAAACTTTGGAGAAACCTGACAGACATGAAGTTGATTGCCCAGTTTGTGGACCACAGTGGAATAAGCGTATGACAAGCTATCGCTGAAGAAGAAGAATACACAAACCCTGATTCAATATACAAAACAACACAACATAAAAAGCAATGTTTGATTACATCACAGTTAAGATTTCATGTAAGAATATCAAATGATATCAATGCTAACCATACACAACTGTTCATGTTGCATATCAATGCTAACCATACACAACTGTTCATGTTGCATATCAATGCTAACCATACACAACTGTTCATGTTGCATATCAATGCTAACCATACACAACTGTTCATGTTGCATATCAATGCTAACCATACACACTGTTAAATGCTTCAATGTCATGTGCATATCATCACATACTTGTTCATGTTTCATATCAATGCTAACCATACACAGTTGTTCATGTTGCATATCAATGCTAACCATATACAGTTGTTCATGTAAGAATATCAAATGATATCAATGCTAACCATACACAGTTGTTCATGTTGGATATCAAAGTTCCTTGACAAATTTAATTAAACTACATACTATACAATACCAGAACATAATACTTCATAGAGATTCATACAACTGTCTGAACTTTCAAGAACTCCCAAGTGACAAACATGCTCCACATGCAAACATTCCATGTTGGAAGTCAGTGCCCAGTCAATGTCATGACTTGGAAGTCAATGTCATGATTTGAAAGTCAGTGTCCAGTCAATGTCATGACTTGGATGTCAATGGCCAGTCAGTGTCATGACTTAGAAGTCAGTGTACAGTCAATGTTATGACTTGGATGTCAATGGCCAGTCAATGTCAAGACTTGAAAGTCAGTGCCCAGTCAATGTCATAACTTGAAAGTCAGTGCCCAGTCAATGTCATGGGAAGTCACATGTCAAGAACTTGAAGTCAATGCAACCATAGTCAATGTCATGGGAAGTCAATGCCCAGTCAATGTCATGAACACCACACTACAATAACAAACAAGACAAAACTTAATGGATGTCAGTGTTTTCTGAATCCCTTCAGAATGGGGTAGATATTCTCAAATGCTTCATAAATTTCTGATCGAACTTTGGCACCTGCAACAGAAAGATAGCAAACAAAAATTATGTTAGCAAAATTTCTGGTGATAACTTATGATAACAAATAAACATACATATAGATATTATGCTATCAGTGCCAAACTTGGACGTGACATCAACGGAAGAAAACTAGTCATGATATGGGATGTCTACGCAGAATGTTGGGAGTATCAAGAAGAGACCAGTTTAGAAATGAAGACATCAGGGAAAAAGTGGGTACAACATCAGAGCTGAACTTTATCAAGAAATCATAAATTAAAGGATTTGACCACATAAGCAGATTGCCAACATTCTTGGCCTCAAAGAGAAATGCTATTCCGATACAGTGGATACCAAGCAAAAAAAGCCATCCACGCAAAAGTGGACCTAGCGATAACAGAGGCAGTGGAAAAAACACTGTTTATGAAGCGCACACAAAAGCATGTTCTATAAATCTCTTCTTATCCTAACGCTGTATGGCAACACAGAATTAGAGAATAGAAGAAAGACATGAAAACTGGTATTCTGAAAGCAAAAACAGATCAGTCTAAACATAGTAACACATTTAGACAGTCTCAATGGCAAAGTGGTTAAGTCATTTGCTTGTCATTCTGAAGGTTGTGGGTGTGAATCTCAACCAAGTCCATGTGCAATTTTTTATGAGATCCAAGGGATTGTTGCTGGAGCTAGACTCCATTGAAAAGATTGAGCGAGTTGCCCAGAACAGAGCAGTATGAAGAAATTATGTGCAGGCCCTATGTAACGTATAACTGTACGAATATTATATAAATAATGCTTGTACACAATACAGCAATATTGAATATATAAACCACATCATTATTCTCAATTGAAAACTTTAAACTAAATATATTTGTTGGTTATGGTCTTTCTCATGAAATGTTTCAGTTTCAGTTAGGCATGAAATCTTCATTCTATCTTCACTGCACTCCGGATATGTCCATAGGTGCTCCGATCTTCTTTGCAATATCTCCAACAGCATCCAGCAACTGAGTGTACCAGTTCGATGTTGATTGATGAGCCTATTAATATAGTTGTTGTGCTGTTCTTTTCTGACCACTCCAATCTTCAATTCCAGCTCTTGCAATCTAGCAGTTGACATGGATTGGTTAGAATGAAAATTCTCTTCGAGGCCACACTCTATGAGGGCGTTCAGAATGTCAGCTCTATCCATTGTCTGACCTCCTGATATAGTGGCAGAGCCAGCCTTTCTGCTCTCTCATTGCCATCAACACCCATGTGCCTCGGGATGGAGATAAGTGTATTTCTGTGAATTGTTCACCCTTGTATTGAATCACTACAAGCATCTCATTAAATGTATTTTTGGCTATTCCTATTTTCTTTCATTGCGGTTTCCTTTGCGTCCGAATGGTTACCGGGGCCAAAATTTGGGAGTAAAGAATAGAACCACTGTTACCTGCCATTCATGTTGTAAGAGGCGATTAAGGAAGGGTGGGCTGAAATCGGATGCACGTGTCCTAAACATGTAGAAGTATATGGTTTATGGGGCATAACCAATGTGCAACGTATACACGTTCTTGGCAAAGATCAAACATATCACAAAGAGTTATTAAAATTGGTCATAAAGAACGAACGCAAAGAAGAAGATTATTATTTCCAATTTGTCATCATCTGTAATGTCATAAAGAAGAAATAAACTCCCAGTCTAATTTCTTATCCCAACATTAACTCTTAATGTTTCTATATAGCTGACAAATTTAGTCTGATATCCTACACCTTTATTGGAGCATAGGAAAACAATGGTATAGCAACCCTTTTTATACCATGCTGTATATAGGGCAATACTTTGAACCCTACACATAACATTTGATATACACTTGAACTGAATTCAACCACAACACACTCCCAGCTGTGTGCACATCATCATGAAACTGTTCACCGCCACCTCTTCAGGTGCCAAGCACTAGATGACATCAGGAAAATCCTCCTTCCTCCAAGGCCAGATAAATGGAACACATTATATGTACCAAAAGAACATCTTACAAACACATGCAGATATCACCACATAGCATTGGGCCAAAGAGCAAGAGCTCAAGTGCCGCTGGATCATTGATGGTTTTGTCTGACTACTGGATTCTCCGAAAGGAGTTAATTCTAATTTTTCATGTTTGTTGGCCTACATGCTCTGATATAACCAATAAAATGTTCGCCTTAGGTTTGAAAGGGACGTGCATCGGCTTAAATCCCCTACTTAACAAACAAAAACAAAAGAAGATATGGTAATAGTGTTATGCCTGTAATTTCCATTGACCACAGGCACACGATGGGTGATTTGGTCAAAATCACACCGGCCACCTTTACTTCCCAGTGCTTTTCCTGGTACCCAATTTCAGCTGGGTCAACCTGAGAGCTGTTACTGTCTGAACAAATTTCACATCCGCTGTGGAATTAATCCTGAATCACTAGCATAAGAAGCGAGTATTGGAGGAGCAAAGAAGGATAACAATGATGATATAACTGCTCTAAGACTCATTAAACAAAACAAAAAACCATACCTGTTAGCACCACTTTTCCTGAGACAAATATAAGAAGTACAATCCTTGGCTTCACCATTCGGTAGATAAGACCTGGAAATAGTTCCGGCTCATAACTGAAAACAAAGGAAATAGTAGTGAGAACACATGCTGTTATAAAACAATATATTTTCTCTAATCCTGTTTCGCATTACAGCGTCAGGATAAGAAGAGATTTCTAGAACGGGCTTGTGAGTTCGCTTCATAAATAGTGTTTTTCACTGTATGTATGGTATAATGTAATGTATGGGTATGAGTTTGTATATGTCTTGATAGGTCCTCTGATAGGTCCTCTTTGTCTACTGCTGTCAATGGTATAATATTATCCCTAAACCAATGCATATTTTTAGACAATATATAAATATGCTCATCCTGCAGGAACTTGTATGCATAATTTGCCTTTGTTTCTAGCTATGTAGCAAATACACATTGTTTCTATTATCAAATCTTCTTCTTCTTCTTTGCAATCGCTATTTTGATGAATATACCGTTAGACGCATTCTTATGATGAAGTCGACTGTTGTCTGGAGCTCATCTCTGGTGCCATGTAGTTTTGAATGTAGTATTCAGTTGTATATTATTATCAAATGAATAGCTATTTTACATTCTCAAAAAAAAACTCAATATAAAGCTTCACAGCAATACAAAGTTCACAATATAAGCCACTCAGCAATATAATCTACACAATATAAAACTACTGAACAAAAACAACAATCAACAGCCAAGTGTACCTGGAGAACTGTCCATGTGTGAGAACTAGTCCTTCTAGTCGTATAGGAAACCGGACATCGCAACTTCCAACCATATTCTGAATCTTGAAATCCAAGAATTTTGCCTGTAATAATAGGTCACATAGGTCATATTTTATTAGAATTCATGGGATCTCTGGGGTGTAGAGGTTAAATGCTCACTTCTCATTCCAAAGAAACCAGGTTTGCTCCCTCGTGAAGCAATAGGAATATTTCTCCAGATATCCTTGATATCAGTGTAGAATAGATCACGTTTCTAGTCCTATCGGAGACAAATGATAAAACGTAGGTCCCTTGGCCGTTCAAAATTGAGAATAGCAGGATGAAAAGTCGCTGCCACTATCAAATTCATTAGAAAGATTCAAATAATAAAATTCTACAGAATATGTTCATCTTCTAAAATTACATCGGAGACCCTCACCGCTGCTATGGAGTGCGCGCACTGTCAGTGTAATCTTCCTGTGTAAACAAACAGATAGGAGCACACATGGTTATTCACCAAAGTGCAACGATGATAGTCCTATCAATCAATCAATCTTATTAGAATGCTAAGTGCTAATTTTGTTATCAGTCAACAAAACCATGAGCAGACCTATAGGTGCTCAGTTTTCTACAGCATATATCAAAGAATATGCATGAGGACACTGTCCTGAGCATCCTGATGCTGAGAGGCAAAACAGGATCAGAGACAAGCAGACTGCATAAGGACTTATTTTTTTGTCCTACACTAAATAGATGCACAACTACTCTATTTCATATGGGAGTGTTAGATGCACACTTTATTCAACAAATCTCAAAATATTCCTCAAATCATGACTGCAAGTTTCACTCTCAAAACTATCTCAAAATATAGGACACTACGTTCAAAGATCACCGTTACGTAAGACATGTCCATCAACTGTTCAATCTTTAGACATACTACCTGTGTAACTCATGATTTGCTTCGCCATTAAGTTTCTATTGTGTGGTGCTGTTGACATTTTACACATAAGAATTTCATTTCAAACCAGTTCAGCTAAAATATCTGGCGCAGCTGTGTATGATGACAAGTTATGAATATCTTGATCCAATGACTATAATGCTTTAGACATGAACAGAGAAGAGAACAAATAAATCTATATAGTTAGTGTGTGTGGCCAGTTAGTTCTGCTCAGAACAAGCTATTTGATGAAGCTGAGTCCCAGACCACTTGGTCACATTAAAAAAACTAGGCCCATGAAATGAAAATCGTGGCATATCCTAAAGGATGTATCCATCAACCACAGTTAACTATTCGTTGATTTTCTAGGCACCACTTATACGTTCAGTAGTTTGCCATTGCTTTCTGAATGGTGAGGTCTATTTTTACCTTTATGTAAAAATCCCACGGAAATGAATTTGCTTCCAAACTTGCCCACCGTGGGGTTTGAACCAGGTACGCCTGGGTTCGTGATCGAGCTCACTACCGCTTGAACTACAGACGCTCCATACAACCTAATATAACTAGAATATCTGCAGTTTAACTGGCATACCTCACTGCACAAGGACTAAATACCAATTGAGTCAAAACAAAATGTGACTAATATAATAGTACTTACAGGAAATCCTAGTTTTTGAACAATTCGTGCATACTTTCTTGCAGCCAGTTTTGCCAGTTCCTCACTGTAACAGAATTATTGCCAGTTAGCCATTTAATGCCAAATTGAAGAAATAAAATAGATGTCCACAGGGTGCGTTATGCGTCCATCAGAATTGAGGTAGACTAGTCTCATAGTTTGCTGATGGCCCACAGAACACACAAGCCAACCCCACCTACTAGTGGTGTAGACCAGGAAACTTTGACATCAAGTTCACAGGGTCTCTGACCCGACCAGAGGGTTTACTCCCCTTAGGTCCGTATTTTTGGTCTCAGTTTAAGAGACAAACCTGAATAAAAAGCATGCATTATCCATGGGTCTAAATGACATAGCTTCTTCTTCTTCAAACGCTCCATATCGACCATTTGTTAACCACTCTGTGATTTGTATGTGATCTGAGTCTTAGATCGACTGTATCTTGTGCCAGTTATGTGCCTACAAGTAGGCCAGCACATCCAATATCTTAAACACTTTTTATTTACTAGAGTAGCTAACCCAGGCCCCTACCTCAGTCATCTCTTATGACATGCCTTGTAGGTCGCAGAGTAACTATTCTTTGCTCCTCTTCCGGCCCCCATGGCAACACATGGGCTACTGACATAGAAACCTCACATTCTACGACAGCCTTTCCAGTACTGGCTCTATGGCGCCAGTGTGACACATCCGTGGCGCCCTATTTTATCTCTCCAGTTTTAACGTTAATCAGAATTTCAAGAAAAAATGTATTTCTGAATAACAGTGAATAACATTTTTTTTACAAACACAACAGAATGAATTATTTAGTCAGGATTAAGTTTCTGTTGGTTATTTTTATTTAAGTTACTATTAATTGATTGACTCCCATCAGCCGCAGCGAGAGCCACTGTGTATTTGTTCCAGATTTATTTTAAAAAAAAAATAATTTACCTACAAAATGGTATATTACACATAAACCTAAGTTAATAATTAAGAAAACTGCAGCTGAATATGTACATACACCTGCAATGGGAAAATAGGACATAAATTTAATTCAGCGACAATCCATTCTTCAATTCACTAAATATTACTTTATTACTATTGCAAGTGCCATATAGCGTCTGCGCCTTCATAGGTATTAATCAGATGCGCACTAATATATAAATATGTTGAACAGCACTGCTATAAGACGTAAACCCCATTAAGATTACAGAGAGTGGTTTAACCAGTTGGTGATGTAGATCATAACTATGTCTTTTGGTCAAAATGTTACAGAGTGTTGTATTTTTTTAAACCATCATACTTCATGTCTTTTTTATTTTGGATTTGGTACATGATTTTATTGCAGTTTTCCCTTCTATATACTAGGGAATCAACTTTGCTGGGGTTTGACAATGTTCCTTGGTGTGTAAATCTAACTCGATGCCATTATGCTGAGCCAACTTAGCTGGGAATTTGACAATGTACCATGGTGTGTAAATCTAACTCGATGCCATTATGCTGAGCCAACTTTGTGGCAACGGATCTCTTCTTTTCTTTAATCATATTTTGCATCACAGTGTCAGGATAAGAAGAGACTTCTAGAACAAGTTTTTGTGTGTGCTTCATAACTAGTTTTTTCACTGCCTATGTTATTTCTAAGGTCCACCTTTTGCATGGACAGCTTTTTGCTTTGTATCCACTGTATTGAAGTAACATTGCTTTTTGAGGCGCACTGTCTGTTGGTAATCTGCTTATGTGACAGAACCATTTAATTTGTTGTTTCTTGATGAAGTTTATCACCGATGTTCTACCCACATTTTTTCCCAATGTCTTCATTTCTAAACTGATCTCTTCTTGATACTCCCAGGCACCTGATCAACTGACAAAATGTGTACTTCATTCTCTGGAAAGATTTTTCCGTAACAATTTCCTTAATTATTGAAATGAAAATCATGGCATATTCTTTATATGACGTTGCCATCAACCACAGTAAACGAGTTGTTTATTTTCTAGGCAACATTTATACATTCAGTAGTTTGTCATTGCTTTCTAAACAGTGACGTCTAATTTTACTTTATGTAAAAATTCACTATATCAATTTTTGCTTCCAAACTGTCCACTGCGGAGTTTGAACCAGGTACACTTATGTTGTGATCAAGCTCACTACCTCTCAGCCACAAACATCTTAATTATTACATGTCTACACAACAACAAATCTGAATACTAAGAGAATGCATATTCCCAGTGGCAACATATAGGTGTGAAGCATGGACATTTAACAAGGCAGTGGAAAACACATGTGCTTTTGAATATCAATGTTATAGAAGAGTCCTCCGTATAATCATGGGCAGAGAAGAAAACAAATAGGTCTATCCAGAAAGAACTCAAAATCAGCGAAAACGGGTAGATGCTAAAATTAAGAATGAGAAAATTACACATAAAGAGACATGAAGGGCTGGAGTAGATCATCATGGAAGAAGACATGCTGGCAAAGAGAAACCACTGGAGAAGATGGATTCAGGATGTAACTGATGGTTTCAGCATGACCTCTGCAGAGGCAGAACATCTGGCCTATGAGAGAGAGAAATTCCAAAGGACTGTTAAGGTTGCAAATTTCTGCTCAGGACAAGCTATTTCATGATAATGAAATTGAAAATTCTGTATCCAGACTGACCTTTTAGCACCAGTACACACCATCTTGCCTGAGCTGAATATAAGAGCTGTGGTTCGTGGATCTCGTATCCTCATAATCACTGCAGCAAAACGTTTAGGATTGTACTCTGCATTTCTGGCACGCAAGGCTATTGTTTTCAAATCAAGCTTGCAGTTTAGATTCACTGTACATACTATGTTTCTGAGGACATTCAAAGAGAACTGAGATTACTAGTACATTCTAACAATTTGGTTGATTTGAAGGATAGAAGTATGTTTTTTTTAGTTTAGTCTTCGAATCATCATCACTGCATGTCAAACCAATTAGTCCATAAGTGCACAAATTCTCCCACAGTATATCTCTCAGTGTGTGGCGACTAACGACCCTGTTGTCTGGTTAGTGTTGTAGATTCACCACTATTACTGGAATCATATATACACCTCTCTCCCTTAGGGAATTTATAACATCAGCCTGGTCCATTGCTCGCCCACTTTCCACATCAGAAATATTGCCAATATATAAAAGTGGGGAGTAACTGTGCATTCCCAATATATAAGCAACAAAAAAAGACTTGCGTACTTGCATTGCCTCTAGCTTCGACAGAGAATGTTATTGGCAAGAACAAACCGCTTGATATTAATAGTTATAGTAAATATCTGTGACAAAGCGGACCACATTACTGCATATTATTGTAACTTTGAATGCCGTTGCAAAAAATTAACGTCTTGTTCAAAATTGCTCAGTTTAATTCTTTTATATTTTACAAACTTTCACTTCTCTGTGAAAAAAACTGGGCAAAATCCTTGCTTGTTCAGCAACTATTAGAAAACACTGCCAGAACAGAATGGAAATCACTATCTCTTATCCACTGAGATGTAATATGAACTCAGAAAGTGCCATGCAATTAGTTCAGAAAGTGCCATGCATGTAGTTGAGTACAGAACAAAAACAAGAAATTGTCTGGTTTGAAAATTGATTCCATCAAATGTTATCTGTTCGGGTATACTGACGCCAATGTCCTCACCTGAAGACTTGCTTTTCTGGTTATCATAAAGTAAAATTGCAATCTTAGGTTAAAATAGTGTCATAAGGAAGTGTATATAGGGTTTACTTTTGTCAAATAATAAATATGTTTCATGAATGCAATTTATAAGAATTTATATGTTTTGGAGTGATAGTGTATAAAACGGATTTGAGAGCAATAGCGAAGATAACATTTTAAATTCTAAGGAGTAACTACAATGCTGAATAAGTAAATGTGTGGATCAATTCTATACAAAATACATGGATTATATGTAAGTAAGTTGGTGGTAAGTTGAACTTTGCATGCATTTTTATTGGATTTTGTCAATAACATGAAATACAACAATAATTTACTAAGCAAATAATTTACATGTATAACTATTTATTATCAGATTGTTCAAAGTTTAATTCTGCATATTTTGATACCAACAGTATAAATCTAGCTTACATAGAACTAAAGTTATAGGAATATTTCCAAGAACACCATATTGAAAAATTTTGCTAGAAATGTGTTCTGGCAGAGCGTGACCACAGTCCAAAATTTTGCTGGATATAAAGAGTTAAACTACTCTGCCACTCACACTGGATGAATGACAATACAAATAATACAAGAAATGACTAGAATTAATAATAAGAAATGACTAGAAAACATTGACATACTGTAACTGTGGTCTGATTCCAGATCCTTCTGAGGCTGGTGTAGCAGGTGAAAATGGTGTCATTGGACCCCCAGGGTTCGGTGTTCCTGGGTACAGGCTAGCAGTAGATGGAGGAAGAACTGGATTGAACCCCATTCCAGGTGACAGCATCGGGCTCTGTGTGATTATTTAAAAGACTGGTCATAACAAAGCCTTCTAGAACAAGATCATTCAAAAATGATACAAATATCATTTTTCTTTCTTTTCTCTCTGTAGTATAACCCCTTATCGTTAGCGAGTTCGATCACAACTCAAGCGTAGCTGGTTCAAACTCAGTGGTGGGCAAGTTTGGAAACAAATTAGTTCCCTTAGATTTTTACGAACAATAAAAATAGACCTCACTGTTCAGAAAGCAATGGCAAACTACTGAACATATAGGTTGTACCTAGAAAATCCATGACTTGTTTACTGTTGCTGATGGCTAAGTTCTGTAAAGGATATGCCACGATAACCACTTACAAATCACTTTTTTTTAAACAGTTTTTTTTCATGCTATGAGCTAAGTGTATTGAACCTTTCGAAACAAAAAATTGTCTTACAGCGCTTTGTTCTCATTTCTGAAAGTACGCTGGGTAATTCTATACAGCAGAGAAATTCAGGCTATTTGCATGAGGCTCTCGACATGCATGTACAAGTCACAAGTTTTATTTTGTACCAAACAGAAAAGACTTGTGATGTTACCGAGAGGCCAAACACAGGATGTTTCCATAAGGAAACCCTTTAACATGTCTTCGAAAATGAAGCTTACAGAGCAAGCTATGGGGAAACTCACAAGGAACTCCATGCAGCTTCATAGAGGCAACCTATTCCAAAGAACAAATATGTCTATCTACTAATTAGCTAAAACACAACTTGCCATACCCTGAATCTTGCGAACCCAACGTGCACTATGCTGTTGCCAGGCATACCTATTTGTTTGCTTGATCTTATCAACCAAATGAACCACTCTTTATGATGTGTGCAATTTTCATAGCTGAGTATCCACATGTACTATGACTGGTATAGTCTATTTTTGGTTGGGGAATTTATGGATACATAAAAGTCTTCCTGTCCACGTTTTTACAAGTCTTAAAGATGTCTGCAAGACATCAAAGGTATGGAATTTGGTCTCTACATATATGACCTTTTCCGTCTTTACAGATGGTCAATTGGCAAGTGTTTTACCATGGCAACTTCTGAGTTTGCACTTGTCCCTCTTGTATTTCAGCTCATCCCCCCCAATCTCTTGTGGCTGTTGCTTTCCATGTTGTGTCTGAGCAAAAAGCAAGGATGAAGTGAAGGGGCAGCTGATACTGGGAATGTGCCTTGTCCATTTTGCACAAACTCCCTTTCTATCCTACTGTTTCATCCAAGGGAAAGTCTATACATTTAGAATCTAGCGCAGAGTTTGCCAGAAGATGGAATGGTATACACACATCAACTGCCTTAGTCTATCCAGATTTGTGGTCAAGGTTTACTCCTCTTGTCTTCTGCATAACCGTGCTGACTCACAAGCCAGTGAGGATTTTCTATCAGGATTTACTCCCTAGTCTTTAGCTCTCCCAAGCCCCCTTTCACAAGGCAGTGGGTTTAACAGTTGTAGATGGTACCGTCTACTGTCATACAGTATCAGATGAAACATCTGATATAACCTCTCTACATCTATCATATGATATATGTGTAAAATTCCTCTACTAGCACAGATAATTCTGTTTCTTAAGACAATACATATACAACAAACCTGTAGTTGGGGCTGAGGAGTTAATGCACTTCCAAAGGAAGGATACTGGTTCTTGTCCATTTTGGAACAAGCCTACAGCACAGTTTAATTAAAATTAGTCACAAGACTTCTGTCCTGGCCAAGTCCTCAGATCATAAATATAGACCTCTCTTCAAGCATTTGTGAATTCTCATTGCTGCTGGCAAAAAATATATATCTTATTATTATTTAGTGCAGTATCTTCTAACTGCCTTAAAAAAAATATGAACAACATAAAACAGTATAGAATGAATCTAAAGGCGAAGGATTTACTTCATTGTACACCGGGTTTTTCCACATGACTTCACACTTCTCTACAGAAATGGCAAAGGGGTGTTGCACAAATCCCAAACTCCGCAGTTTCAACTTTAATCATATGAATCTCCGGATAAATTTGCACAAGTGTCTCGTTCTGATTCAAACCAACAACCTTCAGAACACTAGGCAAACGTTTTAACAATTTCGATATAGAGACCTCCAGTATAGAATGGAACTGATAGGAAAACAAATATCAGAATATTGAAAGCATGCATATTCCCAGTAGCAACGTACAGGTGTGAAACAAGAACATTTAACACGGCAATGGAAAAGTATGTATCTGTTTTTGAATATAATTGCTACAGAAGTCCTCTGTATAGCATGGATAGAGGCAACAAATAAATCTATCTAGAAGGAAGTCAAATCAAAGAAAACTGACTGATGCAACAAATAAGAAAATTAAGGTATTTTGGACATATAAAAAAACAAAGCGTTAGAGAGGACCATTATGGAAGAAGGCATCCCAGCAAAGAAGAGAAGATGAATTATATAACTGTATATTTAAGCCTATAAGAGAGAGAAAGGACAAGCTATTGGATAATAATGTTTTTATAGCAGAATAGTCAAAGGAAGCCAGTGGCGCATTTAGTATGACAACAAGTAGCATGACAATGGAAGTACTGGCGGTGACTGGCACTACTCTGGCTAGAGTCACATAACTGCACTCATGTGTGCATTTTGAGTGACTCACTGAGTATGATTCTTCTTCGTCTTCGCTCTCACTGGATTGGGATTTCGGATTCTCTAATAAAGGCCGCCGTCTGCCTCAGATTATCAGCCACGCCATACAGTTTGTCTTGGACGCTGGTGTAAGTGGGCCACCTCTTTCTTCTCAGGTCTGCATACTGGGGGCAGTTCTGTAGGATATGTTCTGTTGTCATACTTGCCAAGCCACATGGAGTGTGAGTATGATTCAAAAGGTGACAGCTGGTTTGGTGCGCAGTCAATCGACTGAATTACTACAGGTGTTAACAATTTGCAGAATTACACTTATCTTCGTTCCAGGGTGTTGTGGCAATGAGAGAGCAGACAGATTGATTTGATTGGCTCTGCCACCATATCAGGGGTTAGCCAATGGATAGAGGTGACATTCTGATGCCCTCATAGAGTGTGGCGACAAAGAGGATTTTCATTTAAACTAAGCCAACTGCTAGATTTCAAGAGCTGGGATTCAAGATTGGAGTAACAAGAAAAGAACAGCACAACAGGTATATGAGTAGGCCTCAGTCAAAATCAAACTGGTATGATCAGTTCCTGGTCGCTGTTGGAGTTATTGCGAAGGAGACCAGAGCACCTATGGACATGTCTAAAGTGCAATGAAGATATTCAAAACTGAAAGTTTTAATCTAACGAAGTGAACAGGTTTTTAATTGTTTCATATCTTCCAACTTCACTTAATTAGATATTATGTAGTTCACTAGCCTTCAAATTATATTTATATTTCTTTCACACACCCTAACCTAGTTGCAAAATATATTCAATTAAAAATTAAATAATGCAAACAAATGTTGCTCAACAAATAGTGTGCCTCAAAGAGCAAAGCTACTCATATACTGTATACAAAGTAAAACGTCATACCTGCAAAAGTTAGACAACGGAAGTAATAGAGGCAGTGAATGACACTATTTATGAAGTGCATAAAACAGCCTGTTCTATAAATCTCTTATTCTGATGAATATGGCAAAACTGGATTCTAGAAAAGAAAGGAGAATGTTGTTCAACTGATAGTCAATGATAAGTCATAAACTATAAACCAACAATGATCACAATATTTCAACTCAAATTCTAAGAATGACTAGGTATTCGCATGTTAATTGTTAATAAAATTAATATTTTAAAATACAATAGCGTACATGATCACATTTAGTTTAGAATTGTTACAAATTTGAAATGATACATAAATTGGTGCATAGATGAAAAAAAAATGGTAACTGAAATTACCAAAAATTACTCAGTACTGCAAAATTATTATTATTTCATACAATACATTAATGATGTAATCCCAAAAGCATTTATTAAAACTAGTAATGTTATTGTTATGTATCACAAGACCAATTTGTACATCTCTGTCCACTTCAAGCTAAGTTCGATTTTCTAGATGTGAGTGATTTCACCTGACCTGTGAGTGATTGAACTCAACTGACTCTCAAACTCTACAACTGAACAAGTCTACAAGATGTTAGTAATATTGTTTCAATTATAAATTAATAATGTAAAATGCAATGTTAATTACTTAACTGTTAACTACGTAACAAAAAATTATGTTAATGTAGTGAAATCATGAATCAAACTCAACAAAGGCAATTGAATGACTAGGTAATCCGCTATGATGGCTATCATAATATAGTAACGTTTTATTTACATTCTCATTTAGACAGCTGAATTAGCATCCCTCAAATTACAGTCAACAATTGTTATTGTCAATTACGAATATTCTGATATATAAACAAAATACAAACATAAAAGTTAAATTCATTCATTGTCAACATTGGTGGTAAAATTAAAAATATTGTCCAATGATGTGAAATGTGGTAACAGACAGCAAACTGCACGTAAATGAAGAAGTCAATATTGGGCACCTAAATACATTTGCAGGCAAATTTTCAATGCCACCAACTTCACATTCCGCTACACAAAGATTTGCTCACCGTTTATTCCACAGTTCACGCACCGAATGACAACAAAGACCACACTCAATTTTTACTTACCTGTTTTCGCCAAGTCAAAAGTACGACATTAACCGGAAAGAGATATCGCGTGAAATCAATTCAGCGTTTGCATATGACTTTTCGTTTACAGCGTATATCAAATACTTGGCACTAGATGTAGAATAACCACAGTGCTTCTCAATATATTATTTACAATTATTGTTTAATTGTAATATTGTTATCTATATTTATAACAATTAAACTAATATTTTAAAAGTTTATTAAAAATATTTGTCAATAGCACAGGCAATGTTTTTTTTAATCACCTTGGCAACATTTATAGGTCAAGGTTTGCTGGAAAGCACGGTGTCAAATAAATATGTGGCCTATATTATAATTCCCAACAAATCGCGCATTTAAGAGTTCACAACAAGCCATCGTTTCCAAAGTGTGGAAACACAGGAGGAAAAACGGCATGTCCTATTCAAGATTAAAAAGTGTCATGGACATTGTTTCTTACTGGAAATTACAGTTTTACATTGCAAGTTGTTTGTACGTTATGGATCCTGAGGAAAGAATCGCTTTTTATATCCTTTTTAAACATTTTTCATCAATATATGTTAATCTTTACTTTATACATAAGCATTACAAGTTTTTTGACAAATTTTTACATATTCATGTAAATTATGTGTTCATATTTACAACGATATTTTCTGTCTTCTTCCTTCTTCTCTTCCACAATTTACTTCAGAATAGCGTCTTAGCCAAGTGTGAGTCGATCAAAAGCGCCCTGGTCAAACCGGGCAAGTTTGAAGCAAATTGTCGGATTTACAAAGGTAAATAGACCTACGTTCAAGCAATGGCAACTACGAACGTATATGTCTGAAATCAACGACTCGTTTACTGTGTTGATGGCTGTCCTTTAGATATCCACATTTTCATGAAGTGGGGTGTAGTGATCTTGTGTGTGCTGGTTCTAATGTACTTTGTAAGCTGTTATTAATTTTCGTAAGTTGTTCTCGATGCGTCGATCCATCTTTGCGTGGTCTTCCAATTGCTTTGTACTCGTTATACTTTTTCTGTGTGGCACTCTGTGGTAGGCGATACCATGGCATTCTTGCCAGATGTCCAATTCCACTTAATCTGTTGTTCTTTTATGAATTACATGACTGGTTTCACATCCATTCTTTTTCTGATTTCTGTTGTCTCTTATTGTCACACCTGCAGATATTTTCTATGAATTCAGCGTTGTATTTCGTATGTTGTCTTTCTAAAAGTTAAAAAACATTATATAGTAGAGCGTCTGACAGGATGGATTAGAGCACGGGCTCCCATGCCGAAATCCAAAGAGCTTTTTTCTGTCGGGGCATAAAGAAAAATCCTAACCTGAACAGTTTCACGGCTACTGCACTAGCCACGCGACCATGCATATGACGCCTCTGTCCTACTGTGGGCGATCACTCTGTCCGCTAATATTAATCACGCCGTAATTAACCTTTCATATAAATATATGAAACCCAATTCTGTATTTCAATCTTTATTATATGCATATATTTCACCTATATAGCACCTTTACATCTACAACACATATATCATATTCATACATATATATATAACATACAATATAGTCCCAACATGATTACCTCACTCTGAAAATGATATATCACCTTACAATATAAAATGCTAAACTATAACCACTTGTTTATATAAGCACAAATCTTCACTATTCAAGTCCTACACTCTATTGAATATCTAATACAAGTTCATCACATAATTGTATTGTACAGGTTAGTCTGAAGTCCTTAGAATGCCTCTGTCTATTTTAAAATGTTAATAGTTTTCTGTGGAACAGCTGTTCGGTAGAGTGTTCCATGGGTCTGTTACTTGTGACTTCAAAGATATATATTTCTTCAAAGTGTCTATTTTCTGTCTATTGATGAAAGTTTGCTTTTATACATTAAGATCATATCTGTAAAACGAGGCTCTGATAACTTGGTCACTTTTCTACAAATGGCAATTTAGAAGATATATATTTCCAGTTGAACAGGTAAGGCTTTCTCTAGTGCTGTCTGTCTCTATAAGATGCTACTTCTATTCTCTATCAGATTTGTCTATAGGTCTGATCGTGGCTACTCTGCTGTGTGGATCTATTTATGAATCTGCTGTCCACACTACACATGTCTAGTTATACTCACATATCCGAAGTCAGCGTTGGTCGTCTCTTCAACTCAGCACACTGGGCCATTCCGTCTGCCCTTTTGGGAATTTTTGCAAGACTCTCTCCATGTTCGGCAAATCTCTATCCGAGTTCTAAAAGTCTTTCTGCTAAGTCTCTTCTGCTAAGTTGCTACTGCTAAGTTGTTTCTCTCTCTATGTGTCCTATCGGCTGTCGGAGTGTCTAGCCATACTCACATATTCGAACTCAATTCCGGTCTCTTCAACGCAGCACACTGGGCCATTCCGTCTGCCCTTTGCGAGCTCTGCAAATTTCTCTACGTTCTGCACGTCTCTTCTCTTCTCTGAATTTCCGTCACCGTCTATTTATATGGGACTAAAACCCACCTTTGTCTTGCCCCAAAATATCTCCATTTAGTTTCATTATCATACTAATGATTACTGACTCTACCGGCGTCTATCTTCCTGAGAAATCGTCCATAAATCTGTCCGGCATCCCTGCTTAATTTCCAATCTCAGTCTTTAACAAATGAGGTCATCCTACTTATCTTTCGGAAATTCATGTAGTATTTCCATAATGGCTTCGTCTGCCTAATTTATTTTTGGGGAAACCTAGCCGTTGCATTTTTAAACAGCTTCGTGGGGTCGCCCTACTTAATTAAACTTTTGAACTTTTGACTTTTTTTTTCTGTGACCTATTGGGATTTGATACATTTTGTCCTGCTCACCCACGAACACTATTACACTACGCCCACCAAAAGATCGATATTAAAGACAGTTTTTTTTATTGAATAGTTAGAACCATTGTTAATTTATCTCTTCATATGACCGATCTTATGTATACTTTTACTTTCTTGTTTCACTGATGAAGACTTTTTGATCGATACGTTGGTTTTGTTAATTGTTCTATGTTTTTGACTTACTGAAACTAACTCTATATAAGTATTTCCTAATGTGATCACTAATAACGCTGTATAACACACAGCTGCATACATTGTTCAATCGACATGTTTTTTGTAAAGTTATTTATAGGTCCGCCAGCGTAGAGACTAATGTGCTGGACCCAATCACCAACGTTCAGTTAATGGTAAAGTCGTATTCTTAGTCGACTCAGTTACAAAATAGGGTCGAGATTGTTAATAGTAAAAGTCAAAATTTTGAATCTTCTCCAGAGTTACTGTGTTAGTGCTCTGACACCTATATTCGACATGTAGATGTGACCAAACAACTATATGAGTACAGTGGTGTTAATTCTAATTTAATTTCAAATTTTGGGAACTTCCCCGATAGTTTAAATTGAGGCTGGAAATCTCGGTGTCCATAATGAGGCTGGAGCCATAGGTCCCAAAACTTGTATTTGTGTTTACTATTCACGGAAATTTAGTAATTAAGTTAGTTAGTTAGTTAGTTAGTTAGTTAGTTAGTTAGTTAGAGTTAGTTAGTTAGTTAGATGTAAAGACGTCACAATAGTCTACTTTTATAATTGTTACATTGTTCGTGCTATGGACACTACTCTCTTATCAAATTTCAATATCATAGAATGTCTAGATGTTACTAATTAAAGGACACAGACACACATATGGGAAGGACCCTGCTTTATATAGATATCATCATCAAATAGCTTGTCCTGAGTAGAACGTTGCCACTCCAACTGGCCTTCGGAATTTTTCTCTCTCATAGGCCAGATGACCTGCCTCTGCAGCCGTCATGTTCAAAACATCAGTTACATCCTGAATCCATCTTCTCCGTGGTCTCCCTCTTTCTTCTTTGCTGGTATGCCTCCTTCCATGATGGTCTTCTCAACCTTCGTGTCTATTTATATGTCCAAAATATCGTTTAGATATAGAGTGCACAAAATAAGTACATGTTTATGGCATCAAGGAAGAAGGGGAGCATCCCTGACAAGTTTTAATTGCCTGATTTATCATGGACCATATAAACACCTATTTGTTCCCCGATCATCTGCTTTGAATTTGGGCATAATTATGGCGCCTCTGGCTGACTTTTGCGTGAAGCTAGCTTTCCTCATCACCAGTGTCCCTTGACATGATAGGACTCAGCACTCGATCTCACCCCCACCCCTTCATTTTAGAAGTAATAAGGGGATGTTCTTTGGTCTCATGGTGACTTACTGTTGGATGAGGACACTACAATTTATGTTGCATCATTCCAGTTTTTAAAGTCGGTTGGAGACAACGGTTAATACGTTGTACAAGTAGAGATGGATGCTTCAGGAGCAGAGCGAGGCGTATATTTAACCAGCGAGCCACAGGAACCATCAGTATACTCATCCTTCTATATCTGTTGGGAGAGACTTAGCGCTACTATTGGTCTGCCTGGACTGCTGTGACGTCTATTCAGTAACCAATAATCAAAGCACCATTAGTTGTGACCATAAACTATGGAATACTATTGTCTGTATGATATGATACACACTCGAATTGTAACGTTTCTTAGAACCAAGTGTGTGGACGAGAATGGTTTTCATGAACCCAACAACATTATCTATGCCATCATTCGAAAACGTTGTGATGCGATATACATAGGCGATACTGACAAGAGACTTAGTGACCTTATCTGTCAAAATTTGCACCACAAATACCATCGCTCTTTGATTTCTGTAGTATCCACTTAAAAAGAACTAACTATTTATGTGTTCGGAAATGCAGGTGACAGTCAAACAAAGGATTTTCACTGACGACTGGAGACGATTTTCCTCAAAATCGTTATACCTTTCAACACAAATACGTTGTGATCGCTTGGACGACACTTTGAAAAATAATACATCTATATGGTTCTTGATCTACTTGGTATTTCCGTTTATTTCTCATGTTCCTACATAGTTGCTTGTTCTCTTCCTATTTTAGTTTTTATAAGTGTGTTTGTTTCGCTAAGTCACTATTCTTTCACCAGATAGACTTCTTAGCCATATTATGTGTATGCTATTTTTCCCTAAAAGTGCCACACTTTCCCCCTTAATATAACTTGTATCTTTAATTGATAAAGGTCTTTTGGTAGAAACGTCGACTTAGTCTGTTGTACGAGGGCGCATTGAAAAGTAATGCCTCCAAGTCCATAACTTTGTTAATATACATAATTTACAAATGAAACATACATTTTCAGAAAGCTTGAGATGTCCACTACACAATAGAGTCATTATTTTTCGACATAGTCACCTCCACGTTCCACACACACACGCCAACGTCGAACTAGTTGTTGCATCCGTCGAAGAAAAAATCTGATGATTTTTCACGAAGCCAGGTGTAGTAGGGTCAGTACTTGGAAGGGCATCACACAGGTAGTTTCTAATGGCTTACACACATAGGTAGTTTCTAAGGGCTCACACAGGATGACATACCAACAAACAAGGTGGAATCGTTTCATCTGTATTTATTATCATTACTTGCGGACAATGCATGAGCACATCTGATCGTGTCCAATGTTTTCGTCATCTCTCCCTACCGTTACTAACACGTCACTATTTTTCTACACAAAAACGTCGTGTCTTAGTCATGTGTTGTACTTCTGCATAGAGAGTACAACACATAGTCTCAACTATTAAATAATCTAATTACATACTACACTAACTATATGGCTAACTGTCCATTCCTCCGCTGCCATCTGGGGAACTATGACACCCTCCTGGAGACCTCGCCATCGCCCTGATGGCGAAATGTCAAGAAAAATCGCACAGGTATGTTCGGTAGGGTGATTAGAGTGGTGAGAGCTGAAAGGGAACTAGTCACCTCACGTGTTAACGTGGCTCCACAACAACTAACTATAACAGCCAACCATGGTCGAAAAGAAAAGAAAATCCTGACGGGATCTCAGGAAGACCCAAGTTGAATGAGCAAATGGGAACTAGTCACCACACGTCGTTGAACGTGACTCATCAACTGGTCATAGGTGACCATGGTTAACAACAACAGTCAACCCTCTGTGCTTGTGTGCTGAAACCATAGTAATAGAAATTAATCAGCATTATGATAATTAATCTAGAAAATATGCGCCTATTGACTCTGACGGCGACCCAACAGCATAACACTTGGCCAATGTGAGGTGGCTGTACTGGGACATCCATTCCTCACATGAGGTAGTACGGGTTTGATGGCAGCTTGCATCAGTATGTCACTAATCACTATGTCTTTCTTGCATGTCAGAGTCTTGTCACATTATCTGAAATCTCAAACAAAAATACAAGTTACAAATCGAAAAAAAGGAAAAACATATATATAACGTTAACTTTTCACGTTATATGTCCTCAACGAGGTAATATCAACAACCCCAATTCCCAGGGAAATAATAAACTCCCAAGATTCAACATATGACCAACAATTATGGAACACATATATATGATGCCTAATATCCAACATCATATATTAATATTAACCAACCCCCAATCCCGGGCATAAATAATCCCAGAATCCAAAATACTCAGATCTACATCATATAACCATATCTAGCAATGGACGGTGAAAAGTTAATGTTTGTCGTCAACATCAACCGACCTCTGTGATATAATTATAATCAGCCTCCCCGTGGCAGAGGAGGGGATCCTAACGATAACATCAATGCTCCATTTTTCTCATCTTAGAGCCGCAATGAAAGAAGTTCACAACGTCGTCATAATAAACCTCCATATCACAAATAAAAACAATGCAAATATTTTCCACAGAATCTCCAAACATGTGGAGTGATATAACATAACCCACCTGGGCTATTGATCAATCCACCCTCAACCCCAAAGAATATCTCCAAACAGTATACAAATTCAATTCACTTAATAACTCCTCATCAAGGGAATCGCTATCATAATTACTAATACCCAAGTCGCATCTATGTTAAACAACAATTTTTATACTCTCATTCATTTTGTGCCAACCAATGTCCAAGACATTTTCATTATCCCAAGAAATTTTCACATCTCTTGATGTGGCGGCCAGATATCATGTAATCATCCTGAGGCAAGAAAATCACCCCAAAGGACCAAAGGAACAATCCCAAATATTTTACATCCTTGGCACAAACAAAAATCAAACATATTCAGTATTTGAGTGCAAATTATAAAACAACCATGGATCAAGGTATCCCCATACAACCAGGGAACCCTCATGGAACTCAAGGAATTCCCAAGCAATTTGCAATCCATAAGTACAATCCATATTCCCATACCCAGGGACTTGTCCAAAACTCAAATATCCTTGCCTGGTTTAACATTGTCCTTGACATATCTATCACCATCCATCCCTCCATTTCCCAGGATCCCAATAAAAACCTAGGCCAGGTGTGGGCAGCTCTCGTGTTCAATGTGGTATCGTAGAAACCACATGAATCATGTTTGTACTTGACATGAACAAATATCTTTCCCACGGGACCATCCCTGGGGTCAATGATATCACGTTTAAAATCCCCCATATGTCCGACCCGTAACAAGTTGTGAAGGATAACGAACACCCCAGATATTAAATAGAGAGGGCGAGGAATATGCCCTCGCTCATAAATTGAAGTAACCAACCCTTGCAATTCATGCTGATGTGAACATAGGGCACCAGCACCAAAGACCAGCAGAAAGAACCCAATCACTGCGATAGTATTCCATTGTACTGGCCTGGCCATGGAGTGAACGCAACGCCTCTTATAACACCATACATTACCCATCCGACAAAAAATATTTCGTTCAAGTTGCACACTCATTTGCGCATCAGAACCAAATTGCACAGGATTCGATTTTGACCAGATTTGAAAATTATATTTAGCGTTGCAGTTCCTATTTCGCGCATAATCTGAGAGCAAAGATTTATTTTCAGATCCATGCATACTTAAACCTATAGGTAGTGACCTACATTTATTTTTACTACTCCCATTACCATTTCCTACTGGGAGGCAATCTCTTTTGGCATGCTCACAGTCACACTCGCCGAATTCCAGAGTATTTATTTCTTCTTGGTTGCGCTCAATTTTAGTGACTTCACTGACTTGTGTTGTCGTTGACGTGTCCCCAAAATGAGACACTGTTAATTTATTCAACTGGTGATCTGGAAACTGTTCCTGTTTTAAACTGTGTTTCTTTGTATCTCCTCCCAAGATGGTCCTAGGCCACCTCGCTTTTCGCCTTACTCTACCATACTGGTTACATTGGTCAGCACAATTGCGCCTGAAATTATAGCCCTTACTATCCCTTACGTGTTTATAATTATTCGCAATAACACGTACCGTTTTGTCATGTCCCTGCTGATTCTTTTTCGCTTGAACCTTGTTGACTCTCCTAAACCCTGTTTTTTAAATTGGATCTCGCACGAGTTGCTTTCGTGCTTGTATACTCTACTCTTTGTAGTCCATGAGGTAGAAATAGACGATTTCCCTCATGTTTAAATCCTGAGTGATTAAAATTTACATAACGTAAACATCTTATTGGATGCGCGCTGTCGGGGTGGGAGGGCGTGTATTGACTATCTTGTACCACTTTTACGTCCTCACCCGAACTACGAACGACTGATTCCTTCATGTCACCATCCTTCGTACCGTGGTCCTCATCCTTAGTCACACAAAGATTATCTTGTCCTTTATCCCGCACATCACTCGCCTCACGAACGAATGGCTCATTCATCCTATGGTTTTGGTGTTCTTCGGACTGGCTTTCCGCTAAGCGAGGATTGTTGTGCAGGAAATTTGGATCTTCAACGGACCCATCAACGACTGAAAATATCATATTATTACCTTGCACTGCTTGTACGACACTCTGTATCTGACTCGTCTCACAACCAATTAACTCAATCGTATCATAGGTGTGACTTCCCTGAGAATTGTCCTCTGGTACACAAAGAGAATCTTGTAAGATCCTTGGCTCTTCTCTCGTTTCACAAACGAAGGACTGATGGTTTTGCCGGTCCTTAAAATTATCTGCCGCCATACAGGGCAAATTGTGGAGAGCGTCAGGCACAGCAATAGACCTATCAACTACGGATACAAATTTATTTCTATCCTGAGAGGCATCCTCTGCTATACAGAGACAATTTTGTGAAACATCTGACTCACCACATGACCTATCAACAGCGGATAGTAACATGGACCGTTCATGACAATTGTCGTCTACTATACAGGGAAAATCAAATAAGAAATTTGGAGTGCCACCTGAACTATCAATGTTTGATACTATTATATTGCTGTTTTGCGTCGCCTGGCAAATGTCTTCTGAAATATGCAAGAAATTTTGTTCTTCGGCCAATTCATGACCAAACAACCCATCTCTATCAGGGATCTGGTTCACATGGGCCCCATCCCTGGACATCCCAGGGTTTGCGTGCTGTCCAGTGAGTTGGCTGTGGAAAGAAAAACACCCAAAATCATCTCCCATGTACCCTCTCCGATCGCCTCGCGAACAACGTTTTGGTGGATTATTGGAAAAGAAATTTTGCCGATCTGAACGAGACGTGGTGGTTGGTTGTCTGGCGGAGATTCGTCTGGGGAGTTCTGGATAGCGTCCAGTTACCCTGTATTCCAGATCGTCTACGCGACGTCGCATCCCAGAAATTGTATTGGAATCTGACGCGGGGATGGGATTCCTCTCCCAGCGTAAAGCAGCATCGCGGCATTGAAGGAATGTGGTGGATGGGACACCCGCCACCTTAACCACCAGCATGTTTGAACATAATTTGTCCCTAAGGGACGCAATAAAGTGGTCTCTCAGGTTACTGGCATCCAGGGGGACCGTCCCCTGCTGAACCTGGGCCTTGGTCACCTTCGCAAACAACTCAGCCAGGCGATGGGAGAAGTCAAGGCATGATTCTCCATCACCTTGTGACAAAGCAAAGAACGCAGATAGTAGTGCATGTGTCGACCTGTTATCCCCAAACACACGCAGGAGACTAGTTAATAGAGTTTCAGGGTCTCTGGATGACATCATTTGGATCTCTAGTTCGCCACGAACTGAGTCCGATACATACTCGAAAAGAGTATCAATTCTGTCCTGGCCTTCCAGCCCATAGTAACGCCAATAATGGCGCATGTCCCTTGCGAACTCATCTATAGAAGGCCCATCTCGCGCTCCAAACGACCGCAGGGGCCTGCAGGGAGGACGAGGGAAGGTCCATGGGGCTGGAGACATTGTTGGTACCTCAGGGAACGCATCCCTGATCGGAACCAAAGGATCAGACTGGGCAGTAACAGGTTGTGACAACCCCTGCGCCACATCTAACGGGGCATCCTCACATCCCCTGCCTCCTCTAGTGTTCCTATGAGACATCTTACAAAGTATGTAGTGGTTATTAAAATATAAATTACAAAGTGTTAATCAATTGTATAAGTGGTTTAGCAAATGGAACGTTCTGAAAAAGAACCAATTATCATAGCAAACATAGTGTATCAAAGCACTGTACAAAGATGTAAATACTCACATTAGTAAATAATTATAGGCAAAACACGCCTGGGCATCCAGACCGATCAATCCAAATGACATAATTATCAGTAAGAACTGCCATCAAGCAGTAACACAGTCCAGGTAACGACCAAAATGACATAGGGCATGACATTTTAGGACTAGCGTTGGGTCATCAGGTTGATTGAAGAAATATTAATAAGATCACTCAAGTTCTTCCCTGGGAACGATGACCAGTACAGTACCGTCAAATGATGCAGGACAGGCGTCGGGTCCTAGTTAACCATCAAATAATGAAGGACAAGCGTTGGGTCCTCCGGTTGATTGAAGAATTAATAATAAGGTCAATATAGTTCATATTTGTGAACAATACACTAGACGTTATCGTCAATAGATGAAGGACAGGCGTTGACTCTTTGTCCACCTTCAAATAGTGGAGGACAATCGTGTGGTCTTCAAGTTGATTGAAGAGTTATTATTAAGAGCAATATAGTTCGTATTAGACGTTATCGTCAATGGATGAAGGACAGGCGTTGGCTCTACGTTCACCTTCAAATAGTGAAGGACAATCGTGTGGTCTTCAAGTTGATTGAAGAATTATTGATAAGATTAATATAGTTCGTATTGGACGTTATCGTCAATGGATGAAGGACAGGCGTTGGCTCAATGGTGCTCTGCAGGTCCGATAATGTCGGACTGTACGTACAATACATCGGTTGTCACCTTCCGGTAACAAAGGACAAATGTGGGACAAACACAATCATCCCAGGTTGGTTAAAGAACTAGATATGATCGATATAGTTTGACCGAAAGTATAAAGCACTGGTTGTCACTTCCAATAAATGGTGAACACATATTTGTGAAGACTCCTACAGAGGTGGTCATATGATTGATCACCGTTGAAAAAACGTGCATAAAGTAGATGATAAATGTATAAAAATCTAGAAAACCAGACTCACTGATCCACAAATGTACCTGAATGGGCAGATCGTGTTTTTCTTGCTGACACCATTGTAGTAGGGTCAGTACTTGCGAAGGGCATACACACAGGTAGTTTCTAATGGCTTACACACATAGGTAGTTTCTAAGGGCTCACACAGGATGACATACCAACAAACAAGGTGGAATCGTTTCATCTGTATTTATTATCATTACTTGCGGACAATGCATGAGCACATCTGATCGTGTCCAATGTTTTCGTTATCTCTCCCTACCGTTACTAACACGTCACTATTTTTCTACACAAAAACGTCGTGTCTTAGTCATGTGTTGTACTTCTGCATAGAGAGTACAACACATAGTCTCAACTATTAAATAATCTAATTACATACTACACTAACTATATGGCTAACTGTCCATTCCTCCGCTGCCATCTGGGGAACTATGACACAGGTACGCACATCTGCTGCCACATCCTCGTCAGAAGCATATCTGTTTCCCTTGAGATGTTCATTGAGCTTTGGGAACAGGAAAAAGTCACAAAGTGCCAAATCGGGGCTATATGGTGGGTGCGCTAAAATATCAAAATTGAGACGCTCTAATGCTGCCGCTGTTTGTCTACTGGGGTGTCATGTTGAAGGACTGCGTGTTTTCCAGGACGAACACGTAGCAGTCTTGCCCGTAGTTTCTTCATCGTTTCCACATACCGATCAGAATTGACAGTATTGCCGCGTTCCAAAATTCTGTGTGGATTACGCCCTGGCAGTCCCAAAAAATGGTCATCAAACTTTTCCCGCTGACGCGACAGTTTTGAATTTTTTTGGGTGGGTGAGTTTTTCTGCCTGTATTCCTAGACTGGCGCTTGTTTTCAGGGTCGTAATGATGCACCCATGATTCATCGCCAGTAACAATTCGGCAGATAAAGTCATCGCCTTCTCGTTCATATCGTATCAGGTGTTCCTGACACGTCTGATGTCAGCGATGTTTCATTTCCGGTGTCAGCATGCGAGGGACCCATCTTGCACAAACTTTCCTATACCCTAGCAATACATGAATAATGTGATGAAACTCGTTCAGTCGAAATTTCAAGCATTGTAGCGACATCTTTTTGTTTGATGCGGCGATTGACATGAATCAGTTCGTCCACGCGAGCTTGGTGTTGTTCATCCACTGCTGTAATTGGTCGTCCGCTGCGAGCCTGATCATGCAAGGTCATCGTCGCTGGATTGTCGCCTTTAACAGCCCTTTGCCCACCTCCTAACAGTACTACATCCACACAGGCGTCACCACATACCGCCTCATTCTCCGATGCATGTCGATGGGAACACAACCTTCGGCCGTCAAGAATTCAATCACAGCTCTTTGCTTCAACCGAATTTCCATGTATGACGCCATCTTGGATAATGTTGTACGCATGCGCAACATTCCAGACACTTGACACTTACTGTCCTGAAAACACACTTACATATACTTTATTCTGATATCAGTGTCAATTGCCTCCGAACACTATTAACAAAGTTATGGACTTGGAGGCATTAATTTTCAATGCACCTCGTATTTTGTAAAATACCTCATTTCATATTTTGATATTTCACTTTGGTACGTAACATGTCGGTTTTAGTGCTCATGTTGATTTTTTCTCTTTATCTTCTATTTTCTTTTCTTAACAGTTCTGCCTGTTTTCTATGCTTGTACTAATACTTCTAATCGCCTAGCATATCACCCCCACATATCACCCCACCACCCCCCCTCACCCCAAATATATGCTTTTATCAGCTGTCCATAAAATTCTCTCTTACACTTTGTTTAGTCAACGTCATATCCAATCATATTGCCTGTGTATTCTGACCAAATACGATCTCTAACCAAGAACTGCTTGCACAACATAACAAGAAAATATGAACACCATTATACAAAAGAGACGTTGGAGGTGGATCGGACATGGCTGTCACGAAACTGCACCAAGCTGGACACCAGAGGGTAAACGAAAACAGGAAAGTCATAAAACGACATGAAGGAGATCAGTAGAACAAGAGCTGAAAGAAATTAAACACAGATGGGACACAATAAAGAATGGGCATTTTATTGCTGCCCTAGCGCCAGAGGCGTCACAGGCTAGAGAGAGAGAGGGGAGAGAGAGAGAGAGGAAAGAGAGAGAGAAGAGAGAGAGAGAGAGAGAGAAAGAGAGAGAGCGAAAGAGAGAGAGAGAAAGTGAGAGAAAGATAGAGAGAGGGGGAAGGAGAAAGAGAGAGAGAGAGAAAGAGGGAAGGAGAAAGAGATAGAGAGAAAGAAAGATCCGATCATATCTTATAACATACATATCTTACAATCTCACATATAAACATAAACCGTGAACATGTCTCTGAATACCAACAAACCAACGCATATTGATAAACCATTTAGTTTTTCTGTGCAACTATTAATTGCATCTCACTTTCGATCAGTGCTGGAATGAAAATATGCTGCCGGGTGTATTTTTCATGATTCACCGTAAAACGACTATTTGAAACGATTACCTTGTTTAAAGATGGTAATTTTCACGCTCTTTCTTTTCCCATTATTTTTCTAACCCGATTTGTAATTCAAGATTACCTTTATCCTTTGTTTCTATTCTCATGTACTACTCAGTTTCTAGTAATCGATTGTTTAGAATATTATTTCTATTCACTTTTCGTATCTGGTGTTTAATTTGTTTTGTATTGGAAAAATATAGCAATTATATGTTTAAGTCTGATTTTTAACATCGGACCAGCTCATGTTGTATATAGCTATCTTGTGATGAAAATCACTGTAGGCAGACCCATAGACAGTCTTTCCCAGCAGATATAGAAGGGTATGCATAATTATGGTTCCCGTGGCACGCTGGTTAAACACACTCCCCATTCTGCCTCTCATGTGTACATTATTGTTGGAAGAACGTGTAATTTAAAACTCTCATTTTCACCATCTTCAAAATTACACCGAGGACCCTCGCCGGTGCTACGGAGCTCGTGAACTGCAGCTGAGTTCTTCCTGCGTAAGAAAGAGATCGGAGCACACATGGTTACTCACCGAAGTGCAATGATGATGGTCATATTAATCAATCAATTAGTCAATCAATGTCCAATACTCGATTTTACACATACTTGAAATGTTTATAGAGCCTTAGGGAGTTTGGAATAACACGTTGCACAAGTAAAGTTTGGTGCTTGAGGGGCAGAGAGAAAAGTATGTTTAATCAGCGAGTCACATGGAACCATCAGTATGTATACCTCTCGTTATCTGTTGGGGGAGACTGAGCACCTATGTGTCTGTCCGGAGTGCTGTGACGTTAGCTCATTATCCAATAACCAAGTGATTGGAATGTTACTACACGAATTCACGAATTCCGTAGCACCGGCAAGGATCCATTGTGCAATTGAAGATGGTGAAGATGTTTTGTAGGAATTTTTTTTTTAATCATTTCTAATGAATTTTGTCCAGGCGGTAGCGGTATTCTAGCCTGCTCTTCTCGATTTTGAACTGCCAATGGTTCATTTACGTACTCAAATTGAACACGGGACCTACGTTTTATCGTTCATCTTCGATGGGACTAGGAACTCGATTTCACCTACACTGTGATCGGGAATTTCTGGAAAAAATTATCCTGTGCCTCCACGAGGGAGCGAACCTGGTACATTTGGCACGAGAGACGAGCATCTATCCTCTACGCCACAGAGAGCCATTTTTATTTATTTTCAATGTTACGTAAACAAATGTCATTTTAAATGTATGATGTGTGACATAATATTTGATAAAATTACCATATAGCCATAAATAGCCATCTGTACATAAATCAACTATTTGCCTAGTCGGAGAAAGGCTAGCTTGAAGGACGAGGTAAATTGATGATAAGAAAATAAGCATTACCCAAAATTGACAATATGCACAATATTAGACGCCATGACAACGACTACATAACGGGAGAACGAGGGAAGATCACCAAAAATCAACTAATTAAAATGCATGTGTTTCCTTCGTATTCGTGAAAATAGTGTCATCTATTAAATTAGCATTGAAGATATATAAAAAAATTTGTGTTATGCTATGATACTGTCTCCATGGCAACACATTCCAGGAAATTAATGGCATGACATTGACAGATGGTTTCAGAAATGTTGCTCGTTATATTAAAGTTGTTTATCACGCATAACAATAGAGATCTTCCTGTTTAAAAAAGAGATCGGAGCACACATGGTTACTCATCGAAGTGCAATGATAATGGTACTATCACTCAATCAATCAATCAATTAATTAAAATGATGAACAATTAATATCGCATCTGTATGAACAAGATTTAAATATTTCTTTCTTTTTCTGTGATCATTATCCACTTTTAGACTGCACTTTTAGACTACACTTTTTGACTACACTTTTAGACTACACTTTTAGACTGCACTTTTAGACTACACTTTTAGACTAAAGCTTAAGGGTTTTTTTAAGCCGAAGGATTAACTCATTGCACGGGTTATACCCCATATGGCTCGGTCCCACTCGCAGAAATGGCACACCTCCTGCCGATAGTATAGCACAAAGCACGAACTTCGTAGCTCCGGCAACAATCCTAGGGGTCTCTGGAAAAAACTGCGCTCGTGAACAGAAGGCCGTGGTCCGGATTCGAACCCACGATCTTCGACTCACAAGGCAAAGGGCTTAACCACTCAGCCATAAACCTTTAGACTACACTTTTAGACTACACTTTTAGACAACACTTTTAGACTACACTTTTAGACTACACTTTTAGACTACACTTTTAGACAACACTTTTAGACTACACTTTTAGACCACACGTAAAAACAAAGTAATATAGTTATACACAGTACCAAAAAAACATGATACATCTTCATATGTTATAGGAAATCTGAAAGTCTGCGCGTGAAATGGGTGGACAGCATTCGGAGATCACATCTCAAGAAAAAGACTTGGCTGTACACACCTGGACATACTGGAGTGCAGGGTAACGAGCGTGCTAACTTTCTTGCAAACAATGCCCAACTCAAGCGGACAGAAGCATGGACAGAGCCGATATCATTAATGCGGTACGCTATTAGTTATGTGACATGGGAGAGTCTCAGACACTGGAACGAGTTCGAGAATTAGGCATTACGTTTGGACATGCCAGACAGTGTCTTCTTTCAAAGAGAGAGAGAATATATACTAATCAACTTCTCATGGGTACGGTGAACAAATGGACTTTGGGATGGCTGTTGCAATGGAGGACAGAGCGCGAATGTGAATGCCCAATGTGCCATGACGTCAATCGCATAACATAACATATGCTATAGGAAGTTTGAATTTCTTCAGGCATTGAAGTGGGGTGCAAAGGGTTCAAGAAAGAGAGGTTGACCTAAAGAGACTCTGAAACGAACTTTGCTGAGAGAGGCAGGAGATATCGGTCACAGTTCCATGGAGGAGATTGAGCGAGTTGCCCAGGATAGAGCGGTATGGAGAAATTACTTGCAGGCCCTATGTAACGTATAACGGTACGAGAGAAATAATTATTATTATTATTGTATCATTTTCTTGATAAAGCCCCCTTTGGTCAAAACGTCGATTGTATCTTGTTTTCACGTGTTTCGCCTGACAGTTTGGAAAATACAATTATTAAAGTAGACATTTGGAGAAAGTGAAAAAGAGAAAGACGACGATACGTAATGTGATAGATGTTCGACAGCGAAAGGCGTAGACCGCAGTCTTTAGACTTAGAACGGGACATTGCGGTCTCAGAGCACACCTCCATAGAATGAACCTCAGGGACTCGGCTGCCTGCACTCGTGGAGCACCAAAGCAGTCCACAGAGCACATCCTGCGAGACGGTCCCAACCTGAGCAGTGTGAGAATGGAAATCTGACCAACAAAAACAACACTACAAAACAAACTATGTGAAGACCTCAAGCGCACCGCCTTGTTTATGACACATACTGGGGTAGTCACAACAGAAGTTGATTGCAGATGAAGAAGAAGATGCCTTGACAGCCACAGAGGCAAGACATCTGACATATGCTAGAGGAAACTCAGTTGTACTATTAGCAAGAAAGTTCTGGACAGGACAAGCTCTAGATGATGATGGCGTTAAGTTTAGGAAAGACTTGTTACATCCATCATCTATTACTACTTCAGAAAACGTCAGCAAATAATGTGTACACATATAAACTGATACTTCACCGTTTCACTGTGGAATATGAGGAAATGAAACAGCAGACCGACTGGACAAGGAAAGTGCTGCTGAGAAACCGGATGTGCTTGTTACCTACTACAAAAAAAAAAGAAAGATTAAATCAATCAGAAAGCCACAAATACCAACCCAAGACAACTAGTATAATATGAGCAGATTGGAACAAGTTGTCATTCTGCAGAACAGGGCACAATCAACTGACAGCTACATGTATACAAGATTGACAATTCAGCTATGTGGGCAGGCACATCAGCTGCAGAGAACATACTTCAACACTGCCCTAAACATGATATAGTGAGGCAAACTCACTGGCCTAATGAAACAACACTGGACACGGAGCTATGTGTGAGCTACAAAAGACAGGGAAGTTTATACAAGACACACACAAAAAGTTAATTGCATATCCTTTACAGGACTTTGCGAATCAACCCCAGCTTTTAACGCTGTTTGTGATTTTTCTATCCATTATTAGTCAGTAGTTGCCATTGCTTTCGAACGGGTGGGCCCTCGTCCTTTTTTAAAACACCGAAAAATTCCTGCATCGTCCCAAAAGACCTGGAACCTCAAAAGGCCCCAAAGGGAGTTTTTAAAAAACAAAAAAAAAAACAACCTTGAAGCCTAAAACCCACCCCTTTTTGCAAATCCAAGTCCAAACGGGTTTTTGAGTGGGTTTCCGCCCCAAGGCAAAACCTTGGAAAACCCCAGTTGTCATTAAAATTTCGGGGGAAAAAGTTTCTTTGACATTTAAAAGCACCTTCTTTCCAAAAAATCGGCCAACTTGACAAAAAAAAGATTCCCTTTCATAATTAGGAAAAAACCGACGCTCGGGGAAAGTCGTTCGTTCTTTTTCCAAAAAAAAAAGAAAGTTTGAGAAAGCGTCCCTATATAAAATTGGAAGTTTAATTCTCAGCGGGTTTCCCAAAGTACATTTAAAGAGGTTTGATGTGCCAACACGCTAGAACTTTTAAAAAGCCCAAATTCGAAATAGGCCCCGGCCAATAAAAAACATGGCCAAGCTTTGGGGAGCTAAAAAAGCGGGTTTTACAAACCAAAAAAGTTTTTGTTTAAGCTTTCAGTTTTCCCCCGGGCAAGCTTTTGGACATCCCTTTATTCTAGTCCATTTCGGGGGGGCAAGTCCAAAAAATCACCTTCATTATCAATAGCCAGTTTTAAATAAACCCAAGCACCCCTTCAAGCCCAAAACTTTGAACCAAAGAATTTTTAATTTGTTTTATTTTTAAAAAGAAAATTTTGAAAAGCCAAAAAAAGAAACGTTTTTAGACATTTCATGCAATTTTTGAAAAGGTTTTCTTTTCAAAGTCCTTTTAATCCCTTTTTTATGAAAAATTCTTTTGAAGTTATGAGTTTGTTTCGGGATATTTTAAAAAATGAAGTTTTTGGGACAAAGGCTTTGCGTTTTCTTGACATTTAGTTAATTTTAAAAAAAATGCTAAAAAAAAGGCAGTCCCCGGGTACCATTTAAAATGGCAAACCCCTTTTGACAGCCATGGCCCCCAATTTTAAAAAGGGGGAAAGGGCTCTTGACAGTCCAAAAAAGCAGCCCCAAAAGAACATTAGCAAGCTTCAGATGGGGGTTTTAAATCATCAGGCAACCTTTGACAAACTTTTAAGCCTTAAAACCCAAAATTTCCCCCTTTTTAAATTAAACCGGTTCAAACAAATTTCAGGAAAAGGAAAAAAAGTTTACTTTAAAATTTCAAAGAAAATTTTTTTTTGGAATTCTTACAAAGTTTTCAAAAAATTTTTTCAGAAATTTAGGAAATCCTTTAAAGTCACAGTCACCAACTAAAAGGCAATTTAACACAATGGTCTTTAACATTTTCACGGGCCAAACCGGATTTGACTCCAGATATAGGCTTCCAGAGAAAAAAGTGCCTTCAGTAAAGGGCTTTTTGAAGACATCGGGAAAAAGTTTAAACTCGAATTGAACTTTTGAAAAAAAAATTAAAGGGCCAAAAGCGATTGGTGTCCAAAAGGCGGGGTTCCGATACATGGATTAAGTGGGGGCCCCAAAAAGGGGAACCCTTTAACAGTTCATCAGTTTTAAGCACACAAAAAAGCCTTTAAAAATTCCTTCGACCGCCTGTAGTACAATTAAAAAAAAAGGAAAAAAGTTTGAGCGTTTAAAAAATTTTAATGATTGGGAAAAGGTCTATGATTCCTTTAGTACCATTTATGGAATTTTTATGCCCAGAGTTTTTAAAAATTTTTTTGGCTTTTTTAAAACCTAGAGCCGTTTTATTTATAGTCTTAAGTCTAGATCTTTCAGTACCATTTCAGGGAAAGCTCTTTGAAGCCTCAGTCCTTCTAGTACCATTTCGGGCAAGCTCTTTGACATTTTCCATCAGCCTTTTTAACCTTTTCTAAGTCTTTGACAGTCTCTGCAGCCCTTTTTAGTCCATTTGGGGGAAGCCTTTAAAGCTCATGCAGTGTTTAGTACCATTTCATGGCAAGTTTTTACAGTCTCATGCACGTTTCCCAGACCATTTCTGCCTTACAGTCTCGCGTCCTTCATACCATTTTTGGCCCTTTTGAAGTCTCCCAAGCCCTTTTCGTATCTTTTTTATGAAACTCTTTGACAGCCCTCACAGTCGTTCTAGTACCTTTTTTATGGAATTTTGACAGTCTCATGATGTTTAGTAATTTTGAACTTTGAATTCATGCAGTCCTTCAGTACATTTATGGCAACTTTTGACAGTCTCTGAATTTCATAATTTTTTGGCAAGTTTTTCGATCTCATGCCCCTTCAATTTTATTTCATGGAAAAGCCTTTGACAGTCTCATGAGTCCTTCTAATACCTTTTCAGGCAAGTTCGACAGCCATAAAACCTTCGTACACAGGGCTTTTGACAGTCTCATGAGCCCTTTTGATCATCTGGAAACCCTTTTTGACGCTAGCGGGGTCCTGGACATTTCAGGCAAAGTTCTTTGAACCAGATTTTAGCCCATTTCGGCAAGTTTTTGAACCCTCATGCAGCCCTTTCGACCCATTTCAGGGCAAGCTCTTGACAGCTCCATGCAGCCTTCAGTACCATTTCATGGAAGTTTTTTGAGTCTCATCATCCTTATCCCATTTCATGGGCGCTCTTTGCAGCTGGTTTCGTAATTTCATGGGTTTTTTTGACAGCCCTGCCCGTTTTGTAATTTCATCGCTCTTTATTCTCATGCATGTTTTAGACCATTTTGGAAAGTCTTTGACAGTCTCATGCAGTCGCTTCTGTACCATTTACAAGCTTTAAAGCTCGACGTTCGTCCATTTAGGAGCTTTGAACCATGAACGTTTTTAGTACCATTTCTGGGCTCGACGGGTCTGCAGTCCTTCTAGACCATTTTTTGCAAGCTTTTGACAGCCCTCATGCCTAGAATTTCATGAAAGTTTTGACAGCTCATCGCCGTTCCCAGAATTTCTTAAACTTTGAAGCTCATCAGTGGGCCATACCATTTCATGGCAAGTTTTTGACGCCATACTTTCCCAGTACCTTTGGGCAAGTTTTTGACATCTCATGAAAATTTTCCAGTACCATTTCATGGGCTTTTGACATTTTTTGGAAACCGCTTCAGTACCATTTCGGCAAGTTTTTGACTTTCCCTATGAGTGGTTTCAGTACCATTGCAGGAAGTTCTACGACGATCCGCAACGAGACGATCACGTTTTTTTTAAGCTTTTTCAGATTGATATCAAAGAGTTAAGAAAAAATTTCCCTTTTTCCCCGTCTTCTTTGCGAAATTTGATATTCGTTTTGTGATATATAACTGATTTTGACAAGAAACTTACGTTGCACCGGGTTTAGCCCCCACTGTGTATGGGAGCATATACTAGGGCAGGGCTTCCGGGTTTTATCCCAGGAAAAAGTTTTTAGTCTTTTTGCGACAGTCAGTTCACACTTTCCTTCCCAATGAAAACCCCTGTTTTTTAAAAAAAATATTTAGTTCCATTGAGAATTAAAAGACTGAAAATATTTTTTTCAATATATTTTAGTTCTCGATAGGGTGACGAAGGACACCAACCCCCCGCTTTAACCCTTTTCGTTTTATCCGCCCAAGGGACCGGCCCCAAATTTTGGGGCAAAGAATAGAACCAGTTACTCCGATGTTAAAAGGGACTAAAATTTGTGAAAACGATGCACATTTTTAAATTCAGGTCAGGGTTTTGGGGGCCCAAACCAATGTGCAAAGAAAAACGTTCTTGGGAAAAATCAAAATATACAAAAAGGATTAAAATTGTCGTAAAAAAAGGCCGAAGAAGAAGAAGTTTTATCTAGGTTTTAAGAAGAAGAAGAAGAAAGCAGGTGGAGTGATGGAGCAGGGGTGGTATGATGGAGCAGGGTGGGTGATGGAGAGGTGTTTGGTGGGCGGGGGTTAGGATGGGGAAAGGTGTTTGTAAAGGAGCAGGGAAGTGGGGGACAGGGGGTTTAAGGGAGCAGGGGGGGGAGGATGTTTTAAAGTTTTTAAAATATTAGTTTTCCGAGACTGAATATTGCGACGAAGGTTCCGATTCTTCCCCTTCTTTTTCAAAGCCAATCGATCTTTTTTAACCCCTTTTTTTTGTATGTGATCCCAAACCCAAACGATTGCTTTTTAGAGCGCCTAAAAGACCATTCTGACGCTTTTTTTTACTAGGGACTTCCCCATTCCCTACTTTGTCATCTGTTTCGCCCTTTTAGGGTTCAGTGGTCTATTCTTGCTTCCCTTGGTTTAACAGGGACACTGATACAAGATAGATAAAATTTGTGTCACGTGACTTGGGAATATGACGACAGAGCATGTCCAAGAACTGCCCCAAAGTGTCCATGTTCTCCTGGTCTTCCCTTCTCTTTTCGTGGTGCCTGTTTAAATGGTGTTATCCACCCATTCTGTCCCTTTAAAAAGTCCAAAAAATTCAATTTTTCATTCTTTTTTAGCATCAGCCCGTTTTCTTTGATTTTGAATCTTTTTGATAGATCTATTTGTTTTATTCTCTGTCCATGATAAATGGAGGGTTCTACTTTAAAAACTTTTATGTATTTCATTGCTTTTTAAAAGTTGCTTCACACCCCCAAAATTGTCCCGGAATTTTTTTTTAAAAATAGCCAAAATGCCCATGCCTTTTTATCAGAACCACGAAAAGAACATTATCATCAGGTGCCGTGCCGACCACAGGCATTTTGATCTCCCAAATCCCCGGGGTTTTTTACATCCGGATGTGAGCTCTTCCTCCGGAAACAACCAAATTTTTTTTTCTGTCTTCTCTCTCTCTCTGCTTTCATCGAACCGGGTTTTTACAATGTGTTCTAAGCTCCATTTTCATCACATGTCCGGAAAAAAGATAACTGCATATTTTTATATTAGATTTTCTGTTTTTACCCTTCCCAAAATCTCAACATTAGTCATTTTTGCAGTCCTTGGGGTTCTCAACTTTCTGTAAAAACCCTCTCTGTGGCCCCCCGAAAGTTTTTTATCTGTTTGTTTATTGTTAAAGACTCGCATCCGTATGTCAGTATTATTTTTCTGTTTTTCCTTTTTTTCGAAATAGCATAACCTTTCAATACAAAAAAAATATAAAACCGCTAATTTTTTTTTAAACAACGATTATCATGACAAAGTCTGCTCCCCTCACAAATCGGGTTTCCCGTGAATGACAGAACCCCGTTCTGTCTGCCAGCTAATTTTTTTAAGAGAACTTGAAAGCCGCGAGAAAGTTTTGAAACTAGAAAAGCCATCAAACAGTGGATTTAAAAAAGAACTTTTTTTCCCCTTTAAACAACCCCCGTTCAGATGGCCCCTCGTCTTCGATCTATTGATCTGTTTCCGGGTTTTATCATACAAAAAGGCTTGTTTTTAAGAAATTTTGGTTTCTATTGACAATGGCTTTTTCGTTTCTTTGTTCTTTGGGGTTGATGTTTAATGAATTTGCTGCCGTTTTGACAACTTTATTCATGGGGTCACTATTTCAAATTAAAATGTTTGAGGACATTTCGTTTTTTATCATCCATCCATCCATTCATCCCCTCTTAATCAATCCATCAATCAACAACTGTCCATCTACCCATCCATTAATCCCATCCATTAATCCATCACCAATCCCCATTAATCCATCCCTGCATTTTTAATCATCCATCAACCAATTTACAAATCTCATCCACAAATTAACCCAAATTTATCCATCAATCTATCCCCATCAATCCCACATTAACCAATTTATCCATCAATTCATCCATCCATCAAACCCCCCATTAACCAATTCATCCATCAATTCTCCATCCATCAATCCACACATTTAACCCAAAAATTTATCAATCCATTCATCATCCCAATATTCATCCACCATCAATCCATAATCCTCTAAACCCATATCAAACCATCATCCATCAACCCACCCAAAATTTATCTATCTGCCCGCCCCCCAGCCGTCCTCCCTCGTCCCTTTCCCACCTTTGTCCGTCTGTTTTTGGTTTGTTTCCCCAAAAAATTTTTAAAATATATCGCAATTTTGATTTCGGTTTTTTTTAAATTTAGGTTTTTTGTGGAAACCGTCTAGGGAAATTATCCTAGGTCAGATCCCCTTAACCTTACATCGCGGCAAAGTTTCCCGTCAAAGTTCATAACACTGGAAGGTGGGGGTGGTGGGGTTTACGGGGTTTCAAAGGGGACAATTTTCCTTATCGGCTTTTCCCAAAAAAGATTAGCCCGGGCCCCAACTCTGCTGGGTGGGAATCGCAGAACCCCCTTCGAGACCAGCCACCCATCTTTGGGATCAATCTACACATTATCCATCAAGCCCTCATCATTATTTTTAATCAAGTATGTCATCATCTCATTGTTCGTCATCTTTATCTACACTGTTACGTAATTATCCATCAAAGTACGTCATATTATCTAAACCCTCATCCATCACCATCTCATCATCAACATCTAACACCATCTTCATCCCCTCATCTACACATCTCCTAAAATATCACATCACCATCTTCATCATTTTTAAAAACTCCACATCATCACCCAAACATCATCTACATCACAAACTTTAATTCATCACATCTTACCAAATCATCATTATCTACATCAAAACACATCACCATCCATCATCAACATCTACATCAACACATCACCATCATGACATCATCATCTACTGCTTTCAACTATTGAAAATTTCCCTTCAACCTCATCTTTTGTTCCTATCTTCATCGTTAAATAAAATACCCGTTTATTCATTTTTTGACTTATCATTGTTCAAAAATTTTCCTTGACCATTTTCCAAGGACCATTTCCTGGCTTTTCGCTCTTGGCACCCCCGAAATCTTCCCGGCCCATGATCCGTGGCTCATTTATCCAAGACGTCATAGGGAAACGGCAACCCTGTAGCAAATCTTTTTGAGCAAAAAGGTTGTCCTCGTTACCCGCACCGTCTTTAGTGGGAAAAAAAGAAAAGACAGGGTACGATCTAATTTTAATTTAAATATGATTTTGTTTTTGAAGATATTCTGTCAAGTGTCGATATGTGTCTGATATGTGTCGATATGTGTCTGATATTTTCTGGTATTCTGTGATATAACAATATCCAAAATTTTATGTGTGAGACGTATTTCATGATTCATTTACGATAAGACATCATCATTGATTTTTGGGGGAGCCATTGGCTCCGATCTCATTTTCAGAGGAAAATCTCAGGGAAGGCGATAGGGGGGTTTTGGAATCCCCCGATGTAAAAAAGGTTAAAAAAAATTCTGTTAAATTTAGTTTTTAAATTTTTTCAAAAAAATCTTTGGGGGAGGGCTTTCCCCATTTTTCTTTCAAATTTTAAGCCGGTTTTTTTAATGCCAAATGAACATGGGACGATAAATTTATTGTCTCCGAAGGACAAAAAAGATTCATAACAGGGGCCTAATAAAAAAACCCGGGGGCCCGGAAAAACGAGTACCTTTAAAAGGGGGGTGAGGTCGTTTTATCCAGAAACTTTTTAATAAAAAAATTGACATATTTAACCCTTTTTCACAACCCCCTCCCCTTTGGTGGGGGAACAGTTTAGCGATTGGTCAACCAAGATGTCGCCCTCCCAAAATCTTCTCCCCCCTGTTTTTCGATCTCTGCCTTAATTTGACCTGTTGCCCAAAAAAGTTTTAAAATTCTCTTCGCATTATACAAACCCTTTATTTTTGGTTCTTATTCTTTTTTTTTAAAGGGTTTTTTGTATCCTGTTTAAACCACATTTTTTTTTTCTTCCATGGAAGGAATTCTTCTTAGAACCAATCTTCCCCCCCCTTTATCTTATTGATTGTTTGTTTATTGTCCATGATTCGCTGCCATACATAAGTATTGGTTCAATATAGCACTGAATGAAGTACTTGATTTCTCAATGTCCTTATTAGTGAATTCACGCATAGTGTGTTTTCCTTTTCATAAACCTGCTTTCGCTTGAGCTATTCTACTCCTAATCTCTGTGTTAATTCCTCCATCTGATGTTAGTAATGTTCCTAGATACTTGAATCGATGGACTTGTTTCAGTGTTATGTTATTTATTTTGTTATTGTATTTTGGTGTTTCCTGTTTGGGTAAATGAAACCTGCACTGAGATAAACACCAGAGAGTAAACGAAACCTGCACTGAGATGAATACCAGAGGGTAAACGAAACCTGCACTGAGACAAACACTGAGAGAGGTAAACGAAACCTGCACTGAGACGAGACACAAGAGGATAAACGAAACCTGCACTGAGACAGACACAAGAGGGTAAACGAAACCTGCACTGAGAGGAATACCGGAGAGTAAACGAAACCTGCACTGAGAGGAATCCGAGAGTAAACGAAACCTGCACTGAGAGGAATACCGGAGAGTAAACGAAACCTGCACTGAGAGGAATACCGGAGAGTAAACGAAACCTGCACTGAGACGAACACAAGAGGATAAACGAAACAGTGGAAGACTCAAAACCACATGAACGAAAACAGTAGAACAGGAACGTAAATATATGAATCACAGCTGGAACACAATACAGTGGACGGTCAAAAACAGGGAATAAATACGAGCCTTTGTTGCTGCCATAAGTGGCAAGGACGTCACAGGATAGAGAGAGAAAGAAAAGGACACGAAGTACTGGAGATAATAATTTTAGAAGTAGGCATCCTGGCAAAATGAGAAGAAATTTTACTACAAGATGGATTCATGATTTAACAGATTCTTTCAACATGGTTGCATCAGAGACTGGACATCTGGCCCATGAGAGAGAGAGAGGGAAGGAGAGAGAGAAAAGAGAGAGAGAGAAAAGAGAGAGAGAGAAAGAGAGAGATAGAGATATTCCATAATATAATTATTGTTACAAAGTTCTGATAATGACAAACTATTGGACGATGAACATTAAATAATAAACATTATAAAGAACCTCTATGATGGTTCACAGTGTGCAGTTCGCACTGATGGTGGACACAGCGACTGGTTTATGGTTGAAACCGGAGTAAAGCAGGCTGTATTCTATCTCCGCTATTGTTTGGAGTGGCCATTGACTGGGTGATGCGAACATGTTGCAGGGGTGAAACTGGCATTGATTGGGTAGAAAATAGTCAACTAGAAGATTTGGATTTTGCAGATGATATTGCCTTGTTAAGTAGAAACAACCAAGATATGCAAAGAAAAACAGACAACTTGTCATCTATAGCATCAAAAGTTGGACTGCAGATAAGCTATGAAAAAACAAATATAATGAAGACACCTATGGCAAGTAATGCAGATATCACACTGGAATCTAAAATGATAAAAATAACAGAGCAGTTCACCTATTTGGGTACCAATTTTGATTGCACAGGAAATGTTAAAAAGAAATTATGATACGAATTGGCAAAGCAACATCAGCTTTTAAAAGTCTAAATAAAATATGGAACTGCAAGTTATATAGTATTAAAACTAAATTACGAATTTTCAATTCAAATGTATAAATCCTAACATATGCCAACGAGAGTTGGAAAATGACTAAAGATATAGAAAGCAAGTTGAATGCATTTGAAAATAGATGTCTGCGAAAAATAATGAATATAAAATGGAACGAATTCAGGAGAAGTGATGAAATCAGAGACATGTCTGGTCAACCACTAGTGACAACTGTTATAAGAAAGAGAAGATGGAGATATGTTGGGCACACCTTGAGGAGAAATGATCAAAGAATATCAAAGCAGGCATTGAAGTGGGATACAAAGGGTTCAAGAAAGAGAGTTCGACCTAAGGAGACCCTGAAGCGAACTTTGCTGAGAGAGGCAGGAAATATCGGTCTCAGTTCCATGGATGAGATTGAGCGAGTTGGCCAGGATAGAGCGGTATGGAGAAATTACTTGCAGGCCCTATGTAACGTATAACGGTACGAGAGAATTATTATTATTATTATTATTATTGGACGATGAATGTGTTTATATTTATGGATTGGATTATATTTTGTATTTAATGTAAATATTATATTTGTGAAAAAATGATATTCAAAACAAAAGTCTTTAGTCATTATTTAGTTAATACTTGATGTAGCCATGTAACATCGTTGTCTCTATAGTAATCACTTGTTTTGTTGTTTTTGCTCCGTCTATATTTTCCTCTCTTTGACTGTGATATTTTATTTTTTATTTCATATAGTCAGTGTATTTCTAAAATCTCACAACACTTTATACGTAGAACAAATGTGAAAAACAAAGTACATGACGTCATCAAAAATGTGTTCCATAGTCAATTGTGGTACAATATGCAGTGAATGACTGTTGTCTACTGGGGTAATTCTTTTCACTCAAACCATAATGGTGTTTTCAACTGAAGAAATAATATTTGACAATATGAAGAAACGTGTGCAGACATATCTTGAAGCCTGTGGTGGATATTTCCAACATCTGTTATAATGAATATTTCATTTGTTCTTTCTAGTTTACCAAGAACAACAGTAGACCATAGCAGTAACTATTGTGACTAATTTATTACTTCGTTTTAACACATTTTTGATGACATCATGTACTTCATTTTTCAAGCTGACCTACATATGAAGTGTTGTGAGACTTTACAAACACCTCTATATTGCAAGATATACGCAGAATTATAGAATTAACCAGAAGAGACCGGTTTATAAATGAAGACATCGGGAAAAAAGTGGGAACAACATCAGTACTGAACTTCATTATCAGGAGAAATAACAAAGTAAATGGTTCGTCAACATACACAGATTATCAACAGATAATGCGACCAAAAAAGCAATATAACTCCGATACAGCGGATACAAAGCAAAAGACAGTCCACACAAAAGGTGGACTCAGAGATAACAGAGGCGACGAAAAACATTGTTTATGAAGCGCGCACAAAAGCCCGTTCTAGAAATATCTTCTTATCCTGACACGTGATTAGAGAAAAGAAGAAAATTGCAAGATAAAACTTGAATCGTCTCTTGTTGGTTTTTCTGTTCTACTTGACTAGTCAATGGTCTAGTAAGTCGTTGTTCTCTTGTTGGTTTTTCTAGGGGTCTATGACTAGTCAATGTCTAGAAGTCTGTTCTCTTGTTGGTTTTCTCTGTCTGTATGACTAGTCAATGTCTAAAGTCTGTTCTCTTGTTGGTTTTTATGTCTATGACTATTCAATGTCTAGAAGTTTGGTCTTCTCTGTTGTTAGGTTTCTTTGTCTGTCACCATGAGCCTCAGTCAATGTCTAGATGTCTGTTCTCTTGTTGGTTTTCTGTCTCATAACTCTAGTCAATGTCTGAAGTTTGTTCTCTTGTTGGTTTTTCTGTCTATGACTAGTCAATGTCTAAAGTTCTGTTCTTCTTGTTGGTTTTATGTCTATGACTATTCAATGTCTAGAAGTTTGTTCTCTTGTTGGTTTTCTGTCTATGACTAGTCAATGTCTAGAAGTTTGTTCTCTTGGTATGGTTTTGATGTCTGATGACTAGTCAATGTCTGAAGTCTGTTCTCTTGTTGGTTTTCTGTCTAGTGACGACTAAATGTCTAGAAGTCTGTTCTCTTGTTGGTTTTCTGTCTATGACTGTCAATGTCTAGAAGTCTGTCATACTATAGAATATGTTGTTCTTCTGACGACTTCCGTTTTGCTATTTTTATTCACGCTCAGTTATCGTTTATTATTCGCAGTATCGTTTTATTATTCGCAGTATCGTTTTATTATTAACAATTCTTTTTCTTCTTCGAACGCTCCATATCGATACCCTGTTAGACCACACTTTGTGATGTGTATGTGATCCGAGCCTAAGAGCGATTGTACGTTGTGCTAGTTATGCGTCTACAAGTAGGATAGCACATTCTTTCTATTTTTCTTCTTCAAACGCTCCATATCGACCACCTGTGAACCACTATGTGTGATTTATTTGTGATCTGAGCCTAAGATCGAGTGTACGTTATGCCAGTTATGCGTCCAAAGTAGCCAGCACATCCTATTTCTGTGCTGCTTTTTATTTACTAGGGTAGCTTCTCTAGGGTCTACTTCAGTCGCCTTTTACGACATGCATTGTAGGTCGCAGTGGTACTATTTCTTGCTTCCCTTTCGGGTCCCGCCACCACACGAGCGGCCGGAACATTCGATTTCTGTGACGCTTTTTATTTACTAAGGTAGCTTCTCTACGTCCTACTTCAGTCGCCTCTAACGACATGCCTTGTAGATCGCGCAAATGAAGAAGAAGAAGAAGATAATCAAATACTACAACAAACAAGAAGGGTGAGGAAAAATTGCTCAAGAGACAATTAGACCGTTGATATATTTTGATCACATTGAGAGACATGGCACTCTGTTGAAAGCCATCTTACAAGGGTAGGTAGAAGATAGAATAGGAGGGAAAGACAGAGACACAAATGGGAGAGAAACATCAGGAAGTGGACAGGCAAAGATCTGTCAGAGTGTGTGGTCAGGACAAGAGACAGAATTTGGTGGAGAACCAATACAAGAATTAAAAGGTAAAGGAGTCCTTTTTCATTCCTCGAGGTTCACATTTCTCCAATCCTGTTTTGCCTCACAGAGTCAGGATAAGAAGATATTTCTAGAACGAGCACTTGTGTGCGCTTCATAAATAGTTTCTTTCGTCGCTTCTGTTAGCTCTGAGGTATTCGTCGAGGTATATTGGGTAATACGGTATTAGGCCCGTACTTTTCATTAACCGTCGGCACACGATAGGTGAGTGGTGAACATCCGCAGGCTGCCTTTCTTCCCAGTGCTTTTCCTTGTACCCAGTTGAGGCTGGTCGACATGAGAGCCGTTACGGTTCTGAAATAATCCAGCCAACTTGATCGAAAAATTTTTATTTTTCCCTTTTTTTTTTTTTTTTGGTTTTTTTTAGTTTTTTTTAAAAATTTTTTCCCCCAAAAAAAATTTTTTTTAAAAATTTTAAAAAAAAAACCCCAAAAAAACCCAAAAAAGGGGTTAAAAATTTTTTTTTTTTTTTCCCCCCCCCGGGCCCCCGGGTTTTTTATTTTTCCCAAAATTTAAAAAAAAGGGGGTCCAAAAGGGGGGAAAAAAACCCTTTTTTTTTTTTTTTTTAAAAAATTTTGGGCCCTTCTTTTTGAATTTTTTGGGGGGCCCTTTTCTTTTTTTTTTTCCCCCCCCCCCGGGGGGTTTGATTTTTTTTTTTTTTTTTTTTGGGCCCCCCCACCCCCCCGGGAAAAAAAAAAAAAACCCCCCCCAAATTTTGGAAAAAAAAGGGGGTTTTTTTTTTTTTAAAATTTCCTTTTTTTTCCCTTTTTAAAAGGGGAAAAAAAACCCATTTTTTTTTTAAAAATAAATAGGGGGGGGAAAAGAAAAAAAACCTTGGGGGGGGTTTTTTTTTAAGTTTTTTTTTTTTTTTAAAAATTTTAAAAAAAAAAAAGGGTTTTTTTTTTTTGGGTTTTTTTCTTTTTTTCCTTCCCCCCAAAAAAAAAAATTTTTTGGGGGGGAAAAAATTTTTTTTTTAAAATTTTTTTTTTTTTTAGCCTTTTTTTTGGGGGGTTTTTTTTTTCCCAAACTTTTTTTCCCCCCCAAAATTAAAAGGGGGGAAAAACCCCCCCTTTTTCCCCCCTTTTTGGGGGAAAAAGGGGGGAATAAAAGGGGGCCCAAAAAAACCCCCCTTTGTTTTAAAAAAAAATTTAAAAAAATTTTTTTTTGGGGGCTTTTAAACCGGGGCCCCCCTTTTAAAACCCCAAAAATTTTTTTTTAAAAAATTTCCCCCAAAAAAAAACCCCTTTTTTTTAAAAAAAATTTTTTTGGAAGTTTAAAAAAAAAAATTTTTAAAAAAAAAGGAAAAAAAAAAAGGGTTTAAAATTTTTTTTTTTTTGGGGGAAAAATTTTTTTGGGAAACGGGGGAAAAAATTTTAAAATTTTTTTTTTTTTAAAAAAATTTTTAATTTTTTTTTTTTTTTTAAACCCCCCTTTTCCCGGGGCCCCAAAAAGGTTTTTTTTCCCCCCCCCCTTTTTTAAAAAGGGGGGGGTTTCCCAAAAAAGGGGGAAAAAAAAGGGGGGGGCCCCCCCCCTTTAAAAACCCAAAAAAAAGGGAAAAAAAAAATTTTTTTGGGGGGGGGTTTTTGGAAAAAAAATAAAAAAACCCCTTCCAAAACCCCCCCAAAAAAGGGGGGGGGGGGGAAAAAAAAAAAACCCCCCCCCAAGAAAAAAAACCCCCAAAAACCCCCAAAAAAAAGGGTTTTTTTGGGGCCCCCGGAAAAAAAATTTTTTGGGGGCAAAAAAAAAAAAAAAACCCCCCAAAAAAAAATTTTTCCCCCAAAAAAACCCCAAAAAACCCCTTTTTTAATTTTCCCCCACCCCCTTTAAAAAAAAAACCCTTTTTCCATTTTTTTTAAAATTTTTTCCCCCGGAAAAAAAAAGGGGGGGAAAAAAAAAAAAAAAAAATTTTTTTTTTTTTAAAAACGGGGGGGTTTTTTGGGGAAACCCCCTTAAAAAAAAAAAAAAAATTTTTCCAATTTTAAAAAAAAATTTTTAAAGGGGGGGAAAAAGGGGGGGTTTTTTTTTAAAAAAAAAGGGAATTGGGGGGGGGGAAAAAATTTTTAAAGGGCCCCCCAAAAAAAAAAAAAATTTAAAACCCCCCAAAAAAAAAAGGGGGGGGGGGGGGGGTTTTTTTAAAAAATTTTTTTAAAAGAAAAAAAAAAAAAAAAAAAAAGGGGGAAAAAAAATTTTTAAAAAAAGGTTTTTTTTTGGGGGGAAAAAAAATTAAAAAAAAAAACCAGGGGGGGAAAAAAGGGGGGGGGAAAAAAGGGGGGAAGAAAAAAAAAAAAAAAGGGGGGGGGTTTTTTTTTGGGGGGGGAAAAGGGGAAACAAAAAAAAAAAAAAAAAGGGGGGGGAAATTTTAAAAAAGGAAGGGGGGGGAAAGGGGGCCCAAAATTGGGGTTTAAAAAATTTTAAACCCTTTTTTTCCAGGTTTTTAAAAGGGGAAAAGGGGGGGGGAAAAAAAAAAGGGTTTTTTGGGTAAAAAAAAAAATTTTTTTTTTTCCCCCAAAAAAAAAAAAAAAAGGGGGGGAAAAAAAAAAAAAGGGGGAAACAAAAAAAAAAAAAATTTTTTAAATTTGCCCAAAAAAGAAACCCCCCCCCCACCCCTTTTTTTAAAAGGGGGGTTTTTTCCCCCCCCCCCAAATTTTTTTTTCCCCCCCCCGGGGGAAAAAAAGGGGGCCCCTTTTGGGGTTTTGGGAACCCCCCCCCAAAAAAAAAAATTTTTTCCCCTTTTTGGGGCCCCCCCTTTTTAAACCCCCCCCCGGGGGGTTTTTTTTCCCCCGGAAAAGGGGTTTTTTTTTTTTTCCCCCCCAAATTTAAAAAACCCCCCAAAAAAAGGGGGGGAAAAAATTTTTGGAGGGGGTTTTTTCCCCCTTTTTGGGTTTTGGGGGAAAAATTTCCAAAAGGGTTTTTTTAAAAACCCAAACCCCCCAAAATTTTTTTTGAACCCGGGCCAAAAAAAGGGGGGAAAAAAAACCCCCCCCCCCCAAAAATTTAAATTTCCTTTTTTTTTAAACCCCCCCCCTTTTGGGAAAAGGGAAAAAAAATATTTAGGAAATTTTTTTTTTTTGTACCCCAAAAATTTTTAAAATTTGGGTTTTTTGGGAAAAAAAATTTTTTTAAAAAGGGTTTTTTTTTTGGGAAAATTTTTTTTTTTTTTTTTTTTTTTTTTTTTTTTTTTTGGGGGGTTTTTTTAAAAATTTTTTTTTAAAAAAAAATTTTTTTTTTTTTGGAAAAAAATTTTTTTGGGGTTTTTTAAAAAGGGTTTTTTTTTTTTTAAAGGGGGTTTTTTAAAATTTTTGGGGGGGAAAAAATTAAATTTTGGGAAAAATTTGGGGGAATTTTTGGGGGAAGGGGGGGGGGGGGGGTTTTAAGGGGGAAAAAAAGGGGAAAAAGGGGGGGGGGGGGAAAAAAAAAAAGGGAAAAAAAATTTTTTTTTTTTGGGGGGGGGGTTTAAAATTTTTTAAAAAGGGGGGAAAAAAAAAAAAGAAAAAGGGAAAAAGGGGGGGGAAAAGGGGGGGGAAAAAAAAAAAGGGGGAAAAAATTTTGGGGTTTTTTTAAAAAGGGAAAAATTTTGGGGAAAAAATTTTTAAAAAAGGGGGAAAAAAAAGGGGAAAAAAAAAAGGAAAAAAAGGAAAAAAAAATTTAAAGGAAAAAAAAAAAAAAAAAATTAAAAAAAGGGGGGAAAAAAAAGGAAAAAAAAAAGGGGGGGGGGAAAAAAAAAAAATTTTTTTTAAAAAAAAAAGGGGGAAAAGGGGATGGGGGAAAAAAAAAAAAAATTTTTAAAAAAAAAAAAAAAGGGGGGAATTGGGGGAAAAAGAAAAAAAAAAGGGGGGGAAAAGGAAAAAAAGGGGGAAAAGGGGGTTTTTTTTTTGTTTTTTCCCCCCCCAAAAAAAAAAAAGGGGGGGGGAAAAAAGGGGGGAAAAAAAAAAAAAAAGGGGGGGGAAAAAAAGGAAAAACCCGGGGGGGGGGGAAAAAACCGGGGTTTGGAAAAAAAGGGGAAAACAGGGGGGTTAAAAGGGGGTTAAAAATTTGGGGGGGTTTTTTAAAAAATGTTTTAAAATTTTTTTTTCCCAAAACCCTTTTTTTTTTTTTTTGGGGAAAAAAAAAAAATTTTTTAATTTTTTAAAAAAAAAAATTTTTTTTTTCCCCCCCAAAACGGGGGTTTTTCTTTTTTTTTTTTGGGGGGGGGGTTTTTTTTTTAAACCGGGGGGCCCTTTGGGGCCCTTCTTTCCTTTGGGGGGGGGGGGGTTTTTCCCCCAAAAAAAAAGGGGGGGGGCCCCTTTTTCCCCCTTTTTTTTTTTTTTTTTTCCCCAAAATTTGGGGGGTTTTCCCTTTTTTTTTAAACCCTTAAAAAAATTTTTTTTTTTTTGGGGGGGGAGGGGGGGGGGGGGGGAAAAAAATTTGGGGTTTTTTTTTTTTTTAAAAATTTTGGGTTTTTCCCTTTTAAGGGAAATTTTTAAGGGGGAAAAAGGGGGGGGGCCCTTTTGGGGGGGGATAAAAAAAAGGGGAAAATTTTTAAAAAGGGGGAAAAAAAAAAAATTTTTTAAAAAAAAATTTTTTTAAAAAAAAAAAAAAGGGGGGGGGGGTTTTTAAACAAAAAAAATTTAACCTCCCCCCCAAAAAAATTTTTTTTTTGGGGGGGGGGTTTTTTTAAAAAAAAAAAAGGGGGAAAAAGGAAAAAAAATTTTAAAAAAAGGGGGGAAAAAATTTCCCAAAAAACCCCCCCAAAAAAAACCCCAAAAAAAAAGGGGGGGCCCCCTTTAAAAAAGGGGGAAAGGAAAAAACCCCTTTTAATTTTTTTTAAAAATTCATTAAAACCCCTTTTAAAAAAAAACCCGGGGTTAACCCCCTTAACCCGGGGGGCGGGGCCAAAAACGGCCCAAGGGGGGTTTTTTCCCCAAAAAAAACCCCTAAAATTTGGGAAAAAAAAAAAAAGGGGGTTTTTTTGGAAAAAAAATTTTTCCCCCTTGGGGGGGGGAAAAAAAAAAAAAAATTTTTTCCCCAAAAATTGGAAAAGGGCCCAACCCCCCCAACCCCAGGAATTCAAAAAAAAAAAAGGGAAAAAGGGGCCCAAAAAGGGGGGAAAATTTCTTTTCCAAAAAGGGCCCTTTTTTAACCCCAAAAAAAAGGGGGGGCCCCCAAAACCGGGAAAAATTTTTTTTTTCCCCGGTTTTAAAAAATTGGGAAAAAATTCCCCCCAAATTTTTAAAAAAACCCCCGCTTTTTTCCCCCCCCCCAAATTTGGGGGGGCCCCCCCCCAAAAAAGGGGGGCCAAAAAAAAGGGTTTTTTCCCCCCAAAAAAGGGGGGGGGGGGAAAAACCCCAAAAAGGGGGGTTAACCCCCAAAAGGAGGGGGGAAAAAAGGGGGGGGGTTTTTTTTTTTGGGGGGGGAAAAAGGGGTTTGGGGGGAAAGGAGATTGGGGGGGGGGGAAAAAAAGGGGGGGGGGGGAAAAAATGAAAAAGGGAGGGGGGGGGGAAAAAAAAGGGGGGGGGGGGGGGGGGTTTTTTGAAAAAAGGGGGGAAAAAAAAAAAAAAAGGGGGGGTTTTGGGGGGGGGGGGGGGGGAAAAAAAAAAAAAATTTAAAAAACAAAAAAAGGGGGTTGGAAAAAATGGAAAAAGGGAAAAAAAAAGGGGGGAAAAAAAGGGGGGGGGGGAAAAAAAAGAAGAAAAAGAAAAAAGGGGGGGGAAAAAAGGAAAAAAAAAGGGGGGGAAAAAAAGGGGAAAAAAGGAAAAAAAAAAAAAAGGGAAAAAAAAATTTAAAAAAAAAAAAAAATAAAAAAAAAAAGGGAAAAAAAAATTTTGGGGGGGAAAAAAAGGGGGGGGGGAAAAAAAAAAAAAGGGGGAAAAAAAGGGGGGGGGAAAAAAAGGGGGGGAAAAGGGGGGGGGGGAAAAAAATTTTTTGGGGGGGGGGAAAAATTTTTGGGGGGGGGTTTTTTTTATTTAAAAAAATTTTTGGGGAAAAAAAAAGTAAAAAAAAAAGGGGAGGGGAAAACCAGGAAAAAAGGGGTTTTTAAGAAAAAAAAATTGGGGGGGAAAAAAAAGGGGAAAAAAAAAAGGGGGAAAAAATTTAAAAATGGGAAAAATTTTAAAAAAAACCCCCCCCGGGAAAGAAAAAATTTTGGGTTTTTTTTTTAAAAAAAAAGGGGGGGGCCCCCCCCTTTTTTTAAAGGGGGGAAAAAAAACCCCCCCAAAAAACCTCAAAAAAAAAATTTTGGGATTTTTAAAAAAAAGGGGGGGCCCGGGGGGGGAAAAAAACGGGGGAAAAAAAATTTGGGGGCCCGGTTTTTTGGCCGGGGGGGGGGAAAATTTTTTTTGTTTTTTTAAAGGGGAAAAAGAAAAAAAATTTTTTAAAAAAAACCCCAAAAAAAATTTTTTTTAAACTTTTTAAAAATTTAAAAAATTTTTTTTTAAAAAATTTTTTAAAAAAACCAAAAAAAACCCTTTTTGGGCCCCCCCCCAAAAATTTTTTTTTTTTTAAAAAAAAAAACCCCCCCTTTTTTTTAAAGGGGTTTTTAAAAAAACCCCCCTTTTAAAGGCCCCCCCCCTTTTTTTTTTAAAAAATTTTTCCCGCCCCCCCTTTTTTTTCCCTCCCTTTTTAAACCCCCCCCCCGGGGTTTTTTTTTTCCCAGCCCCTTTCCCCCCCCCCCCTTTTTTTTTTTTGGGAAACCAAAAAAAAAGGGGGGGTTTTTAAAAAAAAAAACCCCCCCCCCCCCCGGGGGGGGCCCCTTTCCCGGGCCCCCTTTCCCCAACCCCGGGGGAAAAAACCCCTTATTTTTCCCCCAAAAAGGGGCCCCCCCTTTCCCCAAAAAACCGGATTGTTTTTCCCCCCGGGGTTGGTTTAAAAAAAATTTTGGGGGAAAAAATAGGCCCGGAAAAAAAAAAAAATTTTTTTTTTAACAAAAAGGGGAAAAAAAAAAAACTTTTTTTTTGGGGGGTTTTTTTCCGGGGGGGGGTTTTTTCCCCCCCTTTTTCCCCAAAAAAAAAAAAAAATTTGGGGGGTTACTTGGGCCAAAACCCTTTTTGGGTTTTTTTTTCTTTTTTTTCCCCCCCCAACCCCCCCAAAAAAACCTTTTTGGTGGGGGTTTACATTTTTTTTCCCCCCTTTCCAAAAACACACGGTCGGTAGCTACAGCAAAGATTTTTTAAAAAAAAAAAAATTTCCCCCAAAAAAAAATTTTGAGCTGGGCAAAGTCTTCAAAGACAAGATATAAGAAGGGGGGTGTGGGTGCTTTAATTTAAGGTTTTTTCCCAACCATCTACAGTTTCATCACCATCAGGTTCGGGCCCGGTGACATAGATCTTCCCAAAACTCTGTCCCTAAGGCTATTAACCTGATGGGGACACTTTTTCCCTGTCAAGAAGTTGATATTAAAAAAAGTTTTTTATTTTGCCTCTGTCTCGCCCACCCCGATTTTTCTGGTTGTCACAGTGTTTTATAAACCTTTCCCTTTTTCATCACATGCCCGCCCGGGGGGTTCCGTGGGGGCCCCCAAATTTTGGGGTGTAAAGAATAAACCATTTTCCCGCCATGCATTCAAGAGGCGATTTTAAAGGGGCCCAAAAGAAATGTCCAAAATTAGAAATTTTATGGGTTTTGGGGGGCCCACCAAAAACCCAATTTCAACGTATATAAGTTTTGTCAAAGATCAAAATATCACAAAGAGTGATTAAAAATTGGTCGTAAAGAACGAACGCAAAGAAGAAGAAAAATCCCATGCCCAAAAAAAGATGACTGCCTCTTTTTTCCAAATAATTTAAACTACTTGTGTCTTTACCCCGTTCAACACCTCCACATTAGTCTGTTTATCAGTCCATGGGATTTTCATTATTCTTCGAAAAACCCCAACCCTTTAAAAATTTATAATACGTTCAAACAGTTTTTTGGGGGTTTTTGTGAGGTCAAGGTTAGAGGGTCGCTTGTTCCAAAAGACTTGGTCTCTCCCCCTGGAGCCATCCGGGTATTTTTCCAAAATTCCCGGTCTTAGTGTAGGTGAGATTGAGTTTTTAGGGCCCATCGGGACAATAAAAGTAGGTTCGTGTTCAAGAGCATAAAAAAAACCATTTGAGTTAAAATTTTCAAGAAGAAAGGACTGGAAAAGCCGCAGGAGGGAAAAAAATTAAAAACAATTTTATTAAAAAAATTTAAAAATTATATTTTAAAACTTAAAATTTTAAAAAATTTAAAAATTCCCTTAAAACTATATTAAATATAAAATTATTACAACTATATTAAAAAAAATAAATTTCCAATTAAAAAAAAATTTTTAAACATAAAATTCCTAAAAATATTTTTTTCAAAATTTAAATTAAAATTTTTGGGAAAACCTCTTGAAATTTTAATTTTACTGGGGGTTTCGTGCACTGACGCTGGATCTTCCCAAAAAACGAAATCTGAGACACAGGTTACTTTACCGAAGCGAATGATAATGGCTCCATCAATCAATCAATCAATTACCCTCAGGACAAGTATTTCAAATTTGGATAAATAATTTTTTATTTTTTTTCCCAAAAACCCCCCAAACCCCTCTCTTTTCCCTTTACCCACCACACCCCAACCCCCTTTCCCAAACTGTTTCTTTTTTAAATCATAAATTAAAAAATTAAAACAAGGATTTTGGGGGAATGTTTAAGTAAAAGAGCCCTTTTACTATATTAAAATAATGTCTTTTTTTTGGGGGAAATGTTTTTCGATTTTTTGGGATACCAGCTTTGTTTTGAGTTCAATAAAACTTTTTGGCATCAGACAAAACCTATCGTTAATTGTGCACCGGGAAAAATATTTTGACTGGTGGTTCAATGAAATTAATATTCGTACCGATTACCTATTTGTAAACGGGAGGGTGTCCACAAAATATTAACCTTTTTGAAGTGAGTTTGTTTGGGTTTTTGGTTTTTAGCGGGTTAAACATTTTTTTATGGGAAATGAAAATGGGTCGGGCCCCAATTGGGGCGGCTCGCCCCCTCTTTTGGAAAACTGTTTTTTTCAGTTTTTAAAAGTTAAAAAAAAAGTTGGAGTGGTTTGGTTAAAATTTCTTTATTTTTTTTTTTTTGTTTTTAAAAGGGTTAAAGCCAAGGCATTTTACTCAATTTTTGGACTTAAAGGGGGGGGGAACTGGCTCATTTTTTTAAAAAGTGCCAAAATTTTTTATTTTGTATAAAGGAAAAGGTCTCTTTTTGTGCCAAACCAAAAGCCCTTTAATAAAGAAAACCCGAAAGCCGAATAAAAGGGAAAAAATTTAAAATTTGCTCAGGAACCAAAATTCAAAACCGTTCCCCTTTAGGGATTTTTCCAAATTTTAAAACCCAAACTTAGTAAAAATTAAAGCCAAATGGGCCCAAAGGGGGAAAAATTTTTCCAAAAACTGATAATTCCCGGGGGTTTTAAATAAATTTTTGTCTTTAGGGTTTTTTGAGAAACCGTTTTGCCCCTGAAAAAGATGTCCCCGAAAAATAATGGCCCAGGGGGGAACCCAAATTTAAACCAAAACTTGGGCCACTTTAAAGGGGCCCAAACCAAAAGGGCCCCAACACAAAATCTGCCATATCGGCCAGAAAGGAAAACCCAAAGGCCGAATAATTTCTTGGGGGTTTTGTCTTGCCTAATTTTAAAGTATTTTAAAACCTCCCAAATCTGGGGGTTTTGATTTAAAATTTTTTTATTTTTAAAAAAAATATTAATTTTTATGTTTCCAAAAGGGGAAAATTAATTTTTAAAAATGTTTTTAAACCATTTTTCGGGTTTTTCAAATGAACCCCAAAGGAAAAGGGTTAATTTAAAATAATAAAATTTATGGTTAAATTTTAAAAAGAAAACCAATCTTTTGAGGAATTTTTTAAGATGATAAAGGTTATTTCATTTTTTTAAAAAGTGTCCAAACTTTCTGCAATTTTTAAAAATGGTTTTATTAGTAAAAGCCGGAAGGGGGAATTTTCAAATTTAAATTTTAATATTTTTTCTTTTAAAAATTTTTTGGGGGGTTTTGAGACCCCCAAGCCCGAGGATAAAGATCCTTGGATGTTTCCCGGAAGGTTTTTTAAAGGCCAAAGGCACAAAATGAAAAAAGGAAAAATATAACCAATTTTTGGGGGTTTCAAAAAATATGTAAGGCCTTTAAAATGTCTAAAGGCAAGGTTTTAACCGGAAATTTTGGAAAGCGAAAAAAAAAGGTTATCAAAATTTAGAATGAAAAAAAATATTGAAATATTGAAATATAATCATCATTAAATAAATTATTGGCAGAAGGGAAAATCCCCTTTCGGGCCGATTAAAAATTTCCCGCCGATATGGCCGATGTATTTTACAAGATGTCTCAAAGCCATATACTGACTCGTGTATTTTACAAGATGACCAAAGCCGATATACGGCTCGAGGTATTTTACAAGATGACTCAAAGCCGATATACTGTCTCGATGTATTTTACAAGATGTCTCAAAGCCGATATACTGGCTCGATGTATTTTACAAGATGACCTAAAGTCGATATACTGTCTCGAGGATTTTACAAGATGTCTCAAAGCCGATATACTGGCTCGATGTATTTTACAAGATGTCTCAAAGCCGATATACTGGCTCGAGGTATTTTACAAGATGTCTCAAAGCCGATATACTGGCTCGAGGTATTTTACAAGATGTCTCAAAGCCGATATACTGGCTCGAGTATTTTAAAGATGACCAAAGCCGATATACTGTCTCGATGTATTTTACAAGATGTCTCAAAGCCGATATACTGGCTCGATGATTTAAGATGCTCAAAGCCGATATACTGACTCGATGTATTTTACAAGATGACTCAAAGCCGATATACTGGCTCGAGGTATTTTACAAGATGACTCAAAGCCGATATACTGTCTCGATGTATTTTACAAGATGACTCAAACCGATATACCGGCTCGATGTATTTTACAAGATGACCTCAAAGCCGATATACTGTCTCGAGGTATTTTACAAGATGTCTCAAAGCCGATATACTGGCTCGATGTATTTTACAAGATGTCTCAAAGCCGATATACTGGCTCGAGGTATTTTACAAGATGTCTCAAAGCCGATATACTGGCTCGAGGTATTTTACAAGATGTCTCAAAGCCGATATACTGTCTCGAGGTATTTTACAAGATGTCTCAAAGCCGATATACTGTCTCGAGTATTTTCAAGATGTCTCAAAGCTGATATACTGTCTCGAGGTATTTTACAAGATGACTCTAAAGCCGATATACTGTCTCGAGGTATTTTACAAGATGTCTCAAAGCTGATATATCTGTCTGAGGTATTTTACAAGATGTCTCAAAGCCGATATACTGTCTCGAGGTATTTTACAAGATGTCTCAAAGCCGATAACCGGTATACTGGCTTATTAATTTAGGTAACGTTGTACTATAGGTACGTACGTGAAAACAAAATTTACGTAATGAAAAGGTAAATATTAGACAATATTGAACATATAGATCATCATGAAGATCAACATTCATAAGACAGAAGGCAATGACTATAAAAAGAGAACATAAAGATATCAACATACAAATAAATAACCACACGCTAAAGCAGGTGATTGAATCTCAATACATCAAAGTATCTTCACATCTGATAGTAGACTGACAGAGAGAGATTGAAACTAGAATCCAGCAAACCAACAACAGTACATACCAACTTACCCCAATCTTGAAACACCCAGCAATTCCAGTAGAGACTCATCATCATCAGGCGCCGTGCTGGATGGCATAGGCGGTCATGGATCTCCACAAATCTCTGTCATTGGTGTTTGCTATCAACTCAGATGTTGACACTTTACCGTGCCATGAAGTCAGGCTATCCAAAATTGTCTTTCTCTTTCTTCCTCTGTCTAGTCTACCCTCGATTTTACCGGTTGTCACAATGTGTTCTAAACCTCCTCCTCATCACATGCCCGAAAAATGATGACTGCCTCTTTCTTATATTGATGCAGTAGATACTGACAGATTATAAATGCACCTTCTATACAACATTATGCTACCAGTACCAAACATGGGCACTGACTAAAGAACAAGAAAGGAAAATTTACCTGCGAAATAAGAGGCTTGAGAAAAGGGTAAATAAAACAAGAAGAGACCATATAAGAAATGAGAAATTAGAAGAACAGTCGGAACAACACCTGCTATTAGATTCATTGAAAAACAGACTCAAATGGTTTGGCCACTTGTTGAGAATGAACCCGAATACACCAGTTGCAACAGCGTGCAACCTGAAAATGGAATCATCAAGAGGAAGGAGCAGACAAAGAAAAAGATGGATTGATAGAGCAAATACATCTTAAACTCCACAATACCCCAGCATATCAAGCGACCGAGCGTGCATTATCTCGGAAACCGATCATCAGTTAAACCTGCTATGCCTAACGGGAGGAGGACAAAAGAATGAAAGAAAAGAAAAAACATATAAAATAATATTTATGAAAGAAATTAAAAGACTCACGTCTGATTCTTTTTTTGTTCTTAAAGATTTGTTTTCAGTTTTCCTTAATTTGAAATAAAGAAATAATATACAAGAAATAAAAATAAGAATTATGTTGGGGAGAGATGAGAAATATGTGAGAGATAAATGAGAAATATGTGAGAGAGATAAATGAAAAATATGTGAGAGAGATAAATGAGAAAGATGTAAGAGAAATAAATGAGAAATATGTGAGAGATAAATGAGGAACATATGAGAGAGATCCCCCCCATGAGGCCATTACCTTGTAGTGGTGGGGGCTTGCTGCCTCAATGATCCAGAAAGCTATGCCGGCAGGAACATTCTGTTCCTGGAAGGGTTACCCATGCCGGACAGGTCCAAGGTGAGAGGTCAGACTAAATGTGCCTCCTGGTCCTCCAGGTTGGGGGTTGGGCGCAGTGCTAACAACTCTGCCCCATAAAAAGAAAAAATGTTACAGAAACTCAAGGAAAAAATGCTCTCGATGTCCAGCGGTCTTGAGACAGAGTACCACTGTCAGCATGAACAGTATGGGTGAAAGCCGAAAGGAAGCCCACGCTGGGAATTCAAGTCTGCTGGATGTTAAAACTAAACTAAGAATAGGATTCTGGAACGTCAGAACAATGTTCGAGACCACAAAGACATCACAGGTGGTAAAAGAGATACAACACTATAAATTAAAATTCTAGGGTCAGGAAAGTAGATGGACAGGCTTTGGACAGACGACAACTAGAACGGGGAAACCATCTTATACTCAGGAAGAGACGACGGAATCATTCAGCAGGAGTTGCACTAAAAAAAGGAAAGGATTGAATAAACATCTCTTAGAGTGGCACCCTATTAATGAAAGATTGTTGAAAGCCCGATTTAATGGGAAACAAGGAAAGCTAACTATCATTCAATGCTATGCACCCACTAACGAAGCCGAAGAAGAGGACAAAAACACATTTTATAGAAGGTTGCAGGAAATAGTGGACAAGGTTCCAGCTCAGGACGTTTTGTGCATAAGGGGAGACCTAAACGCAAAAGTTGGAAACAATAACAGACAAAGAGAAGCAATAATGGGGAAAGAGGGATGTGGCACTGCAAATGAAAATGGAGAAATGTTGAGCAATTTTTGTCTAGAAAACAGACTGATCATAGGAGGCACATTGTTTCCACACAGGACCATACACAAGTACATATGGATATCCCCAAATGGAAGAGATGAAAACCAGATAGACCACTTTATGATCAACAGTAAATGGCGAAAGACATTACTTGATGTAGGTGAAAGAGGAGCTGACGTGGGCAGCGACCACCCCCTTTGTCGTTGCCATGATCAGGCTCAAACTCAAGAAAACATATATACAAGCCAAGACAAGAACAGAATACTTTAATGTTAACCTATTAAAAGACAGAGGATTGCTAAAAATATATAGTGGAACTAAAGAACAGATTTCAAATCCTGTCAGAGCAGTCAGACACAACACCAACTGAAAGTATCCAAAAAAAAATGGAATGCGATCAAAGGCACATATAAAATAGTTAGCAGTAGTGTACTGGGAACCAGTAAAGGACAACATAAAGAGTGGATAAGTGGCCAGACCTTAGAATACATCCAAAAGCGAAAGGAGAAAAAAATCTCATCAATAGTATTAGATCAGAACGTCAAAAAGATAAGGCAAGAAAAGAATATACAGAACTAAACAACATGGTAAAAAGAAGTGCTAGAACAGACAAGAGACAATTTATGGAAAAGACAGCAGAAATAGCAGAAAAGCTGCTAAAGTACATGATCTGCACACACTGTACAATATTACCAAACAATTATGCGGAGGTAAAAGACACAACCATAACATGCCAGTCAGAAACAGCCTAGGACAACTGTTGACAACAGAGCAGGAGCAGGATATGAGATGGACATCCCACTTTGAAGATGTGCTAACAGACCTGATCCTGAACATCCACGGATATCCCACCGGCCGCACAGGATATTGATATCAACCTCAAATTGCCAGAAAAGCAAGAAATAGTAAAAGCTATTGGATCCCTGAGAAACAACAAAGCACGGGGAAATGATGAAATGACAGCAGAGCTTTTCAAGATCGATCCCATCTTAGCTGCAAACATATTAGAGCCATTGTTTGCAGATATCTGGGAGAAAGAAGAATTGCCTAAGGATTGAACTAGGGGTACTGTGGTGAAAATCCCCAAGAAAGGAGACCAACAGATTGCAATAACTGGAGAGGAATCACGTTGCTTTCAATCCCAAGTAAGATATTCTGCAAAATTATCATAATGCGAATACAAGAAGCAATAGATAAGTGTCTACGAATGGAGCAAGCAGGATTTAGGAAAGGAAGAGGAACAAATGAACATATATTTACCCTCCGTAACATTTTAGAACAATGTAGCGAGTGGCAAAGGACTATATATATATCAACTTCATAGATTTTGAAAAGGCATTCGACAGCGTCCACAGAGACAGCCTATGGAAGATACTGAGACAAAACGGCGTACCGCAGAAGCTTGTCAACATCATAGCCCTCTTCTATAAAGATTTCTCCTTCAACCTAAAGAATTCCAACAAAACATTCCCAGTAAAATCTGGTGTAAGACAGGGATGCGTAATGTCCTCTCTTTTGTTTAGTATTACAATTGACTGGGTGCTAAAATGCCATAAAACAACAAGCACCAAGAGGAATAAGATGGACCCTTTCGAGATGCTTGAGGACCTGGACTTTGCAGACGATATAGCCCCGGTGTCACACAAATATGAACATATACAAGAGAAAAGTACAATACTTCACAGCACGGCAAAGACAGTAGGCCTCAAAACAAACACAGGAAAAACAAAATTATGACAAACAGTGAAATCCAACAACCAGTAATGTTAGAAGATGAAACACTGAAAAGGGTTGAGCAGTTTACATATCTTGGTAGCGTACTGACACTAAATGGTGGCACAGAGGAAGATATAAAATCACGTCTGAGTAAGGCCAGAACCGCTTTTGCCAGAATGAAACCAGTATGGAAGTCCAAATTACAATGGACCACAAAGCTTAAACTCTATAAAAGCATTGTTTTGCCAGTTTTGCTCTACGGATCAGAGTGTTGGAGGATGACCAAAGGAGATACTAGCAGGCTGTCAGTTTTTCACCACTCTTGTCTTGCAGAATCTTGGGAATCTTTTGGCCAGTAAAAATATCCAATAACCAACTACTCAAGACACAAGACAAGAGTCAATGAATGACATACTCAAAAGAGAAGATGGAAATGGCTCGGACATGTTATGAGAATGAGACAAGAAATGCCTGCAAGGATAGCCTCACTTGGACACCAGAGGAAAGAAAAGAAAGGCAGACCACGGACAACATGGAGGCGCATGATGGAAGAGAACTGGACACCGCATCTCTGACGTGGGGCTCTGCGCTGAAGGTTGCACGGGACAGAGGCATGGAAAGTCCTTTCTGAAGCCCCATGTGTCACTAGGCATGACGGGATTAACTAACTAACTAATATGAGAGAGATAAATGAGAAATATGTGAGAGATAAATGAGAAATATGTGAGAAATAAATCAGAAATTTGTGAGAAATAAATCAGAAATATGTGAGAGAGATAAATGAAAAATATGTGAGAGAGATAAATGAGAAATATGTGAGAAATAAATCAGAAATATGTGAGAGAGATAAATGAAAAATATGTGAGAGAGATAAATGAAAAATATGTGAGAAATAAATGAGAAATTTGTGAGAAATAAATGAGAAATATGTGAGATATAATTATAAATGTATGAGAGATAAATTATAAATATATAGGAATAGATGATACATTTGTAAGAATAAACAATAAATATGTAAAAGATAAATAAATAAGAATGTAGAAGTGACTTTAGATAAAATTATGGTAATATAGATAAATAGGAATTGTATGGAATAGAGATAAATATGAATTATATTGAATAGAGATAAATAGGAATTATGTGGAATAGAGATAAATAGGAATTATGTGTAATAGAGATAAATATGAATTATGTGGAATAGAGATAAATAGGAATTATGTGGAATAGAGATAAATAAGAATTATGTGGAATAGAGATAAATATGAATTATGTGGAATAGAGATAAATATGAATTATGTGGAATAGAGATAAATAAGAATTATGTGGAATAGAGATAAATAGGAATTAATTATGTGGATAGAGATAAATAGGAATTATGTGGAATAGAGATAAATAGGAATTATATGGAATAGAGATAAATAGAAATTATGTGGAAAAAGATAAACAAATGAAGTGGAAGATATATAAACAATATTACGCTGAAATCACAAAGAGTGTTTTGTAAAGGGGTTATACTAGAGCAAAAAAAGAAGAAGAATAATATGACATTTTATGTTTCTATCACTATACATTCTTAGCACAATTGGCGCTTCTGGCTGATCCCTTTTTTTCTGTCGACTTCTATTCTGTGCCGTCTTTCTCAGCTCTGCTAATGAGTCTCAGATTACGAAGTCGGAGAAGGCATTACCTGTATGGGAAGATACTCATAAAAAGAAAGCAGGCCTTCATGCGAAAAATCAGTCTGAAGAGCTATACCAATGCCCCGACTACTCCTGAATTCAAGCGGGGAAAAACCCCAAAAAGAAGAAGAAAAAGATAATTCAGATTTTATAATCACTATTCACTTTATTTTGGATTCCCCCCCACTCTTCTCCCGTGAGTTTCAACCAAGATCACGTCTGATCATAGTACAAAGTGACGTACGTACAACACGCACAAATTTGTGGATACCCTGATGTACTCATCAAGGCGTGGCAAAAGTATTGAAAGAAATTGTTTAAACAAAGAAGAACTTGATGGCAATACCTGCTTATGATTATTGATTCACTTTGTTGAATCTGATGATAGGACTTATGGTGAGCAAGCAAGCAAGCAAGGGAGAGAGAGAGAGTGTGAGAATGAGAGAGAGAGAGAGAGAGTGAGAGGTGAGTGAGAGAGAGAGTGGAGAGAGAGGCGTGAGTGAGAGAGAGAGAGGAGAGAAATGAAGAGAGAGAGTGAGTGGAGAGAAGAGGAGTGAAGAGAGAGGAGGAAGAGAGTGAGAGAGAGGATGTCTTTGTCTTCCTTCTTCTTGCGTTTGACCGCTAAGAATTCATGCTTAGTTTGGGTCTCAATCGCAAGTGGTTAAGTCGTTTGCCTGCCGTACTGAAGGTCGTGGCTCGAATCCGCCGAGACACGTGCAATTTTTTCATGAGACCTAGGAGTGTTGCGGAGCTGCAGAGTTTGTGCTAAGTGAAATTCTCTCAGCAGGTGACATGTCATCTCTGGCGACAGGGACGGAGCCACATGGAGAAACCCGGTGCAATGAAATCAATCCTTCGCCTTTGGACCGTTTTAGATCCTAGCAATAGCCTTGTATGACAATTCTGACTGGTTTTTGTGAAGACCGTTTTCCTAATTATCTGTGTCCCATGCCATACAGGATAGTTCTACGACTTCAGAGATAAAGAGAGAAAATATATAAATACAGAAAAATAGAAATTCTCCGAAGTAGTTGAAGATTTAGTGATTTGAAAGGAGAATTACATTTTGAAAGTGGAAACTTTATGAATGATTAATATGACCATCATTATTACACTTGGATGAGTAATATGTATGATCAGATTCTTTCTTACACAGGAAGATCTCAGCGGCAGTGCACGAACCCCTAGCACTGGTAAGTCCTAAATTAATTTAGAAGATGATGAACATATTGTGAAACATTTATTATTGACTTTTAATGAATTTGACCAATGAAGATGATCTTGACTCTGTACTGCAAATGAAGATGATCTCGACTCTGTACTGCAAATGAAGATGATCTGACTCTGTCGAATGATTCTTTACGTGCTCAACTAAACACAGGACTTAATTTTACGTCTTCTTTGATAGGACTAGGTATTGGGAGCTTTAAAACAGTTATGTAGTTTGGTAACCTTTTTTCGTCTAAGTAGGAAGCAAAACCGATAAAGCATGCAAAACCAGATGTGCTAACCCCCGGGTCTGTAGGCACCTAAATGGAACAACAAACTCAACTCGGTTAATCAACACCAACACAAAGAATGGTTTAACAAGTGATTGTGGAACGAATAGAAATATTGAGAGAAATAAGATGATGCTTGACTCAACTATGAACTCTGAGCAAAAAAACTAAGCGGATCCCAAAATGGAGAAGAGCTAAGGAAGAGACGATGGCGATGGATAGGACATACATTGAGAAGACCGACCTGAAGCATTGCAAGACAGGCACCGTTTTGGTGAAACTTATCTTTAAATTTCCACCCCCATGGTTCACTGGTGAAACAGTTTTATTCCGTCATCTGTCTATTCTAAAGTCAGATCCGGAGACACGTTCTGTCTTCCCAAACTATCCCTTGGTGGCTTACAGACGGGACAGAAGTCTTAAGGATATGTTGATACATAGTCGCCGTAAGTCCAATGTCCAGAGTCATTTTGGCACAGTCCCGTGTGGTCGGTGTTCAATACTTGTGCTTATGTGATACAGACCCTACTGTATCTTTTCCTAAAGCCAAGTTTGTTATCGAAGATGAATTCCCTGCAGTCCGCAATATAATCTACGCCATCACTTGCAAGCGGTGTGACACGGCATATATCGGAGAAACAGGCAAAATGTTTGTGCCGTTTTGGCCAACACCGCGATATACGCCAATGCTCTGTGACCCATGTAGCCACTTACTTCAATGGAACTGACAATTTGGGAGCTCTCGACGTCCAGGGCACGGCAACCAGATCATGTTCCTCTGATGATCGTTGTCGATTTGCCCTGGAGAACCCGTTTATTTCGTTATTTTGGTACCAGCGACCTCATAGATTCAACGCTCTCATTCCTATGCTTTTAGTACTTTCTTTTCTCGTTCTCCATATTCTATATGTGTATATGTTAAATGTATATGTTATATATTTACTTGATTTTTTAAGTGTTTTTCTTTCTTTTTTCCACTTTAATTTTCTGCATTTATTTCTTTCCTTTTAGTCACTGATTTTCATTTTAGGCCCGTTTTAATCTCTATGGTAGTCTAAATGTAGTGTGTTGTATCGTTTGCTTGAAAAAAGGCCTTTGGTCGAAACGTTGCTGTGTATGTATTGTCTTTGTATTTTGAAACCCACAATATTTTATGATTACGTGTTTCGCTAGAAGAGATTAGCGTTGTCCGGAAATGCTATAATGGAAAACAGGCAGGGCGGCTCGTCATAAAGGACAGGGGGGCCGGCCACCAATAATCGATGGGGAAAAACTTCCGGAATAGTAAATGCTAAAGAACAATGATTTTCCGAAAATGTGTGTCTGGTCCCACCAAGAAAAATGACCACGAGGGGCACTGCTAACAGGCCCCAGTAAAGGTTACAAGCTGAAATGTATATATATATCAAATGTCAGGGAAAATACTGCAGAAATTGTAAAATGTTTTAAACCTTTAGGGGTTATCGAGTATTTATTATTGCCTGTATCTGAAAGTATAGAATTAACATATATTAAGTATTCGTTTATTTTTTGGGATTTTTATTTGATTTATTTTGAAATCTTAAATCAGTTCTAAAATACGACACATACCCCCCAAAGCGATAAACGCAACGTCATTATCAAAAGTTTGTCCGGCAAATCTTTGCCACCCCAACAGTCCTTCGGAATTTCTCTCTCTCATAGGACATATGTCCCATACCGCCTCTGCAGCCGTCATGCACAAATCATCATTTACTCACTGAATCTATCTTCTCCGTGGTCTTCCTCTTTCCCTTGTGGATGCTTCCCTAATGGTATTCTCTAGCCCATCGGGTCTTTTTATAGAACCAAAATACTTGAATTTTCTTATTTGTAGCATCATCCAGTTTTCTTTGATTTTTAATTATTTTTGGATGGATCTATTTGTTCTCATCTCTGTCCATGATATATACGGAAGACTCTTCTGTAACACTTATATTCCAAAGCAGTGGGGTGTGATCATTTTTGTTGGTGGGGCAGACAAAAAATTTTGGGAAAATCATGGTTTTGAGTTGTTATGTTTTAATTTATAAAATAATAAATACAGGTTATACATTCTTTTGGTGGGGCCGGCAGTGGGCCTTAATGACGAGCCGTCACTTATCCAAAATACATATGTTTTTCCCCCTGTCTTGTTAAATGCCCATGCTTCCTACCCTGCACATAATACTGTAAACAAAGGGTAAATAAGTAGATTTCACTTGTACTGCTACTTTCTGAAACACCATTGCTTTTCAGACCCATGTGCCGCCAAATGATAGTTCTACGCAGAATATCTCTGATGCCTCTTGGTGCCAGTTTTAAGTGATTTCAAGTTGTTCATTACGAGCACATGCCCGATATAGGAAGTTGTACTATTATACACTCATCATCATCAGGTGCCGTCTCCACATCGAAGGTTGGCGCAAAAATCTCCAGCATCCTCTGTCTTTCGCCTTTGTTGCACACGCCAGACTGAAACCTGCCCATTTTTAAAAGTTTCCCCCCCCATTATCTCTCGGTCTTCCTTTTGCTTTTTTCCTCAATTTTCCCCCTTTTTAAAATGTTTATCTGGTGTCATCCCTTTTTAGGGCCCAAAATTTTTATTGTCTAAATTTTTATTTCTTTAATAATTTTTTCTTCATCCTAGTTTTCCAAAAATTTGTTTATTTGTCTGTTTTTCTGTCCTAAAACTCTTTATTCTTCATATACCCACACCCAAATGACACTGTTTTCTAACTGCTTGTTCATTGTCCATTTTTCCGACCATACTTTAAAATTATGGGATATTATAGCATTTGATCATTCAAATTTTTTACCTGTTTGTGATTTTTTTGGGAGTCAGTAATTTTCCCATACTATTGAAATTACCCCGCATTCTATTCCTTTTAATTTCATTATACATCTGCCATCTTTTTTCATCACCGAGATAGGGTAGCTTTTTACTTGTTTAGAAATTTCCCCGTTTTTTTATATTCATTTTGGGTTTTTTCCATTTCCTTTTGTTCCCATTTTTTGTTTTCGTAGTTAATGTCTAACCCATATTCCTTGCTAGTTCTGCCCAATTGGTCCACTAATTCTTGTAGATCTTGTTTTTTTTGCTACCAAACTGTGTTCTGATATCTTGTTATTTTTTATTTTTCCATTTATCTTGAGTCTCATTCCCTCTAGTTGTTTGAAGATTTTCTTGTGAGATGTTAAATACGGGACAGATGATCCTTGTCTCCTCCCCTCTTTATGTCTAAGGGGTAAATTTTCATACCTGTTCCCGTAATTTCATTTGTCTGAAAATCCCCATCTGGCCTATTTTTTGTAGACATAATTGCTTTTTTATTTTACCCAAAAATTTCAAATCAAAACACAAGTGTACTTTTGCACTTCTATATACTTGTCAGCAGTAGTCTTATAAAAGTATTCCCTTCTTTTTCCCTTTGTTTTTTTAAACCCAAACTGTTCTTCTCCTACTTCTATTTTATTTTTTTTAATTCTTTCATGTATGATTTTGAGGTATTTTGTTATGTGCTCATCAGGCTAATTGCCCCATAGTCGGGCATCCTGTCTTTGGGCTTACTACTTGCTACACTCTTCCTTTTAATTTATTTTTTTGTTTCTTTATCGATTACAAAATTCAACCTGATCAGATAATTTTGACTTTATAATAAAAAAAAAAGGAAGTTATTATATATGAAAAAGACGATACTGCCCATTACTTTCCTCTCAACATTCAAGTTGGGAGTTTTATAGTGCTGGATTTTAATTATAAACCTCTTATTTACAAAAGGGATAGGAATTTACTTCTTCAACTCGTAAAACACTGTCTTTTCATTATGGTGTACCAGCCTTTTTCGCTGGCTGAGTCGTAATACAGTTCTCTGATTGTGAATTGTGTAGAAGAAAAGGTGAGTGAGTTAGGATTACCATTTATCGATAGATAATGCTTGAAAAAACCCATTGGAGATGCGGGTTATCGAGTTATAAAATACTACACTTAACTTGATGATGCATTAACACTTTCAATTTGGCATTGGCAGGAACTGCTAGCTAATTATTTTGGGGAAACTGCAATTATAATTTGCATGGAATTGTTTGCTGTTCATGTATTTACTTAACAATTACAGCACACTGCGCTAGTGCACTGAGCAGTAATCTGTATTTCAAGTATTTGGTAATTTATTTCCGAACCTACTCAAGTCAATCGGTTCTACTCTGACCATGTTACACAGACCCGTACACTGAGTGTGTAACATCAGGACATCAATGAAGTCTTATGATAACCTAAAATGTTCTTTATTCATTATTATTTTATGATAATGTTTTACTCGAAGTGGAAGCGTAATGTAAAAGTTAAAGAACGTCAAGAGCTAGGGATTTAAAGGTACATCTAATGTTGTTTGATGATTTAATTGTTATTATTATTTTGTCAGTCAAAGCGGTATCCTTAGAGAAGAGCAATCTGGTTTTAGACCAGGCTAAAACTGCTTAGACTAAACTACCGGTGTGATCCACTTATCTGCAGCACTGTCCAGTGTCCCTGAAATAATGAATGGCTGGAATATTGCGGTGCTACTGGCCAGGCTTCGAGGGACTACTCACAATTTTGATGGGCTTGTAGTAGTCACAACTCATGAGTACTAGCGTAGGGTTAGCGTAAGAACAAAGGACCAAGACTCCACTTTGCCTACATGTGGCAGCCTCGGGAAAAAGATGACTACTAAAAGTCTGAATAAGTTTGTGGAGTTCAAACAGGGGGAAGCTAACCTGATGTCGGACCGAAAGGCACAGATATTACAGCTCAGCGAAAACTACCACTAATGCATTCCATCCCCGGACTGCATCCTGCTATCACTAGCGGAAGTATAAAGCGGGGAAGTAGTAATTACATTAGACCTCATATGAATATGTATCTCGGAGAATTTTGTCTCATGTTATTAAACAAAGTTATAGAACACTGCTTACATTGTCTTGAATTTAATTGAGAAACAAGTATGAAGTGGGTTTTGCCACATTATAGGGAAAGCAACCAAACTCCACTGTATACAGAGTTTTCTACAACAGAACATTAGGAATAAGGTGAGGGGAAAACCACAAAAAGAGGGGTAGATGGCAAGTAGATCCCGTCAAAAAGCAAAAATAACTATCACCCAAGCCACTAGAGCAGCACAAGACAAAAAAAGAAAACCCGACTGGGCACACCCATTAACAGTGTGCAGACAAAAGTAGAAGATAGAGACACTCCCTAATGTCATATAGTAGTGGAAGATCTCAACTTCCTCAGAATTTAGAACAAACAATTTCATACTCTTTTATTTCAGTTTTAAAACATGCCCGTTTTCTATTTTACTTTCAGCCAAAGAAGTCCAAGGTGTAACAATCCCAGTGGATACAAGCAAACCAAATCCAAATGATGTGGAGTTTGATAACCTTTATCTTGATATGAACGGTATCATCCATCCATGCTGTCATCCAGAGGACAAGTAAGACATGATTCTGTTTAGAATATTTAAGAAAACTAGCCAATATATGTAATTGGTCCAGATGTTTATCTTGTTTTCTTAAGTCTGTGGGTTTGAATCTAGACAGCATTGTTTAGCGCACATATGCTGAAAATTTTTTTTATTCTGGAGATTTGTAGCTTGTGCAAAACTCTTGGCAGGTGGTATGCCATTTCTAATGCATGGGATCGAGCTATATGCAGGAAATACCCGGTGCAAGGATTTAAATCATTTACATTTAGACCTTTAAAAAAATGTAGCTAAAAACTCCTAGTGATAATCATTTTGTATGTCTTCTTCTTTCGATCAGTGTCAGTACACTCATCTAAACCATGAGATGGGTGGCATTTATGAGGCTACATGTCAGTTGGAGATCCCCATAGTTTGCTCTGTAAGCTTCATTCATGAGGTGATATTTCTTTTCCTTGGTGTATGTATGATGGACATTACTTCAGCATGCTCTCTGTAGACTGTTTCAGTCTGACATGAATACTGTGCAGTCTGAGCAGGCTTTATTCTATGTATGTGATGTTTTGTATATAAAAGATATTTCCTATTGTCATATATTTGTTTAATATTTACTCCATAGCTGGAGCTACAAAGTTTGTGCTTTGTACAGTTCTTCTCAGCAGATGGCATGCCATTTCTGCTTAGAGGGACCAAGCCATATGGGGTAAAACCCTGGTGCAGTGAAGTCAATCCTTGTCTTTAGACCTTTATATATTTGGTTGTTGTATCTCTGAAGTAGAAGACACACCTGTATAAAGGTAACACTGATAAAAAGGAAAGCATTTATCATGCAAAAATCAACCACAAGCGCAATGTCAGGTGCCCTGCCTACGCCTCAATTCAACACCTAAAGAAACATAATAACAAAAAGTTAATAGCAAATTTACATGTGTTAAATAATAACTCAAATAGTAACAAGTAAAAACCCCAACTAAATATACACTTCTAGTGTTATTCATTTACTGCAATGGGACATACTCATTAGTTGAGTAATAATAATAGCCGCCCATGTAGCGATGATAACAGCCTCAGAGCGTGTGCTGTTACATATCTCTGGTGGTGAAGTATTGAGTAGCTGATCGATGAGCATTTGCTTCATAGAGTTTTGGAACACATCTGCAAACTAGTTGAAATACTTTCAGAGTGTTTTTATGGATTGCACATTACAATTCTTACATTTAAATATGCATTGAATTTGATCTGATACTGACATGATTCATCCAAATCATTGTTTTAGATACTGCCATTATCACCTTAGTCTGACTGGAAGTGAAAATGCTGTTAATCATCTGTTGTTTATCTGCACGTTTAAAAATTACGTTATGAAAACAACAGTGAAGACCTATTCATGTACATGAAGGGCTACTAGAGTCATTGACTCACTTGATTGAAAGTGGTGAAAGCCGAAAGGAAGCTGCTTTAGAGTAGAAGTCCTAAATGTCAAAACCGGGTAAAGATAATTGCGTAAGACCCAAACCGACCAGGATGATAACAGTAGAACAAGAACTGAAAGAAATTCATCATAGTTGCAACAAAAATACTTAGAACGGACAAGAATAGAGCAGAATGGTGTGCATTTATAGCTGCCCTAAATGCCAGAGTGGTCACAGGCTAGAGAGAGAATAACATGTGATATAAAGACTTCTTACAATGCAGTTCAAGTGAACAGCACTGAATATTCTCTTACTTCTGTTGTAATCTTTAAGTCTAGACTTATTATTGTTTGTTTCTTTACAGACCAGCTCCCAAAAATGAGGATGAGATGATGATTTTGATCTTTGAATTCATCGATCGTATTTTCTCCATCAGACCAAGGCGGTTCTGTACATGGCCATGATGGAGTGGTAAGATGATCTTTACATGTAAATTGCTGCTTGTGGTCAGATGATGTTTAATACATAAATCACTGTTCACCTTAAGTGAAACTTCAATAACAATTTATTTTATTCAACATGTTGCTTTTTTAAAAAACCAATATATTTCAGTTATCTTCCATCAATCAACCTATTTACATGTGCTTTAAATTCATCGTCATCATCACATAGCTTGTCCTGAGCAGAACTTTGTCACCATAATAGTCCTTCGTAATTTCTCTCTCTCATACCAGATGTCCTGCCTTTGCAGCCATTATGTTCAAATCATTAGTTACATACTGAATCCGTCTTCTCTATGCTGGGATGCCTCCTTCCATGATGGTCTTCTCCAGCCCTTTGTGTCTCTTTATATGTCCAAAATACTTCAAATTTTATTTGTAGCATCAGCCAGTTTTCTTTAATTTTGAGTTCTTTCTGGATAGATAAATTGGTTCTATACTCTGTCCACTATATACGGGGGACTCTTCCATAACACTTACATTCAAAAGTATGCATATGTTTTTCCACTGCCTTGTTATTTTAAATAATTTCAAGAAATAATAATTAGTTCTCATTTGATAAGTGTTAAGACAGTTGTATTATGTAAAGAAATCTATTTTAGGAGAAATAATTGCTACAAGTTGAAATGTTCACAATAAAATATTGGTGACATCAGTCAAGTAGCTAAATCAGACAAGGATTGACAACAATGAATGTGACAGTTATCTAACAATGGTGATAGTTCAGATTTGGGATACTCTAGCAATGGTGATAGTTCAGATTTGGGATACTCTAACAATGGTGATAGTTCAGATTTGGGATACTCTAACAATGGTGATAGTTCAGATTTGGGATACTCTAGCAATGGTGATAGTTTAGATTTGGGATACTCTAACAATGGTGATAGTTTAGATTTGAGATACTCTAACAATGGTGATAGTTCAGATTTGGGATACTCTAGCAATGGTGATAGTTTAGATTTGAGATACTCTAACAATGGTGATAGTTTAGATTTGGGATACTCTAACAATGGTGATAGTTTAGATTTGGGATACTCTAACAATGGTGATAGTTCAGATTTGAGATACTCTAACAATGGTGATAGTTCAGATTTGGGATACTCTAGCAATGGTGATAGTTTAGATTTGGGATATTGTAACAATGGTGATAGTTTAGATTTGGGATACTCTAACAATGGTGATAGTTCAGATTTGAGATATTGTAACAATGGTGATAGTTTAGATTTGAGATACTCTAACAATGGTGATAGTTCAGATTTGGGATATTGTAACAATGGTGATAGTTCAGATTTGGGATATTGTAACAATGGTGATAGTTTAGATTTGGGATACTCTTAACATTGGTGATAATTTAGATTTGGGATACTTGTGTAGGAATGCTAGTGATTCTTATCATTTCCATTAGACTTCCAGCCCTCCATTTCCCATCCTCTGTTCATAGAGAGCTGTCTTAGGCAATGCCTGTACTGACATACAGCATACATGTCCAATCCACCTCTATCTTTTAATGATGCATATTTTGTTCTTTTCAAAAGCTCTTTATTTGCTATCATATTTGACCAGAAAATTTGCATATTTCTTCTTAAAGTTATGCATATGGATGGCATTCATTTCATGGTTATTGGTTGATAAACATGGTTATATGATGTGACGTCAAAGCACTTCGGGCAGACCCACATGTGCTCGGTCTCCCCCAACAGATGTAGAAGGGTATGCATGCTGGTGTCTCCTATATGCATATTTACTTGCTTGATCTGCTGAGGAACTAGGCAGCAGTACACAAATTCTGGAGCCGTTGGAAATATTACAACTTACATAAGAATATTTCATGATACAGTTTATCAGGGTTATTTCTTGCAGGCACCTGGCTAAGATGAACCAACAGAGGTCAGAGATTTAGAGCTTCTGGGGAAACCCCGGTAAGGGAATCAAATTGTGATAAATTTATGTTCATTACTGTCTTGTCTTATAAGTTGAAGACAGGTGACATTGAAGAAGTAAAGGGAAGAATGGTAAAGGGGAAAAGTTAAAACTTCATGTAAAGAACTGATTGATTGATTTATAGAACATCATCATCGCATTTCGGCAAGTAACCATGTGTGCTCTGATCTCTTTCTTACACAGGAAGAGCTCAGCGGCAGTGAATGAACTCCGTAGCACCAGTGAAGGCCCCCATGAAATTTTTGAAGATGGTGAAAATATTTTGCAGGAATTTTATTTTTAAAATTTTTCCCTAATGAATTTTGTCCGGCAGGGGCTTTCCAGCCTGCTCTTCTAGATTTTGAACTGCCAAGGGTTCTTTACGCGTCAGCTTGAACACAGGATCTACGTTTTATCAATCGCCCCCGATAGGACTGGGAACTCAATTTTACCTACACTGAGATCAGGATCTCTGAAAAATCTCGATGTTTCCATGAGGAGCCGGCAGTACCTTTGGAATAAAAGTGAGCCCCTGGTCACTGTGCCACAGAGCCCCACACAAGCTAAAAGTAACAGGTAGAGGTATAGAGTTGAAATGGTTTGCCATCAAAATGATCACCAGAGTTCTAGTCAGGTCTGTGTTGTTGTCTCAACTATGTCATGTGACCAAACCAGTTAGGTATTTATATCTTCCTTCTAATAAAATTTTTGTCAGTTTGGAATTAAAAATTCATTCTCCTCATAATTTGCTAAATGTTATATCTTTATGGATGTGGTTGGGACATACATTAAGAATGCAGAAAACCATACACTCACATGTAACTCTGTGAGATTCAATCCAGGAGGCAAGAGGTAGGGGAAGACATAAAGAGACATGGAGACAAATGTATGCAGAAAGAGTAGAGGTGGGAAGAGCTGAAATCCTTGCTCTAGCCAGATCTAGTTTTTAGGAAATTCATTTAACACAATTGCTTTTCAAGTGGAGTTTATTGCTAACAAGCACACTGTAAACAACACCATCATCGGCAAGATCGCCGTGTGTTTCCGGGGCAAGAGAAGCAAAGAATAGTAACGCTGCGACCTACAAGGCAAAGTCGAGAGGCACTGAGGAGGGACCCGGAAGCTACCTAGTAAATAAAAGTGTAGCAGAAATTGGATGTGCTGGTCACTTGAGGTCATAACTGGCACAACATACATTTGTATTTGGCCCTGGATCACATAAAATCAGGAGTGGTTAACAACATGGAGCATTCGAAGAAGAAAAAGACTGCAAGATCTCTTGACATGTTTTGGTGCAGTTGTCCCATAAGGAATTTTTACAGAAACTGTGTGACCATCCCTCTTAGATGATAACAGAAGAGATCTTCATCTTCTTGCATTTGCCAGCTAAAATTCGCTGTAGTCATAATGCTGCTGGCTGATTTGTGCTTGAAGATCTGATTTCCTTTTATCAGTGTCCCCATACCAGCACCCCTTCTCCAACTTCCAGAGTAAACAGAAGATATGAAATGTTTCAACATTTTATGTACAATATTTCAGGAGAAAATTGATGATCTGGCTAGGGTACAGAAGAGGTCTTGAGTAAAGGGATGTTTGCGGGTTTAAAGACAAAGGAGGAACCTTTGATAGCAATGCATCACACCGTAAGTGATTCTTCTAACTTCAAAATTGCTCTTGTCATTGTAGTTTGGTAGTGATTTCACATGGTTCTGCTTGTTTTGAAGATTTCAGATACCAGATTTTCTTCTTCAGCTCTTTTATATTTCTCTTCTAAACCCTGAGATGGTTTGTTTCTCTGAAGCTGCATGTCTAGTAGGAGTTCCTCGTGAGTTCCCCAGCTTGCCTCTGTGTTTCCCTTCAGGGGGCTATGTTACGTTTTGTTAGATACCAGTTCAGTGCTTCGACATTCTCACACATTGGGTAAACTCTACTTCATCCTCCAATGCATCGGTCATCTTGATGTTCCCGCACTCACTACCTAAAAGATGTTGGTACATTTCACTTTCTGCTGTGCTTGTTCATGGACATTGTGATGTCTGCCCTATCTGTACATTTTCAATAGGATGAAACAAGTTATCCGCATTTTTATTTTCCTTCACACCTGCATGTCTTGGAATGAACACAGAAGTAGAAGAGACAGTGTTAGGTCTGAATCTAGGAATATATGTATTACCTGGATCACAGTTTCGTTGAATTATATTTCGCTAAAGACTGCCATTTGTGGGAGTCCACTTTTGCATTGCAGGCTTCAATGTTGATGTGGCCGGAAAAGAACAGCACATCAGGTCTATAAGTAGGCTCATTCAACATCAAACTGGTATGGTTAGTTGCTGGACACTGTTGATGATATTGCGAAGATCAAAGCTCCTATGGACATGTGTGGAGTGCAATGAAGATATTCCTAATTGAAACTGAATTGGACTGAAGTGTAAGAAATCTAACATATCTGGATCATATAAGACAAAGAACAAGAAAAAAATCCAAAATGGAATTTTAATAATTATGTAGTCATTCCCTTCATTCGATTAAAATATTGTCTAGGTATTCAATGTTGTTTCTTGTATAAACTTGACTTGTTTGTAGCTTACATAGAGGTCAGTGTAGTTGTCTACAGTTATGAAGTAAACTATGTGGGGAATCTACAACCATAACCAAACTGCAAGAACACCAAGTCAAATGTGGTGTAGCTAGACAAGAGCACTATACTGTTAGTCAAAGATGAATAGTAAACCAACAATAACCTGTGTCGTTAATGGCCTGATGTTGCACTGTCATTATTCCACCGAGAAATGTCCATTTCAGACACATCAATGCTACTATGGGCTAGAATTGCTAGACCCATATGTCTTCTGTTGTAGAAACATGTGAAACCAGTCATGCGTAGCTAACCATTGTCCAGTCACATTTGCTGAAGTGCCAAAGAAGAATCGTAAACCAACACAGAACCAATGTCGTTAGTTGCCACATGCTGAGAGACATACTGAAGAGGAGACTGGAGCACTTGTGGACTAAAATAGTTCAATGTGCAAATGATCCAGCATAAAATTAAACAAGGAACTGGTGTCGTTAGTTGCCACTTGCTGAGAGACATACTGAAGAGGAGATCGGAGCACTTGTGGACTAATTGGTTTGATATGCAGTGATGATGATTCAGTGACTAAACAAAATTATGAAGTGAACTTATCCATGTAAGAAATGCATATCAGTACTAAGTTATAAATCTTTGATATTTGATATCTTTCTTGACCAGGGTACCCCATTCATGTTCAAGCTTGCAGAATGCTTACGGTACTATGTTCATGATCGTATCAACAGTGATCCTGGTTGGAGAAATATCAAGGTCATACTTTCAGATGCCAATGTTCCGGGAGAGGGTGAACATAAAATCATGGATTACATCCGTAGACAGCGAGGTATACATGATTGTTGCATTCTAGAACTTGATATTTTCTAGTCTGTGTTGTATGTAACATGTATTCTTCCTTGTTATTACTCTACACGTACAGGGCAACTGATGGTAGTGTTTATAACACGCGCTAGCGACTCATATACCATGGAGATTCCCAGATTCAAGACCAGTATTGTGAATTTTGTAGGCACACAGTATCTGGTTGCATTACGAGACCATGATGCCTTACTTGGCAATCTAAATTACAAGTTTCTCTGAAGTTGGAGTAAGACTTGCCGGAATGGCAAGGGACACTGGTCAAAAGGCAAGCAAGCCTTCATGACTAAGCCTGAATTCATAACAGGAAAAAAAATTCCATTCGTGCTCTGTCCCGCCGCTGCAGCATCCATCCTAATGTCCATTTGCTCTAGTACCCATGAGAAGTTGATAGGTATGTAATGATCCCCCTCTCGGGGCAGCTCAGGAACGGACAGTTAGCCAGAAGCTAGTGTAGTTTAGTCATAGTTAGATATTTAATAGTTGAGACTATGTGTGCACTCTCTAAGAAGAATGCAACACATAACTACGAGACATGACGTTTTGTGTATTCAAATAGTGACGATTTAGTAACTGTTGCTAGTTAGTAAACAAAAAAAGAGGACTTCGACAATGAACCTTCGAGATGGGAGGACGTGTTTCGTCTGAATGTAGTAACCATCAATAAAGAAAGTATCAAACATATGAGAACGTCTCCTTATTTGTAGTGTGTGTGTGTGTGGCAAACAACATCAGCCCTACACTCTACAACAATCACCATCACTATATTTGTATGTAGGAGGTAACAGCACCCCCCTCCTACAACAATGGTGTCAGGAGAAAATTTAGATCTGCCTAAGCACATTCGTGGACCAGAAGAAACGTGAGTTTTTGTATTTACAACAGTCAATTTTATATCTCCACGCTATGGACCCATCGCTCAATACATTTTATTTCTTCATATTATATCAAAGGACCCAACGGTTGTCCTTGTTGTCCTTCATACTTTGAAGGCGACTGGTGTGATAACCCACCGGTCAGGATCAATATTTTATTTAATCAATTTAAAGGACCCAACGGTTGTCCTTGTTGTCCTTCATACTTTGAAGGCGACTGGTGTGATAACCCACCGGTCAGGATCCATATTTTATTTAATCAATTTAAAGGACCCAACGGTTGTCCTTGTTGTCCTTCATACTTCGAAGGCGACTGGTGTGATAACCCACCGGTCAGGATCCATATTTTATTTAATCAATTTAAAGGACCCAACGGTTGTCCTTGTTGTCCTTCATACTCAAGGCGACTGGTGTGATAACCCACCGGTCAGGATCCATATTTTATTTAATCAATTTAAAGGACCCAACGGTTGTCCTTGTTGTCCTTCATACTTTGAAGGCGACTGGTGTGATAACCCACCGGTCAGGATCCATATTTTATTTAATCAATTTAAAGGACCCAACGGTTGTCCTTGTTGTCCTTCATACTTTGAAGGCGACTGGTGTGATAACCCACCGGTCAGGATACGTATTTTATTTATTCAAATCAATTTCAAGGACTCAACAGTCGTCCTTGTTGTCCTTCATCAAAGGCGACCAGTGTGAATACCCACCGGTCAGACTACCAATCCCAATTATTCAAATCACAGGAAACATCACCTGTCCTTCATGCTCATCCTTTGATGTTGTTTAGTGCAGATCTCTAACTGGGAACAGTTTTATCATTGGTGTCTTATGTCAGTTGGACTACTTTAAAACTGACAGTATTGTTGGTAAATGACTATTATTATAGTGTGTGGTGTACCGATGGAAGATTTTTTAGTGATACAGGGTGACATGACTGACAGGCGGAGAGTGACATAGTGATAGTGACGTACAGATGTGAGCTGCCATCAAACCCACCCTACATCATTTGAGGAGACAGATGTTTCCTTTGTCTGAGAATTAAGGAATGACGTGGGATTGCTGTCTGAGTTGCATGGCTGATGTTTCAATTTTGATTTGCAATAATGCTGATAATTTTCTAATAGTACTGTTTCAGCATAGAGCACAGAGGGTTGACTGTTGATGTTAGCCATGGTCACTCATGGACCAGTTGATGAGTCACGTTCAACGACGTGTGGTGACTAGTTCCCATTTGCTCATTCAACTTGGGTCCTCCTGAGATCCCGTCAGGATTTTCTTTTCTTTTTCGACCATGGTTGGCTGTTGTAGATTGCGTGCTGTAGAGCCACGCTTTACGACGGTGGGTACTTGTTTCCATTTAGCTCTCACACTCTCTGAACCCTGAAGGTCTCTACCTGTGTATTGATTTGGAATTTCTCCATCGTGGCGATGGCGAGGTCTCCAGGGGTGTGTAGTGGATTCCCCCCCGGGCGGCAGCTCAGGAACGGACAGTTAGCCAGATAGCTAGTGTAGTTTAGTATAGTTAGATATTTAATAGTTGAGACTATGTGTTGCACTCTCTAAGAAGAATGCAACACATAACTACGAGACATGACGTTTTGTGTATTCAAATAGTGACGATTTAGTAACTGTTGCTAGTTAGTAAACAAAAAAGAGGACTTCGCAATGAACCTTCGAGATGGGAGGACGTGTTTCGTCTGAATGTAGTAACCATCAATAAAGAAAGTATCAAACATATGAGAACGTCTCCTTATTTGTAGTGTGTGTGTGTGTGGCAAACAACATCAGCCCTACACTCTACAACAATCACCATCACTATATTTATATGTGGGAGGGTAACAGCCCCCCCCCTCCTACAACAGGTATATCTTCTCTCTCTCTCTCTACGAAGAGGAAACTGCCTTGCATTTCCAAACTTTACTCCTAATTATCGCACTCATTCCATTTTCTGAGACTCGCTCATATCACATAAATGAGAGTGTGCCGATTTATGAATCGGCTCCGTCCATACTTCTGCCCACTTGAGTCGGGTCACTGTTTGCAAGAAGATAAGTATATAAGACTATAATGGCTTAATGCTTTGAATACATCCGGATCTGCCCATCTACCTTTAATTTTTGTACCGGGTTATGCAGATTTGCAAGATAACGAGCGAGCCGATCACCTTGCTGATACAGTTGTAGTCCTGTTGCCCATGTGGTGCCGGGCCCACAGGGAAGCGAAGAATAGTGCCACTGCGGCCTACAAGGCATGTAAGAGGCGACTGGTCTAAGACCTTGGGAAGCTACCCTAGTAATTAAAACGCGTAGCAGAAATCGGATATGCTGGCATACTTGTAGGTGCATAACTGGCACAACATACAATCGCTTTTAGGCTCAGATCACATACAAATCACACAGTGGGTAATAACTGGTCGATATGGATGTTCAGAGAAGTAGTAGTCCTGAAAGGACAGGTGGTGGATAGTGCAGAGGTCATCAAGGGCATGATAGAAACAGATTGAATAAATCATTTTGAACATATGTTTGAATCTGATTCCTATACCTGGCCAGTGATGAAGATTGGAGTAAAATTGTGCTCCTTGGATCGAAAGGTACAGTTATTGCAGCTTTTTGGCTAACAACCGCTGTACAATGTACAACTCCTTTTTGGCTCAAAACACATAATGGTCACAGTGTGGGCTAAAAGTTAAATTCATCTCTTTATTACATGAAAATATAATGCACTTGAAAAACATCTTGATTCATACAAGGGCTTTGCGTATTAAGGATAATTTTGTTTGAAAAATAATTGGCTGCCCTGTTGACACAAGTGCTCTGCATGTCAGACGATTATTGCCTCATCTAATTTAGAAATGTCAGCTAAAATTTGTAAAGTCATTATAAAGAAAATCATATGCTGCTAACATCATTTTGATAATTATGTATATTTCTTTTAAGTAAAATACCATCTACCTGTTGTCAAATAGCTGGTATTTATATCTTGTGTTCTGATTCTCTCTTCAGCTCAGCCAGATCATGATCCCAACACACACCATTGTCTTTGTGGAGCAGATGGTAAGTAGTATAGTTTTCTACACATCAAAAGAAGTAAAGAGATGGGCTGATTGTCATCAGTCCTTATAAGGCAGAAACCAAACATTGTTCTCATTTCAATCTTGTGCTTTTCTCTCTATTTCATAGTCGTATGTATAGCTTTGAGTTCAGTTTTCAAAGTTCATCTCCTTGTGTCCGTAGTCTCCATTTTGTCCGCTGTCCCTACTAGGTAATGTAGGTTGTTCTCCAGATTGAACATATATGGCTTAAATATCGATCGGTTAAAACAATTCTTTGTTATCTAAATGGCCATCTCACTCACTTTCTATATCCATATCAGAATAATGACATTCTAAGTCTAATTCATCTTCAGATTCATGTAAAACAAGTTCGGCAGCTTGTACTGTTGCTATCTCTTTAGAGTAACCATTTCAACATTTCCAGCACATATTTACATCTTGAAAATACTTATTACTAATTACCTTATCTACACCAACAAAATCACACATCAGTGTCTGGCACCTTGCAAAACCATGTAGAACAAGTGGGTTGTGTTTAACCTCACGTTTGTGCACAATTTATCTTTGATTGCCAACAAATAACGATGTACTCTTCTCCAACTGATATTTCAGAACGTCAGTATATGCAATGTTTACATTAAGTACTGAAATATCGGGATCATTGGTTATACAGGTTAATCATAGTACTAATAAAACTCATATAACCCATTAGGGCGTAGGGATGCTGTAATGGAGTTACCAAGATATAAGTCCATTCAGAGATCTTATTCATCTATGAGTCAGTTGAGAGGGGAAAAGTCTTTCCTCCAAAATTCTTGATGCTATCATCCATGCTTACCTTCATCTTCTACCACTCTCAACTGTTCCCTAAAGAAATGTTTTTGAGAGAGCACCATGTCTGTTCACATGTCTGAACCATGCAAGCTTATGTCTTTTCATCACAGCCAGCAGTGCTTCCTGCTGTCCTACTAGTATAGGTTATATTATTTTGAACAAATTTGTTAGTTTTGTGTACTTAGTAAGTGATACATTAAACACAATTAAGCCATGTACTGTTTGGCTTGCTATTGTCTGTTGTAAAGGTCTGTAAGAGGTGTTTGGTTGTCATCGACCGTACCACAATTACATAGTATAGACCAACTCAGTATTGTCCCAAGATAATTTGGTCAGCTATAAAGAACAAAAACCATCGCCAGAGGACACTATAAAGAAAAAGTGTCAGAAAGAACACCCAAAACACAAGGATGATGGATATTACCATCTGTCAAGAAGGGACCAGACTGCCATAGTTCACCTCCGGACGAGTCACAACAAAATGAGACACCATATGGACACTAAATTCAAGATAGGCACCAATGGTATGTGACCAGTATACAGACCTGAGAAGAAAGAGGTGGCTCACTAACACAAGCGTCCAAGACTAACTGTATGGCGGGACTGACAATCTGAGGCAGCCGGTGGCCTTTATTAGAGAATCCGAATCCCAACCTAGTGAATACGCAGTAGAAGATGGGTGGATTGATGTGGTTAGGCACTAAGGTTTTATTCAGGCAAAATTTAAGATGCAAATGTTTATTAATTTGCATCCCACTATATTTGCATGTTAAATGTTACTTATGAACCTAATAATATAAACCCATATGTTTTCTTGTATCTATACAATATCAATAATACATCTCCAGTATACAGGAGATCCTAATCCTTTACTTGGGGATCTAAATTGCAAGCACCGCTGAGAATGGCGAGGGACACTGGAGGGACTGGTAATACGGAAATCAAGCCTTCGCTCAATAATCAGTCAGAGGGGCCATATTAGGCGCCATCACTACCCCTGAATTATAATGGGCGAAAGAAAAATGAAAACATTTCTAGATCCATGAATGCAGGAGTAAGAGGACCAATTCTTTTTCTCCTTTAGAAAATATCGGTTGAGGGGAATGAACACACAGAACCCTTCTTTGTCCGATTTGAGAAAGCAAATGACTAATCCATCCCACATGTCTAACATAGTTAAATAAATATGACAATGTCACTGCTAAAGTTTGTACATTAATTTTCATTTATTTCTGTTTTCAGCTGATCTTATCATGCTTGGTAAGTTGTTTGTCATCTTGTTTTGTGTATCAGTGTTTCTGTTTCCTTGTGTGTATTAGCGTTTCTTTATATTGTTAAATAGATGGTGCCTCAGCGTATATATAATATGAAACATTTTTCTGTTTTAGTATTATTAATTTTCTTGAAACAGACGAAGCAGTCAGTGGCTGACACCCTTGTTCCATTGGTAGCACAACAACAAAATCATTCTACTCAGTCGGTGGTCATCTTTCAGAAGGTATAACAAATCTGACCCACGCTGGGCAACTTCTCCGCTGTTCACCTTCAGGTTGTCTTTGGTATTTTCTGTTGTCCAGGTAGTATTTACCATCAGTTTTCAATAACTTTTGGATATGACCAAAAGCAGTGTTTCAGGATGGAGTCTTTTTCAAATGCTCCATATTAACCACTTGTTAAACCACTCTTTGTGATTTGTATGTGATCTAGGCAATTGTACGTTGTGCCAGTAATGCACCTACAAGTATGCCAGCACATCCGATTTCTGGAACGCTTTTTATTTAGTAGGGTAGCTTTCCTGGGCCCCACCTCAGTCGCCTCTTATAACATGCCTTGTAGGTTATGGTGTTACTATTCTTGCTCCCTTGTGAGCATTGGCAATACATAGGTGCAGGAGGGAGAAAAGATTACCAACCCTTCTGGTACCACTGTATTAACTCCACACTGCAGTAAAAATGCAAAGAGAAAACAGATAGACAACAAAAACATAATCTTGCACAACCAAGCAAAGATATATCTTATCCTGAGATAAGAAGGAAAGTACAAGACAGCTGACACAATAAGATACAGAAAACCATATTGGTGCGGAAAACATATTCAGGCTCAGTATCTGGCAAGGCAGCTGCAGATCTTCTCGCCAATATCTTTCAGCCAGAGAGCAGGGTCCACATTATAATGGAGAGAATTAAAAATTTCCAGAATAAGCTAACCATACATTTTATTGAAGCTATTGGTGCTGTGATAGGAAGACCGAAGAAAGTTTGATTTGTTTGTAAATATCCATTTCTTCTTTGAACGCTCCATATTGATCACTTGTCAACCACTCTGTGATTTGTATGTAATCTGAGCCTAAGAACGATTGTATGCTGTGCCAGTTATGTGCCTACAAGTAGGCCAGCACATCCGATTTCTGCGCTGCTCTTTATTTATTGGGTAGCATCCCTAGGGCCTACATCAGTCGCCTTTTACGACATGCATTGTAGGTCGCAGTGGTACTATTCTTTCCTTCCCTTGCTGGCCCGGCACCACGCAGGCGATCCATTTATTCATTGGGGAGGAATGATTTTAAAAAAATATTGTTTTTTGCCTTCCTTGAATTAACTGTACAACTGAGGAAATAACTGCCTATGAAAAGAGCTAATATTGTATCTTCTTATCATAGGCCTTGCAACACATGAGCCAAACTTTACCATCATTAGAGAGGAGTTCAAGCCAAACCAACCAAGACCGTGCGACTTGTGTGGACAGATGGGTAAGTTTTATTATACTTTTAGTTTATTCAACTGATGTGAATCATGGACCATAAAACAAACATTAACTCCTTGTGGAGCAAACATCACACTATGTGGCTTTGGGTTGAAGTCTTTTACCAGGAGCCACACTAAAGGGCACTTTTATTCTAAAAACAAGTGGCTTGTAAAAACATGCTTTTGCTCTGGTCTACTAGGAGTTAAAGGATGACATTGACAACATGACATTCAAGAAGTCTTGAAAATGTCTATGAAGAACACAAGAGAACTGGTTAGAGATTTGAATTTTTCAGATGGACTGTGATAAGAGCAATGTTATGATACGAAGGACATGATGTAGTAAAGATAATGTGGCGCAGTCAATGGTTATTTTGGTAAAATCTAAAACATTTATGATGGACTGAATGACCTCTGAGGAGATGTCTCTGGTTACTCCCGTGCTTTGTGTTCATGAGGTTATGGGTTTGAATCCGGCCGGCCACTGTGTTCACAAGTGAATTTTTTCCCGAGATGCCTAGGATTGTTTAAATAGCGCCGATGCCGAGGCCCGCAAGGGAAACAGAATCGATCGCTGCAACCTACAAGACATGTCGAAGAGGCGACTGGTGAGGGGCCTAGGAAGCTACCCTAGTAAATAAAAAGCGTAGCGAACTCGGATGTTATAGCCTACTTGATAGGTGCATAACTGACACAACGTACACTCGCTCTTAGACTCAGATCACATACAAATCAGACAGTATACTAGTCAGAAGAACGAAAAGGTTAAGAGCGATTGTATGTTGTGCCAGTTATGCGCCTACAAGTAGGCCAGCAATTTGATTTCTGCAACACTTTTTATTTACTAGGGTAGCTTTCCTAGGGCCCTACCTCAATTGCCTCTTACAACATGCCTTGTCGTTGCAGTGTACTATTCTTTGCTTCACTTGCGGGCCCCGACAACACACTCGTGGGATGACCATGTTTTAAGATTGATGTTGTGTTGTGCGACAGATTAGATAATAATATTAAAACTGACACATTCTCTTCCAGGTCATGAACTGAAGAATTGTGAAGGGCTAGCTAAGGAGCCAGATAGTGAGGTAAGATGCAAGTCAGTTTAACTCTTAAGCATTCATGGGCTTTTATGGTTTTTTTTTTTGATGCCCGCTCTATTACTAGCAGCATATATATTGCCTTGCATTAAAAATAGGCATGTTATATATGGTTGGAAAGCTAATTGAATGGACTATCAAGATATGTGGTTTTAATATCATTGTGATGTGATATCAGGGACCTAATTTTGGTGATGCTAAAAATAAATTTTTCTATAAATTTCAAATAATTATACAGTCACAAAGAAGGAATAAAATAGGTATGAAATATATCATGAAAACTATTAACACAGTCTTGAAGCACATTCATATTCACACAATATATTTAAAACAAATTAAGTTGTTTGGACAATACAATATATAAGGCAGTAATCATGAAATTTGTAACTTCTAAATATTTTCATATTTTGAAGACATAAATAAATAAGAGAAAATGATGGAGAACGGGTATAGTAAGCAGCACATAAAGAACTAACACTTATAGTCTTGATCAGAACAGAAATCTGAGTCATTAGATGCCATTTTATAAACAAATGTCATTTTTGACAAGAGTAAGGGAAAACTTGTCTGCAGAGATTATCCAAAATGGCGGCACGCTAGGAAATGTCGGTGTAATAAAAGCATGATCATACCTCTGAAGTCAGAGGTTCGCCTTTAGGACACCGTAGAAACGGTAAGTATGCTTTCACGCAAAAATCAGTCTGAAACGCAATTCCAGGCTCCCTGACTACGCACGAATTTGTAGCGGATGAACACAAGAAGAACAAAAAATAATGCTTTTATCAACGGGATTATACATCTTAAAAATAAATAATATAAATTTTGAAAATTTTATTATGGTGATATATGTTTTGCATTATGTCATGCATTTAAATTTATAAATAACACAAAAATACGATACGTTTCCAAGTCATGCAGTATCTCATTTATAAATGAGGTTTTCTTAATACTCGAACGTTACAGGGTTAACATTTGATTCTTATATTCTTCTTCACCTTTCAACTCCCAACGGAGCACAGGTCTTCAACAAACTTCTTCCAGCTCTTCCTCTCTTACCATCACTTCCAATTCTTTCCATTTTTACCTATCCTTTAATATCAGCCTCCAGCTTTCTTCTCCAGGTCCGTCTAGACCTTCCCTTACTACTCTTTCCCTGTGGGTTCCAAAACAGTGCCTGTCTTACATTGCTTCCGGTCGGTCTTCTCAATGTATGTTCTATCCATCGCCAGCGTCTCTTCCGTAGCTCTTTCTCTACTGGTCTGCTTAGTTCTTTCTCTGAGTTCCTCGATCGTATCTTATACCATCTCAGTCCCTCTATTCCACGTAAACATCCATTTATGAAGGTCTAGTTTTCTGATGGTTTCTTTTGTTGTCTTCCATGTTTCCGAGCCATAGAACAGCAGTGATTTCACATTTGATTGAATAATTCTTAGCTTATGTTTGTTTCCTTTCGAAAAGTCGGAAAAGACAATGCCTGTAAGGTGGAGGGCACTGATACTGAGGAAAGCAGGCCTTCACGCAAAAATTCAGAAGTGTCATACCTGACTATACCTGAATTCATAGCAGACGAACACAAGAAGAAGTATAGAGAGACATGATCATAGAACCAGATTATGATGGCAGACTGCCTTGAACATCTTCTTGAAACTGTACTGAATAATATTTGATTTATTTCCAGTGTGTACCAGTACCTGGAGCAGAACAACAGTTTATCTTTGTTAGACTCAGTGTCTTGAGGGAGTATCTACAGACTGAGATTGCTATGCCCAATCTGCCTTTTCCATATGACTTTGAGGTAAGATAATGTATATTTTTCAAATCGACCCAGCCTTAATTGGGTACTAGAGAAGCCTTCCTTTTCTCAAATCCTGTTTGCTTCACAGCTTCAGGATAAGAAGAGATTTATAGAACAGGCTTTTGTATGCTCGAAGGGACCAAAAATACGTACCAAAGGGAAGCACAAATGTTCGTGGGTTCATAGAACGAACAGTAGTACCAACAAAACCCCATCCTAAAGTTGAACAGAAACAAAACAAACCCTCTTTTGGCACCTCACAGGACACTGTAGACTAAAGCCCATCTCCACAAAATGAAAGCCGCTCAAACTGATCAATGTACATTTCAAAGGGGCCCCCAATACTCCTGAACATGTTCTGCAGACGTGCCCCCTCAATGGCTTGAGGTCTCAAACATAACCCAGTGAGACTTATTTAATGGAGAAATCGGGGGCACTTGGACAACCCATCTCACTGTTTAGACCTCTGAGTGTACGAATGAAAATCATGGCATATCCCTTACAGGATGTAGCCATCAACCACAGTAAACGAATCATGGATTTCTCTAGGCACCACTTATACATTTAGTGGTTTGCCATTGATATCTGAACTTATACCTTTTGTAAAGTTTGGAAAACTGCCTGCCGTGGAGTTTGAATCAGGTACACTTGGGTTGTGATCGAGCTCACTACCGCTTAAGCTACAGAAGTTACTCTAGAGCACAAGTCAAAGAAATAAATTTACCCTAAGACTGAATAAATATTTTTGTTGTTGTCAATATTTGTTTTATTATTTCATTCACTTATTGGTACTGAGTTCTATTCCAGCATACCTCATGTTAGATGTGACCTATATATCTACTTGCAGAGAGCCTTGGATGATTGGGTATTCATGTGTTTCTTTGTTGGCAATGACTTTCTACCTCATCTACCGTCTCTGGAAATCAGGTAATTTTATTTAACACTACATTGCTATTATTATATTGTTGTATAGCTTGTCAATATCAATGACACTGCGGACACAAGTACTCCAGTGCTATATTGAACTCGTCCTTGTGTTACCAGGGCCCTCGAAGGGAGCAACGAATAGTAACACTTCAACCTACAAGGCATGTCATAAGAGGTGGCTGAAGTAGGAAGCTACCCCAGTAACTAAAAAGTGTCGCAGAAATCGGATGTGCTGGCCTACTTTTAGGTGCATAACTGTCACAGCGTACATTCGCTTTAATGCTCAGATCACATACAAATCACAAAGAGTGGTTTAACTAGTGGTTGATATAGAGTGTTCTTCTTCTTCATCAGCGATCTCTGGTCATGCGCTTAATTTACTGTGGGCCACAAACTGGGCAGACAGCTTCAGGTCTGTCAGGTTTCCCAAAGCTTAGTTTTCAGGTCGACTGGGTGTGGCCACATGTTGCTTCTCAGCTCACACAAAAGAGGACAGTCTTGCAGGATATGCTCTGGTGTCTGTTATGCCTGCTGACACTGGCAGAGAGCTGTTTGACTTATTCCTAGTCTGTATAAGTGTTTGTTGAGTCTGCAGTGTCCGGTGCGTAGTCAAAATATAATGACCTGGTCTGTTCTGCTTAGGTCTTTGAGGGAGTCTTTTCCATAATCATATCCAGTGTTTGTCTTCCAGTCTACTGCAGATTTTCTCTGTATGAGGGTTTTGACCTCTTGAAAAGACAAGGGTTGGTAAATTTACTCTTTGGCACTGCCCTCCTTAGCTAAGACATCAGCACTCTCATTGCCTGTAATGCCACAGTGAGATGGAATCCACTGCAAGTGAATTTCTGCCTTTTCTGAAAGCTGAGCAAGTTCTCTTTTATTTTTTTACTGTGCTGTCAGTAGATTTAGCCTCCAGGGCTTGTATAGCTGACAGTGAGTCTGTAAGAAATACCATCTTGCCTGCAGCTGCTTGCAGCTTATTCATGTGCTGTGCTGCCATCAGAAGGGCTAAGAGTTCTGCTTTGTAGTTGGAACATATTCTTCCAGTAGGGGCCGCTAGAGACACAGTAGTAGCATCTGGGTGCCTAATGTACACTCCTGCTCCTCCATTGCCGATCCATTTGTGTAAATTCTTATCCAGCTGTCTTCTGGAAACATGTAATGGAGATGTTCCATTGTAATTGCTTTTTTCACTAGATTAGGCTCGGCATCTTTGCTTAATAATTTAGGGATGGAGGTTGAGAAGTTTAGTGCTACTGAGTCTGGTTCCCAGTGATCAAAAAGTAATTCTTCTGGTATGGAGTTATGATTTAGTAGTTCCAAGTATGACTTTCCTATTTCTTTTGCTTTGTGGTTTAGACTTGTACGCTTTAGTCTGTTCTTTGTTCTAGCCGCCATTTTTCATGCAGTGGATGGTGAGGCATTCTTTTGATCCTTTCAGTCTGTAGAATCACTTTTCTCCTTCTTCTGTCTTCCAAGGGCTGGATGTTGGCTGCCTTTTCCATTTCTACAATTGGTGTAGATTTCATGGCTCCCAAAATAGTACACAGACACCTGTTTTGTGTTTTTTCCAATATTGATTTGTTTGAATGGGCTGCTGATATCCATGTCGATGATGCATATTCCAGGGTCGGTCTAACTGCACCAGTGTACACCTGACTCAGGATTCGACTATCAGCTCCCCAGGTAGTTCCAGCCAGCTTCCGCATCACACTTTGTTTCCTCATATCCTTTCTGTTTGTTTCCATTATGTGATGTTTCCATGTCAGACGACTGTCAGCTTAACTCCCAAAAAGGTTGGAGTATGGGAACGGGAACGATATCATCGTTAAATTTCAGAAGAATATGATTCCATACTATATTTAGTGAAGTTTTTGTAATACTATTTTTGTTCTTTTGATTTCCTTCATACTTATCAAACCAGTAAATATATTGTTATATTCTCACAGGGAAGGTGCCATAGACAAGTTGGTGGAGCTGTACAAAAAAGCAGTCAACAAAACAGGGGTTAGTCTTTCATTCAATTTGTCATTTCATTCTTATTTGCGTTCATTCTTTACCACCAATTTTAATCACTCTTTATGATATGTGTGATCTTTGCCAAGAACGTGTATACGTTGCACATTGGTTTGGTAGGCCCCTAAACGCATAGACTTCTACACGCTTAGGACACATGCATCTGATTTCAGTCAAATTTCCTTATTCGCCTCTTACGACATACGTCGCAGGTAACAGTGGTTCTATTCTTTATACCCCAAATTTGAGCCCGGTAACCACTTGGTCAATCATTTCATTTGGGCGCGAGGGTGGTGGGTCTCTGGGGTTTACCCTTTCACTTCTGCAGATTTGTTTTCCTACGGACTTCATTGATATTGCAATATATACAGAATTAGTCAGTGTACTAGCTTTACATCATCTTAAAAAATACTGTAAATCAGTATTTCGGCTCAGAGGCATGAGAGGGTTAAGTGGTTAACTTGGTTGGTAAGAACACACGCAAACAAACAAGCATTTACAGCTGGGGGTCACTGTGTCCAAGTGGTTATGCCCTTGACTTGTGTTCAGAGGGTTATGGGTTCACATCTGGACCCCATCATTCTGTTACTGCATGCATTTTTTTCCAGAGACCCCTAGGATTGTTGCCGGAGCTACGGAGTTCGTGCTTTGTACAATACTCTCGACATGTGATGTGGCATTTTTGCTGAGAATGTCCGGGCCATATGGGGTAAACCCCTGCACAATTAAGTCAATCCTCAGGCTTTAGACCCTTTTTTAGTACGTGAGAAACATTTCTATTAATTTAGTTGCATGTACATATAAACATAACATAAACATACAAATCAGAGAAATGTCTGGTCAACCACTAGTAACAACTGTTGGGCATAATCTGGGAAGAAATAATCAAAGAATTGGGAAACAGACATTGAAGTGGGAGGCAAATAGTTCGGGGAAAAAATGAACTCCCTAGAGAGGGCAAGAAATATTGGACTCAATTCCACTTTGGAATTTTAACAATTTTCTCAGGATAGAGTGGTTATGGAGAAATTCTTTGCAAGCCTTATATAGTATACAACGGTATGAGAGAAATGCAAATATATATAAACATTACTTTTGGTTGCCTATATAATTAATCTTGTTACTTTAGTTGCATGTACATATAAACACTTTTAAAAAAATGATTTTTCCACTGATCATGATGTCTATGTAGATGAGATCGAGTTCCTAGTCCTATCAGAGACTGACCAATAAAACGTAGGTCCTCTGTTCAGGATGAAATCATATAAAAACCACTTGGGGTGTAAAATCAAACGATTGTCTGTAAAGTTACTGCATGGCAAAAATCATTAAATAGCAGTTCAAATATAATTCTGACAAAATGTTCACAATCTTCATCTTATGTCAAAGACAATCATTTTGAAGTTTATGTCAAAGACAATCACTTTGAAGTTTATGTCAAAGACAATCACTTTGAAGTTTATGAACTGTCATCATTGAGGTGATCCTGTGTAAGATTGAGATCGGAACACAGATGGTCATTTTATTGAAGTGCAATGATGAGGTTTAAATTGCTACAATATGTTAACTATTTTATTATATGTTGTGCATAAGAAAGTAATGGAAGAGTGCACTGTACCATGACATGCTTTGTATTTCAGGGATACTTGACAGACAGTGGTGTGGTCAACTTGAGCAGGGTGCAACTGATCATGTCAGGTATTTAGAGATTTATTACTAGTGACCGAGAACTGTATAAAATCTTTGCTATGTCGTAACTCTTTGAACCCTAGCCACCTGTACCCTAAAACCCATTCTCCTGAGCAAAAATAGCACATTTCAGAATGATATTAAAACACGATAACTTAGCACAATTAATAAGTACTCCATAATTTGTTATTCACTTACCCCATCAGCTCCGTTATTCCTGCTTATTATATATTTGCAGAATACTAAACTGTTTAAAATTTACTTGATATATTAATGGTCATGCTCCCGAATACTCCCAGATAATGTAGCTTGTTCTCCAGATTGAACATTATAGATTCAGTGTCATTCGATTCAAACAAGTCTCATAGTCTTCATATTCTATGTCTCATCTTCAGATTCATTCAAAACAAGTTCAACAGCTTGCTCTGTTGTTATCCTTTTAGAGTGACCATGTTCGAAATTTTCAGCATCTCTTCATCACCGAACTAATTATCTTATCAGCAAAAAAAAAAATCAAGCAAGATTGAATTTTGTGTTTATGTATAACCATGCTGGAGTTGGGTAACGTCTGATGTTTTGCAGCTGACTGTTGCAGTCATGCTGCATTTGCTATAGCTTGAATAAGGAGGTTAGGAATGATCACTCTTTCCATCTTAAAAGGTGCTGAAGTCTGCAATACTAGACCAGAAGGTGCATCAGAAACCATAGCATCATGCATCTCACACTTTTATATGATGATTGTGATGAATCTTTTGATAAAACTTATGTTGGTGATCAACCTACCAAGTCTCATGCATTTATGCTCAAAACTACACAGCATCAGTGATGAGTCCTAGACAGCAGTTAGTTTTATCATAAGAACACGTCTGAGGGTATAATCATCCAAATGGTGATCACAAGAAGAAGAATCTGTCATCCACATAATTCCTATTTTTATTTATTGTATGCCTTTTCTTTATTTCAGATTTAGGGAAACTGGAAGACCAAATCTTTAAGAAACGCAGAGAAACAGATGTGAGTGTTTCCTTCCTTTCTTTCTTTCACTTGAAATATTATTGATATATTTAAAGTTATCTCTTGTATAAACTTAGGCATCTCTGTAGCTACGTGATTAAGTCATTGCTTTGCATTCCAGAAATGTGTATTTTTTAAAGAGGTCGCTAGGGTTATTGCAGGAGCTACAGAGTTTGTGCATTGTGTAATACTCAGCAGATGATGTACCATTTCTGTAGAGAGAGACCAAGTCGTATGGGGTAAAACCCAGAGCAATGAAGTCAATCCTTCGGCTCTATAACCTTTAGCAACATCTTGTATAAAATTCAGTCTTTTGTAGCTCACACAGAGGTCCTTGCAGTTTTCTTTCCAGTGTTGTTTTTCTAGACTAATGAGTGTCTCTGTATATCATATTAGGGCAGTCTTGAAGTATGGTCTCTGCAGCTCGGGATGTCTGCGCACAGGGCTCAATTGTCAATCTTTAATTTTGCATAAATGTTTCTGTAGAAGCGATTGTGTTCTGTTCTGAAATGCAGAAAAACATATAGGCCACAGTTAATGATTTATTAACTCTTTGTGGACCAAATGCCACACTATGTGGCTTTGGGTGGAACACCTTTTTACCAGGAGCACACTAAAAGGCGTCAATGAGGAACTTTTCTATCGGTCTCCACAAATGGGAAAAACTAGCTGATGACCGAGTTATGTGGAAGACAACATTACGCAAAGGTGTAGAATTTTTCAAAAACAACTAAGCTGAAAGACAAGAGAGACAAGCAAAAACTCACAGTAAAACACTTGTCAATTGATCTTCTGTAAAGACGAAAAAAGCCACATATGCTGGACAATAAAGACTGCTTGCCCATGCAGTTGTCGCACTGTTCTCAGCTATACTTTGAAACTTTAGCTGTGAATACCTGTTTTTTTTTAGCTAGAACACATATGCTGAAGATTTGAGACCAATATTCTAACCATTTCATCTTCAGCGTATACTGTTGTATTTATGTTATGTTATGCGATCGACGTCGAGGCACATTGGGCATTCCCATGCATGATCAGTCCTACGCTGCAGCAGCCATCCCAAAGTCACCTGCTCACGGTACCCATGAAAACTTGATTCGTACATCTTCTCTCTCGACCACGAAGACAACACTGTCTGGCATATCCAAACTTAAATCCTAATTCTCGCACTGTCCAGTGTGTTTGAGACTTGCCCATATCACATAAATAAGCATGTACCACATTGATGACATCGGCTCTGTCCATACTTCTGCCAGCTTGAGCCGGGACATTGTTTGCAAGAAAGTTAACACGTTCATTGCATTGCAGAATGTCCAGGTGTGTACAGCCAAGTCATTGACTTGAGATGTGATTACCAAATGTCCTCCCATTCTGCACTGACTTCTAGATTCAATCATTTGAAGCATATTCATAGTCTTATATGATAAAATCGTATGTGTTGACTGTTGTACTAATAGTTATATCTTCTTTATTTTAGTTGATTTTATTTTGACTTTATTTGATTGTGATACATTCTTTTTTCTTTCAGCTTGATTTCAAAAGAAGAGACAAGCAGAAGAAGCAGAGAATGAAAGATGTATGTAAATAGTTGTTAAAATAGAGACAACATAAATAGCTTTTATAGTTAACATGAGTTAATTCAGTTAAGCAGGTGGTTGCCTCTGAAATAAAAAACACTGATAAACGGAAAGCAGGCCTGCATGCAGAAGTCTGTCAAAAGCATGATGCTAGGCGCCCTGACTACAGCAGAATTCATAGCGGGTAAACACAAGAAGCGGGTCTCTGTTGGCCACTTCCTTTCCACAGTTGATTCATCAGGTGACAATCTTGCAGGATGTGTTCGGCTGTCTGTGTTGTCTATGCACATGTGGGTGATGGAACTAGTTTTAGTCTGTGTAGGTACAAAAATTAGTCAGAAGCGACATACCAGGCACCCTGATCACGCCTGAATTCATAGCAGGTGACCACAAGAAGAAGAATAATATCCCACAAGATGTAGAAAATAAATAGACACATTAAAGCCAATCAAAAGATAAAATAAGAGATTGTCCAGAAAAGAATGTTTGGAGAGGTTCAACTAAAGGGTGAAGAGATGAACACGAAATGAAAGAAAATTAAGTTATTTTCATGTGTTAACATTTATTTGTTCCATCACAGCATATCGAGTGACCAAGCATGCACTATCTCAGAAACCGATCATCAGTTAAACCTGCAGCGTCTAACAGCTAAAAAGCAGAGAAGGACAAAAGAGATAGAACATCTATTTAAAAAAAATGATAGTTGTTTTTAAAAGTTCACTGTTTCATAGTTTCTATTTTGTATCTTTCCTGTTGACAGCAACAAAATGCTCAGAGACCAAAGTGGATGATGGGTGGCCAGTTTGCTCCACAGGTAATGTTTTCTCTTTTATAATATCAGTTTATTTGGTTTTTTTCCAATCTAGAAGCACTTGAGCTTTCAACTCTTCGACTCGGTGCCATGGACATTGTAACCCTTCGGTTTGGTGCCACGAATACCATAAATCTGGAGAACCTGTGGCTTTTCTGCCAGCCCATGAAATTGAACCGCACTTACAGGGGGGGCTTGTCACCTGTCGTCCAACGCGCAATGAACACGCTGGGTAGGCGGACTATAATATCAGTTATAAACATCATGTTCAGGCTTGTTATTAGTTCTCTATTAGGGTATCTGTGGTGTAGAGGTTAGGTACTCGCCTTTCATTCCAAAGGCACTTGGTTCACTCCCTCATGGAGCCATCGGGATATTTCTCCAGAGATCCCTGACCTCAGTGTAGGTGAGATCGAGTTTCTAGTCCTACTGGAGACGGATGATAAAATGTAAGTTCCCTTGTTCAAGTTCAGCATGTAAAAGAACCCTTGGCAGTTCAACACTGAGAAGAGCTGGCTGGAAAGCCTCTGCTATGGAAAAATTCATTGAAAAATAATTAATAACATTCCGTCACGATTTTCACCATCTTCTAAATTACATCGGGGACCCTCATAGTGCTATAGAGCTCATGTACTGCCACAGAGATCTTCTTCCTGTGTAAGAAAGAAGAGCACACATGGTTACTTACCGAAGTGCAAGGTTCAATCAATCAATCATGTTATTAGTTACTGAACTGACAACATATCACTCTGCCACAATCCAATAAGTGCTCGCTCTCCCCTAACAGATGTAGAAAGATATGCATGCTAATGGTTCCCATGGCTTGCTGGTTAAACACATTCCTCACTTTTTTCCTGAGACATTCACTTCTGTTTGAGCATGTAATTTCAAACTCCTTTAATTGCAGATTAGACTCGATATCAATTTGAGTGTCTTCATCCAACAAATGATTTAACTAGAAACCGAGGGATGCCCTCTTTATCTATCTTCAAATTTAAAATGCGAAAATCCAGACATTTACCTTCATCTTTGTCCCAGGTCATGCTGGGGTGAAGGGCAATGAGAGAGCGGATGCACTGACGACCGATGCGGAAATTGTGAATGGGTCTTCTATGGACAAAAGAGATATCATCAACACTCTAAGAGAAAACATACGCTCTGAAGATTTCAACGAAGCAGATAAAGAGTATTCTCTATCTCGGTTGCGTAAGTTGTGCATACCGATAGGTGTGGAAAGGCGGGAAAACCATGAGAGAAACCCCAATAGATACATCAATCAACACAGAAAGGAGTTGTTAGTCTAAACACACTGAAATATATGCTTTGGAGGAGAAACTGCGGCGGGCAGTGTGGAAACAAATTTGTGTCTGGATTTTTACAAACGGCAAAAATAGACCTCACTTTTTAGAAAACAATGACAAACTACTGAATGTATAATTGGTGCCTTGAAAAACAAAGACTAGTTTACTGTGGTTGATGGTGACATCCTGTAAAGGATATACCACGATTTTCAATTACATCTCAATGATAGAAATGTTTGTGTTTATCAATGTGAGAAATGTTATTATTAATCAGTGAAAGAAAAATATTCTAAACATTCAATATTCTACAGCAACTAGGTGGTCGGCATGGTGGATCATCTGTGGTATCAAACCCAAGACAAGCTGCTTATGATTCTCGCAGACAGAACATGTCCACATCGTCCAGACCTGATGCAACCGCAGAACTCAAGTCACTTATGTTCAGGGAGGGTGGTCAGAGAGGAGAAAAACGACGTCAAGATGAACAAGGAGGGAGAGGAGGAAATGATAGTGATGAGGAAAAGGAAGCTCCTGATGATGTTAGGTGAGCTTGTACCTCATATTCTGTTCGATATATACACATTTCTTCTGCCATCAACTTCTACTATGCAACTACTCCGGTATGTGTCATAAACAGGGTGGTGCGCTTGAGGTCGTCATTGGTTTCCCCATAGTTTGTTTTTGTTGGGTTGTTTCTATTGGCCATATTTCCATTCTCACTGCTCAGACTGTGGCAGGATGTGCTCTGGGGACTGCTTTTGTGCTCCACAGGTGCAGGCAGCGAAGTCCCTGAGACTATTCTATGGAGGTGTGCTCTGAGAGGTGTACCATTCTGCGTCTGAAGACTGGTCTGCGCTTTTCTGTTTAGTGTATTTATACTTTCGTGCTCTAGGTTGTATCCTTCATTTCTTCTTCGATCGTTCTAGGCCTGTTTTAATCATTCTCATTGTGATATATAAACAGCCACACATCAGAACGTGATGTACGTGCACCAGCCTTCAGCACCTATTGGAGCCCAGTTGCTTATCCTTCGGTGGGGTGTTCGTTTTCAGCCAGCTTTTGATTTACTAGGGTGAGCTTTCCTTAGGATTCGATCAGCTTTGCCGTATTTTGGGCTTTGTGATCTACGCCGGGACAGTGAGTTACGCTGTTTATGCCCGTTCTGACTGAGAAATATTTCTCGGGGCTTGTAAGCTTATCCTCGGACGGCGTCTTACTCGTATAAGACACCGTGTAAAGTATCAGCCTTCGCCAATGTTCAGACCCGAACTTCCTGTTTGATCCGTACATTGTCGGCCTTGCTTTACCGTACATTTTTGAGTTTGATCCGGGAAGGAACATTCTCAGCCTCTTCTAGACGCGTATTGAGTGCGTGGCAATTTGCAATTAACCTCGAAAGCACTGGCATGGGGCGAGTACAAACAATGTAGAGGGTCGTTTCAGTCGGCACTATCAACGCAACTGAGGATTTTGCGCTCGCCGCCATCACCCGCCCCAGTTATTCGGGGATGTTAGTTACGACTGCAATCGAACCTTGCCCGGTTGCCCCAAGGCTGGCAGTTCCGTTAGGCATCACCAACCTCAGTTCTTCCGGGGATGTTAATTTTAATCGCACAGTACCTTGCACGGTTTTCCCAGGGCGGGTAGTTTCGTTATGCACTAAACGCAACTTGTTCTTTTGCGCTCTGCAAACCTTGCCCAGTACATGTATCTGCACCGGGCTACCAATGCGGGGTCAGCTGCAATCTTCTCTCGCACCAACACGAGGGTAGACTTTATTCGTTACGGTCCTGTCTTATTTATTCTTGCCGACGGGCTGGCAATGTTTGCCCCCTCCTCAGGGCTTGAGCTTCTCCTACGTGGGCATACGTTTGGTCACTGGATACGTTTGGTCATCCATGTCTGAGACGTTTCGTTGCTGTTTCTTTGCGTTCAGGGACTTGGGCAATATCTTGTTGGACATCGGTCAGGAGATTTGTGCATTTTCTTTGTATGTACCTTATCGTGTTTCCGTACTTGCACTGCTACCCCTACCAGTAGTTTTTCTCTCCCCGATCCCTGCCCCTCTTGGCCAGACCGGAACCATAGTCTGTTTCCAGGGTCACCGCGTGGAGGTTGGGGGCAGGGTCTTGGTTAGCGCGCCCCGACGCTAACCCTGGCTCATGTTACCACCATGACCTCATGAGCCTTTGACCCGTATCCTTCATTTGTTTTTCTTCACATCATTCTTCTGGATTGTTTCAGAAGAGTCTTTGCTTCTGTAAAGCTTTGTGTTGTGTGGTATTGTGTTAGGCTCCCTCCAGCCCTTGCGAGTTTGTCAACTTTTTCATTTCCTGGAATGCCACAGTGTTCTGGTATATATACACATTTAAAATGGTAACCATCTCATTCCAGTTCAAAAATGTCATTTTGAGTCCATAGTCACTGCCACGAAGTCCAACATAGATGCAACAAAGCCTGCTGTATGTGGTAGAAAATGTGTTAAAAGAATGTAACCACCACTATATGATGTTTACACAGAATGATTGATATGTTCCTACGTTAGTTTGTTTTTGTAAAAGTTTGTTGTTTGACTATGTACAGTTGTTCAACTTACACATCAACTTGATTGTTCTGTTTCTAACCAGATTGTGGGAAGATGGCTGGAAGGACAGATACTACAAATCTAAGTTTGATGTTGATGCTGATGATCAAGAATTCCGTTACACAGTGGTAAGTTGACATTGATCATTAATTGTTATGTAGTAGTTTGTTATGTAAAGGTTATTTGTTAGATTATCTAAATAAGGGTCTAAAGACTGATTGATTTCATTGCACTGGGTTTCTCCATGTGACCCTGTCCCTCTAGGCAGAAATAGCAAGTGTTTTGCCAACAGTTGTTGCATAGCTCTACCAACAATCCAAGGGGTCTCTAGAAAACATTGCACATGTAACTCTGTCTGTATTCAAACCTACCTTGTGGTGCTGGGGCCTGCAGGGGAAGCAAAGATGGAGGCAAACAACATAAAGGAGAGCTGGAGGGAGCTACATGAGATTGAAGTAGATAGCATGAGTTGGTTGAAGGTCTATGCCCTAATCAGGGTTATAAAGGCATGAGAGGGTAGTCGTGCAAGCACTGAACTGATGAAGTAGATAGGAGAGAAAAACTAACAAAAATGTAATACAAATCATTTGTTTCTCTGCAGGCACAACATTATGTCCGAGGTCTATGCTGGGTGTTACGCTACTATTACCAGGTTAGTACAACCATTGTTTGTTATGAAGATTCTTCTATGGGTCTGTTTGCTTCTTCTACTATGCTTTTGAGAGAGCGGACATGCTTGCATTGATTGTTGGGGAATTTAGAATGGATGAGCCTGTGTGTTGCTGGGGCTCGCAAGGGGAACAAAGAATAGAAACACTGTGACCTACAAGGTATGTCGTAAGAAGTAACTGAGATATCGATCTAAGAAAGCTACCCTAGTAAATAAAAAGCTTTGCAGAAATCAGATGTGCTGGCCTACTTGTAGGCGCATAACTGGCACAAGGTACAATCGCTCTTAGGCGTAGATCACATACTAATCACAAAGAGTGGTTAACAAGTAGTCGATATGGAGCGTTTGAAGGATGGGTACGGGGATGTTCTTTGGTCTCTTGGTGAATACTGTTGGATGAGGACACTAAAATTGATGTTGAATCAATTCAGCGATTTAGTGAATTTGTAATTACACATTGTACAAGTAAAGCTTGAGAGGGCAGAGAGATTAAGTGTGTTTAACCAGCGAGTCACAGGAACCATCAGTATCCACACCCTTTGACATGTGTTGGGGAGACTGAACACCTATGGGTCTGCCCGAAGTGCTGTGACATGAGTTCTGTAACCAAATTGAACGTTTTCTGCTGGATTCATTCCAGTTTCTTTCAATTTAGAATATCTTCATTGCACTTTGGATATGTCCATAGGTTCTCTGATCTCCTGCGCAATATCTCCAACGGCATCCAGCAACTAACTGTACCAGTTTGATATTGCGCTGTTCTTTTCTGGCTACTTCAATCTGATCCTTTTGCAAGCTATCAGTTGGCGTGGATTGGTTTAAATAAATATTCTCTTTGTAGGATTTGTTGGCGCTCTGCGTCTCCTCCATCCAGGAAATTACTTCGGTCATGACCTTGACTTGTTCACAATCAAGTTTGAAATTAGTTACTTTATATATTTGTTTAACATTTATTATTGGATAAGTGAATTAAAAACAGAGACTCAAATGGTTTGGCCACTTGGTCAGAATGAACCCGAATAAACTAGTTGCAAGAGCGTACAACCTCAAAATGGAATCATCAAGAGGAAAGGGCAGACCAAGAAAAGATGGGTTGATGGAGTTACAGACATCTTAAAACTCCACAATACCACACCATATCAAGCGACCGAGCGTGCATTATCTCGAAAACCGATCATCAGTTAAACCTGCTACGCCTAGCGGCAAAAAGCAGAGAAGGACAAAAGAAAGAAAGAAAGATTGGATAAGTCGGTTGAATGTATTTGAAAATAGACATCTGAAAAATAATTAATATAAAATGGAATGAATTCAGAAGTGATGAAATATCTGATCAACCACTAGTAACTGTTATAAGAAAGAAAATATGGAGATATGTTGTGCATACCTTGAGAAGAATGGATTAAAGAATACCAAAGCAGGCATTGAATTGGAAGGCAAAGGTTTTAAGAAAGAGAGGACACCCTAGGAAAACCCTGAAACAAACTTTGCTGAAAGAGGGGAGAAATATCTGACTCAGTTCCCATGGAAGAAATTGAGCGAGTTGTCCAGGATAAAGCAGTCTTGAGAAATTATTTGCAGGCCCTATGTAACGTATAACAGTGCTAGAGGAATATATATATATATATATATTTATTATGTGTGTTTTCTTTGCGCAGATACATACATATATATTTGTATTCTAGTAAAATGTTAGAAAGATTTAACTGTATACTATTTGTTTACAGGGCTGTGCATCCTGGAAATGGTATTTTCCATACCACTATGCTCCGTTTGCTTCAGACTTTGTCAACATCGGGACTTACCAACGACTTTGAGAAAATACAAAACCTGTAAGTGTTCCCCATTTGTGTTAGGTCTTGTCAACTTCTCAACATTTCCACAGAATTTTTAATCTTTGTATATTTAGAATCAGCCTGTGTGATGCCGGGGATCACAAGGAGAGCAAAGAATAGTACCACTGCTACCTACAATGAATGTCGTAAGAGACGACTGATGTTGGACCTAGGAAAGCTACCCTAGTAAATAAAAAGCATATAAGAAATCGATGTGCTGGCCTACTTGTACGCGCATAACTGGCACAACGCACAATCGCTCTTAGGCTCAGATCACATAAAAATCACAGAGTAGTTTAACAAGTGGTCAGTATGGAGCGTTCGAAGAAGTATATAGAAACAGCTGTGTATACACAATGAAACTGTTGACTGCTATCTCTCCAGGTTTGTGAGGTGGTGGATTAAGCCTTTATATTGCTGAGGCATGCATCTTTCAACCTAAGATGGATGTCTTTTTTTGGTTATATCTGAGCTTACTGGCATATTTTTTTGGGTGTGGTTAGGGACGTCCTAAAGATAACTGTTGTGTATTGTGTTCTGGTATGTGTGTGTAGTCCTGAGGACTTTAAGCTGATCTGGTGTGTGTGGTTATCGCTGTTGTTAGTTTTGTCTGAAGTCAGATTTTATGTTGGCTGACTGGCATGCTGCTGGTAATCATATCGGAGAATTGGCCCTGTATCAATCTGGTTTGTTGAACTGCCTAGGTGATCTTCCCGAGAAGAACTGTGTTCTTGGATTAAATGTGGGCTCATTAGCATCTTGGTCTGGGTGTAGACCTAATAAGGACTGTTGGTCTGGTAAATGTCGTTTTAGCGCACTGAAAAGTGCCAATTGCCCTGGTAAGGGTAGAGCTTCCAGGTGTTGTTGCCAGAAATTGATGCTGACCTCTCCAGATGTCAATCATTTGATGATGTCAGAAAGGTATTTCATCCTCTAAGGCCAGAAAACTAGTAGTCTCCTTCTTCTCATTTGCTGTTGTTCAATATCTACACAATAAGTCAGGTTCTCTCTCTGAGACCCCTAAGATGCTTCTACACTGTTCATGCGTTGTGCAGTTCTCTTGGCAGGTGACATGTTATTTCTGCTATGAGGGGCCGATCCATATGGAGTAAAATCCTGGTGCAATAAAGTCAATCTTTCGCTTTAGACCATTTTTAGTTAAATGAGAACTCGCCGAAGAAAACTGCATGTCACTGGAAATCACAATCAAAGGAAGAATATGTAGATGGCTAGGACATGTGTTGCAGAATGCCACCAAACACTTTGGTACAGGAAGATATTTGGTAGACAACATTTGAGAAAGGACAGTACATACATAGGAAACCTTGAAGAATTTAGTGGAAAGGGAAATGAAAGAGTGTGGACTGACCATTGGTAGAAATGCTGCAGACTGGCGACAATAAGGATAACTTGTGAATGCATTATATGTCAACTATAACATGAAGGGGATATCGATTTATGTGTCTGTGAATGTCTGGTTATGTCTGTCTCAGCGTCTAAGAATACCCTTTTTTAAAAACTGAATAGAGTCACGGTCAATGGACTCGAAGTCCTATTTGTTTTTGATCACTTCTTTGCTATCACTATTTTAATAATTATACCGCCAGGCGCATTCTTATGATGAAGTCAACTGTTGTCTGGAGCTCATCCCTGGTGCCATGTAGTTTTGAATGTAGTGTTGTGTTGTAGGACTAGCATCCCTGTCTAGGTCAGAGATGACACGGGAGATGAAGACAATCGTAGCCTGTGTAAGTGTTTATTTAGTCTGTTATGCCCTGTCCTGAGACAGAAGATGATGGTCTGTCGTATGTGTGATAGACGTTGGATAGTTTCGGTTTTTTGGTCCCTCAAAGTGGCATGAGTACTTGCATAGTAGTTCCTGCAACAATTTAACCAAAAATCTGCTGTTCTGTGGATTTGAACCTCCAGCAACTTGTACGCAAGCTCAGTTCATTGCCACCGAGCTGCGCCAACTCCAGATTATGAAGTGTGTGTGTGTCTGTAGGCATGCTTATTGTTGGAAGAATGTGTCAGTACATGTATGTATGTGTGTGTATAAATCTGACTAATTTTGTGTGTGTGTGTGTGTGCTTTTATATGAGTATATGTACACATGTGTCTAATCTAGTTATTTTTGCGGTTGAGTACTTTTATACGAATATGTGTATCTGTATACATGTTTCCCGCATCTTGTCCCATGCTTACTTCTTGTGTGCCTGACTTGAAAATTATGTTGTCTCGTCTACCAGTTCCAGCCCCTGGAGCAGCTGATGGGTGTATTCCCAGCTGCAAGTAAGAAACATCTTCCAATCACCTGGCAGACACTCATGACAGATCCAGTAAGTCAGATAAGTTAGCAAAGCTGTGCCACTGCACTCCTGTCAAACCTATAGTTGCTTAATCTCTTCCAGCATGTACATGGTGGAAGCCCAAATGCTGATGGTTTCTGTAACCTGTGTTTTGTTACTTATGTAGGTCATCGTGGAGTGTTTATTGTAGTTCTTGAAAGTTTATTTTCAATATAATTCTTTTCAGTGTTTGCCTTTTTTAGGATATAGATTTAGATATAGATATATGTTGCCGGAGCTACAGAGTTTGTGCTTTGTGCAATACTCTGGGCCATTGGTGTGCCATTTCTACGGAGAGAATCTAAGCCATATGGGGTAAAACCCGGTGCAATGAAGTTAATCCTTCGACTTTAGACATTTTAGATATAGATAAGTTTCCTTTTTAGATATAGATAATGGAATATTTCCTTTTAGATATAGATAATGGAATATTTCCTTTTAGATATAGCTAATGTAATATTTCCTTGTAGATATAGATAATGGAATATTTCCTTGTAGATATAGATAATGGAATATTTCCTTTTAGATATAGATAATGGAATATTTCCTTTTAGATATAGATAATGGAATATTTCCTTGTAGATATAGATAATGGAATATTTCCTTGTAGATATAGATAATGGAATATTTCCTTGTAGATATAGATAATGAAATGTTTCCTTTTAGATATAGATAAGTTTCCTTTTTAGATAAAGATAATGGAATATTTCCTTTTAGATATAGATAAGGGAATATTTCCTTTTAGATATAGATAATGGAATATTTCCTTGTAGATATAGATAATGAAATGTTTCCTTTTAGATATAGATAAGTTTCCTTTTTAGATATAGATAATGGAATATTTCCTTTTAGATATAGATAATGGAATATTTCCTTGTAGATATAGAAAATGAAATGTTTCCTTTTAGATATAGATAATGGAATGTTTCCTTTTAGATATAGATAATGAAATGTTTCCTTTTAGATATAGATAATGGAATGTTTTTTTTTAGATATAGATCATGGAATGTTTCCTTTTAGATATAAGTAATGGAATGTTTTCCTTTTAGATATAGGTAATGGAATGTTTTCCTTTTAGATATAGGTAACGCCCGAGTGGTTACCGGGGCCCAGATTTGGGTGTAAAGAATAGAACCACTGTTACCTGCCACGCATGTCGTAAGAGCGACTAAGGAGGTTTGGCTGAAATCGGATGCATGTGTCCTAAATGTGTAGAAGTCTTATGCGTTTAGGGCCTACCAAACCAATGTGCAACGTATACACGTTCTTGGCAAAGATCAAGCATATCACAAAGAGTGATTAAAATTGGTCGTAAAGAACGAACACGAAGAAGAAGATATAGGTAATGGAATGTTTTCCTTTTAGATATAGATAATGGAATATTTCATTTTAGATATAGATAATGGAATATCCTATTCTATATCTTATATATGTTTGGTAATATAATTTCCATTATTATTTTTATTTCCCAACAGGAGTCACCTATTATTGACTTCTACCCTTCAGATTTCAAAATAGATTTGAATGGGAAAAAATTTGCATGGCAAGGTGAGTTGGTGACTGTACAATTATTTGATGTTCTTGCGAATTTTTGTTTCCTTTTGAGGGTTTCCTGAGAATAGACAAGTTTGACTAATGATGAGAGCCACAGTAGCATAGTTGTTAGTGAACTAGTTTCTTAGGCTAGTGGTCTGGGTTCAATTATACAGTTTTTCCGAATCCAACAAACCACTATCTTTATTGTCTCGTATCAGAGCTGCTGAAATTGTATAACCTAGTATATCCTTTACTATGTCACAGTCATATCTGCCTTGTATATTCTCAAGCATAGTCCAAGAGTCTAATATGATAACCTTCATTGGATGTATCCTAACTATATGGTTTGAATACTTTGCTAGAATCACATTGAATGTATTGGTTTTGACTACTTTGATGTTTTTTTTTCATAAACCATGTCTATTTTGATTATATATTTTTTATTATAGGAGTTGCACTATTACCATTTGTTGAAGAGACTAGACTACGCAAAGCACTGGAAAGTGTATACCCTGATTTAACTACACTGGAAAGTAGGTTACACCCATTTGTTTCAGTTTCAATATAAATATATCTATTTTATAACATTTGGGGGGTGTCAGCATGGCAGTAAAATAAAAGTGAAGAATCTGTTTTCATACCATGGAGTATATCGGTGAATCAAGTGTTAGGTTCATATTTTACTTTGACCCACAGCTCAGGATGGATGTAGGGATCAACATCGACTGCCTTTACTTCCCAGTGTTTCATGGGTTTCAGGATTGGGTGACTCTTCTTCTTCGCATTCGTTCTTCTATGTGACCAATTGAATCATTCTTATTGTGATATATAATTGATCTTTGACAAGAACGACTAACGTTGAATTCCTGTTAAGTAGGCACCTATTTGTATATGGTACCATACACATGTAGGTCAGAGCTTTCATTTTCATCCTACGGAAAATGTTTTTAGTCTGTCATGCTGACAGTCAGTCCCCACACTTCCCCTTCCTTCATGTGTACAAGTTCTCTTTAATGATCCGTTTGACGACAGATTGAGTGACAAAACGGAGGTCCGTTTCAAGTTGAGCATGTAACAGAACCATTGGCAGTTGAAATTTGATAAGAGTATGTTGCTTAGCTGCTGTCCAGGAAAAATTCATGAAAAAATATTAAAATATAATTCCTACAGTTTCCACCATCTTCAAAATTACATAGAGGAAGCCTCGCGTTGCTACAGAGCTAGTACGCTGTCGCTGAGATTTTCTTGTGTCAGAAAAAGATAAGAGCACAAATGGTTATTCACTGAAGTGCAATGATGATAGTGTCTAGATATTTGAACAACCTGTGTGGTGCCGGGGTCCGCAAGGGGAGCAAAGAATAGTACCACTGCAACCTACAAGGCATGCCGTAAGAGGCGACTGATGTAGGCCCTAGGGATGCTACCCTAGTAAATAAAAAGAAGCACAGAAATCGGATATGTTGGCCTACTTGTGGGTGCATAACTGGCACAACGTACAATTCTCTTAGGCTCAGATCACATACAAATCACACAGAGTGGTTGCCAAGTGGCCGATGTGGAGCGTTTGAAGAAGAAGATATTTGAACTGTGTGTAATAACAGATGATAGTTGAACTATCAGGAGGCTGGTTCAGTGTGCAGGCAATGAACTGAATCACTACAAGCGTTAGCAATTTGCAGAATTACACTCATCTTTGTTCCAGACCAAATTGTCGTCCATGGCAGTTAGAACAGACAGCCTGGCTGACTCTGCCACCATATCAAGGGGTCAGCCAATGGATAGAGCTGACATTCTGAAGCCCTCACAAAGTGTGGTCACAAAGAGGATTTTCATTTGAACCAAATCCATGTCAACTGCTAGATTACAAGAGCTTGGAATCAAGGTTTAAGTGATCAGAAAAGAACAGCACAATAGATATATGAGTAGACTCATCAACCAACATGATACAGGTATGGTTAGTCACTAGACGCTGTTGGAGATAACGTGAAGGTAATCGGAGCACATATGGTCCAGGGTGTAGTGAAGATATTACAAACTGAAACTGCTTCTTATCCTCTCTTAAGATCACCATGTTTTTTTTTCTTATACAGTCTTCACCTTCTCCAGCTTCTCTTCCTTACTTGTTGTGATTGTTGGCTAAGTTAGAGGTGTACATTTTCATTTATTTAATTTGTCTTTTTGTAAAGACACAAAAAATATTATGTACTATTGTCTTAACACTTTCCTTAGGAAAAAGAAATATCAGAGGAGAGGACAGACTTTTCATTGGAATTCACCACCCAGCGTATGCATTCTTGGAAGGCCTGTATGAAGGACAAACAACCACAGAAGTAAGTCAATGTACTCATACATACTTAACAAAATTACCAGCAATGATGAAAACATTACAAATTTTGAATATTCTGATTCCATAATTAGCAACAACAGAGATTGTACAAAAGAAAATAACATGCACAGAATAAAGCCTGCTCAGACTGCACAGTGTATGTGTTCGACTGAAACACAGACTACAGAGCACATCCAACAGTCATGTCCATCATACATACATCAACGAAACGAAACATGGCCTCATGAACGAAGCTTACAGAGCAAGCTATGGGAACTCCCAGAACTCCAATTGACATGCAGCTTCATAGAGGCACCCATCTCATGATTTAGATGAGCATATGAAACCGAACGCAAAGAAGAAGAACAATTACAGCAGATTGAAGGAGATTATATTTGAATCAAAAAATGGGTTAAAATATTGTTGACATAGAAAGACTTGTGATGAAAAACCGTACTGGAGGAAAGTTGTATGTCAAGCAGTCAAGAGAAAGACAATGGTATAATTAAACAGGAAACCTCTGAAGTCAGAGTAAGGTGTGCCTGAATGGCAAAGGATGATAAGGATAGTAAGCATTTACGCAAAAAGCAGTCAGATATGCTATATTAGTATACACCTGATTTCGGCCAAACAAAGAACATTAAAAAAATTTTGACGAAAGCTATTAGATTCACAAAATGCCTGTGTGTTACCGCGGTTCAAAAGGGAGCAAAGGATAGTGACACTCACCTACACGGTAAGAGGCGACTGAGGTTGGGGCCTAGGAAAGCTACCCTAGTAAATAAAAAGCGTGCAGAAATCAGATGTGCTGATCTACTTGTAGGCGCATAACTGGCACAACGACAATTGCTCTTATGCTCAGATCACATACAGATCACAAAGAGTGATTTAACAAGCGGTTGATATAGAGCGTTTGAAGAAGAAACATAAAGAACATTCAGTTAGAATGGAATGTCTGTAAGAGACAGAAGATGTTTAAAGGTTTATTAGTTCAGGTTTGGTTGTGAAGATGTCACTTGTGCTGATCTGATTTTATTGTTTCATTTCAGCCTGTACCTATAGACACAAAGTTGACACAAGGAATGGCAGGCAACGTTTGGTGTGATGACTACAATATAGAGAAAGATGGGTGAGTTTTTGTAGCAATAGATGGGGTGTGATGACTACAATATAGAGAAAGATGGGCAAGTCGTAATAGCAACATCAGTTTACAAAACGGTAAAGATAACATACACAAAATAATGCTAATATATTTTCCTCCAACACTTCACACTTAAGGCAAGCAGCAGAAAAGAAGGAGTTAATGTGCTGAGGTAAATATTAATACACATTTCGTAACCTATTGAACATAACTTTCTTATTTGTTACAGAGTTGTACCGACACCGTTGCCTGGAGTACCGGATATATATAACAACAAGTGTATGACGTAAGTTTCATTTCTCTTTATGTAGACACTTTGAAATTTATTGAGAAACAAAGAATGAAGTGGTTCGGCTGTTTAATAAGAATACAACCAAACTCCACTGTAAACAACATTCTATGGAACTGCAAGTTATATAGTTTTAAAACTAAATTACAAATTTATTTTCAATTGCAATGTTGTATCAATGTTAACATATGACTAAAGACGGAGAAAGTAAGTTGAATGCATTTGAAACTCTGTAAAGAAACAATGTAATGAGTTGAAAATAGTCACGTTGACATACAAATTCCTGCATGATTTTAAAAATTCTGTACTGCCTCCCGTACCGCTTTTCAGGACAGTGGGGGGTAACATGAGCCTGAGGAATTTAATGGCCACATGGCTAGTGATGTCACCGCAAAACTGTTGTGGTTATGATTTTTCTTTATGCCCCAGACAGAAAAAACTTCTTTCTGACCGGAGTCGAACTTGGGTCTCCTGAATGGGATGCGGCACCATAATTTATTCGGCCAGATGCTCCTTTCTGTATGAATAAGCCTGCGTAAGTGTCATGATTCCGGTTTTGGGACATCCACATTTTCACTGAAACACAGACAGACAACAATAATTAGTTGAATATAATGAGATTCACCATACATTCTGAGATTCACCATACATTCTGAGATTCACCATGCATTCTGAGATTCTCCATACATTCTGAGTTGACTCATACACTTTCATGAGATTCTACCAGACTTCTGAGATTCACATACATTCTGAGATTCACATACATTCTGAATTCACATACTTCTGTTCCATACATTCTGATTCACCTTACATTCTGAGATTCACCATACATTCTGAGATTCACCATACATTCTGAGATTCACCATACATTCTGAGATTCACCATACATTCTGAGATTCACCATACATTCTGAGATTCACAATACATTCTGAGATTCACCATACATTCTGAGATTCACAATACATTCTGAGATTCACCATACATTCTGAGATTCACCATGCATTCTACTGATGTCTTCCACAGAGTGTGTTATCATGATCTGAAGTTTGACTCAGATCACCTGTTCAAGGCTGTAGTTTTACCAGGAGCTGTGTAAGTAAACTTAATAACAGAAGTAGTTATGTATACAGGTTTATATTGGGTAATACTTCTTCTTCCTTCTTCGTTTCACTAGATTGAGATTTCGGATTCTTTAATAAAGGCAGCCGTCTGCCTCAGATTATCAGCCACGCCATACAGTTTGTCTTGGACGCTGGTGTAAGTGGGCCACCTCTTCTCAAGTTTGCATACTGGGGGCAGTTCCGTAGGATATAATTCCTATGATTTGTGCTGACCTCTTCTCGCAGTAAGTTTTGTCCAACCTCGTGATGGTAGTTCTGACATTCTTACTGCGTGGCTAAATCTCCGAGGCAGATTGGCAACCGTAGAATCCGTTATCCCATTCCTCATTGTGAGGGTCGTTGCACCATGTTATGCGCCTTACGGCCTGGTGCATCCGTTTTCTGCAAGCATTTGTTTCGGGTTAGCATTCCCAGCGGATACATGCATCCGATCTCATCCAGACCTCCTTAGTCACCTCTTACGACATGCGTGGCAGGTAACAGTGGTTCTATTCTTTACACCCCACATTTGGGCCCCGGTAACCACTCGGGCGATATTGGGAATACGATGTTAGGCCCCATGTTTTTCATTGACTATTGGCACGCAGTGGGTGATGTGGTCAACATCACGCCGTCCATCATACATATACTTTCCAGTTATTTTTCTGGTACCCAATTAAGGCTGGGTGACCTTTGAGCCATAACGGTTAGAAAAATGTCTCGCCCAATGTTTACTTGAACCCAGACCTTAAGACTAAGAAGCGAGTTTGTTAACAACTATACTACTTCATCTTCATGTAGGATAAACACATATCTGAATTTTGGTCAAGATTATGAGACTTGGGCAGCCCATGTGGAATGCATTTACTGTCTTCTTCTTCTTCCATAAGTACTTGGTCCATCACCTCTAAGTCGGAGAAGGCATACCTGTATGGCGTGGGACACTGATAAAATAGAAAGTATGCTTTCACACAAAAATCTGTCAGAGGTGCCATACCCTGACTATGCCTGAATTCATAGCGGGTCAAGATAGAATAAGAAGTGCTTGATCTATGATTTCCTGGAATAGAGTGCTCAACACACTGGATTTGTACACAGCAACCAGGGTGTTGACAGTCAGCATGCTATCTATCCATGTCTGTGCCTGCTGGCATTAGCACTCAGGGATCACATAACTTTCGGTCACCAACATCTTTACTCTTTTTTCCAGACTAAGCTTTACTATAATGTAGTTTGAACTGTTATATGATCTGTTTCATGGCGTTATGCTATGAGTGTCAAATCTAGACGCTGCCATCAAATTATAGAAGAAAATTAGTCATGACAGAGATGAAGTAACTGCAGAATACTGGAAGTAACAAGAAGAGACTGATTTTAAAATGAAGAGATCAGAAAAATAGTGTGGGTACAACACTTGTACTCAACTTCATCAAGAAACAACAAAGTAAATGGCTGGGCCACAAAAACATCCAACGGACAGTGTGCCTCAAAGAACAATGCTACTCAGATACAGTGATAAAAAATGAAAGATCACCCTTGCGAAAGATGACCCGCATAAATAACAGGCAGTGAAAGACACCATGTAACAACATGAGCCCGTTCTAGAGGTTAGGCAACCCAGAGTTTGGAAAGAAGAAGAGTTTAAAGTGTTAAGTCTATCTTTAATCTTCCTTATTACTGAGCTTTATTATAATATATTTGTGTTCTACTCTTTATCAATATAAGAAAAACTGCAGTAAACTGTGTAGCAATGACAAAACTTGTAAAAACAAGAATACTGACATGTTTTGTTTTTACATGTTTTGCAATTGTTTTAAATTTGCTGATTTTAAAAACTGTCATCATACTGCCTGTAATACCGCTTTTTTGAACGGTGTAGCATTGAGGGGACATGAGCATGTGAAATTTAATGGCTAGTGGGGGGACTGCCTAGAGTAGTTGATAGTAGCTCGGTCTGCTAGCTGTGAGACGCCTCATAGCTCGGGTTTGAACCTACTGTCCGGCATTTGTTCGAGTCCCCTGGTCTTACTCAGGACGATAACGTGAGTACCTCTGAAGTAGGAGAAAATCTGCCTGTATGGCGAGGGAATACTAATTACGAGTACATTGAGCACACGGCTGCCAGTGTAAAGTAATTTACAATGTGCATGCTGCTGCCATTGTAAGAAATTGGAAAACGGATTTTCACGCAAAAATCAGTTTCAGAGATGAAACTTCGTCTGAGTTGAAAGCGGACGAAAAAAAAAGAAAAATGGCTAGTGCAGTCAAAGCGCAACTGTTCAAGTGAGGTTTTTCTTTATGTCCCAGACAGAAAAAACTATGTGGCTTTACCTGGAATTGAACCCGGGTCTCCTGAATAAAATCCCACACTCTGATCCAATCGACCAGATGCCCCACTTTTTAATTTGAACTTGCATGTATTGTGTGTACATATATGTTATAACTGTGTTGCAGTATGCACACTGAACTCTTACTATTAATATCATCATTTAGAATGCCAGCACCAACTCTCAAAGCTGATGACTGGAATAATAAAAACCCTAACCAGCGGTACAGACCTCAAATTGGGTTCCAGCCTAACAGTGGTTACCGTGACAACAAGGATATGTCTGCTGCCAAAAACATGATCAGGTAAACCTTTGTGTTACTACTGCTGCTGCTGCTTCTTCTTCTTCTTCAGTGTACCAGCACAATTTTGTATTCTTGTACTTTAATAAAATACCATGTAGTCTTTTTGGTTTTTGTTTTTTTCCGCTGTTCAATGTCTACACAATGAGTCCGGTTCTCTGGATGTATGTTGTTGTGTTTGTTAGTTGATCAAGGCTTCCAAACAGCTTTGCAGTGATGTTTGTCTTTTTATGTTCTTGTCGTCATCAGCATCAAATTGCTTGTCCTGAGCAGAACTTTGCCATCTTAACAGTCCTTTGGAATTTCTCTCATAGGCCAGATGTCCCCTTTTTTGCAGCCATCATGTTCAAACCATCAGTTACATCTTGAATCCATATTCGCCGTGGTATTCCTCTTTGCTGGGATGCCTCCTTCCATAATGGTCTTCTCCAACCCTTTGTGTCTCTTAATATGTCCAAAATACTTCCATTTTCTCATTATTTTTTTGGGTAGCTTCAATCCACACGTGTGTTGCCGGGACTCAAAAGGGGAGCAAAGAATAGTAACAATGAGACCTACAAGGCATGTCGTAAGAGATGACTACGGTATGGGCTTAGGGGAAACTGTTACCCTAGATAACTGGCACAAAGTACAATTGCTCTTAGGCTCAGATCACATACAGACCACAAAGAGTGGTTTAACAAGTGGTCGATATGGAGCGTTTGAAGAAGAAGTAGCTTCAGTCAGTTGTCTTTGATTTTGAGTTATTTCTGGATACATCTATTTGATCTCTTCTCTGTCCATGGCATACAGAGGACTCTTCTGTAACAATTATTTTCAAAAACACATATATGTTTCGACACTATCTTGTTTTCTTCTCTTCCACAATTTACTTCTTTATAGAAGTGTTGGGGAAACTGATCATGTGTGTGCTTGATATAAGGCACTTTGTAAGCTGATATTCATTTTCATAAGGCTGTTTTTGATGCCGTTGCTCCATCTTTTCCATGGTCTTCCTCTTGTTTTGTACTCGTTAGACTTTTTCTGGGTGGCTCTCTGTGGTAGGCGATATCAGGGCATTCTTGTCAGGTGTCCAAACCATTTAATCTGTTTTTTTTATGAATTGTTGACTGGTTTGCATGAAAGAAAGAAAAGGAACCCTTTCATACCTCGTGGTATATAGGTCAATACAGTGTTAGTCCTGTATTTTTCATTGACCGTCGGCACACGATGGGTGATGTGGTCAGCATCACGCCGGCCGCCTTTACTTTCCCAGAGCATGTCTGGTACCCAGTTGAGGTTGGGTCGACCTGAGAGCCGTCACGGTCTGGAAAAATTCCACGCGCATTGCGGGAGCTGAACCCAGACCACCAGCCTTGCGGAACGAGTTCACCAACAACTACGCTACAGTGGCTCTCCGGTTTGCATGACTATCTTGTTAAATGTCTGTTAATAGTTGAATACACAAATTCTATTTGTAATCTCCCTTGTGCCATCTATTTGATGTCAGTTTAGTGATCTCATGTTTATTATGATAGTGTATGTGTCAGAAAATTGAGGTTTTCAAACTGTGGATATACAGTTTAGTTGAATGAATCACATGAAAGGAAAGTATTATCAATATAAGAGAAGACTGCCATAAAACTATGTAGCAAAGGCAAAACATGTAAAAACAACAAGGTAATAGTTTTACAAAAACCAAGACACTGTGACATTTTCACCAAAATTTGTGGCTCACTGTCTGTTGGTAATCTGCTTATGTCACCAAACCATTTAATTTTCTATTGCTTGATAAAGTTCAGTATTGATGTTGTACCCACTTTTTGTTTTAATTTCTAAGTCTCTTCTTGATACTCTCAGTATTCTGCGTCAACAATTCATCTCTGTTCTGACTAGTTTTCTTCTATCGTTTGATGTCAACTTCCAGGTTTGACACTGATTGCTTAGTGTAGGGAGAAAGATTGTGTTGTACAATGTACTTTTAGTGTTCATAGTGACATGCTTGCATTTCAAAATTGGTGACATTTGCCATATGATTTGATTTGTTTTACTGCATCTATGTTGGTTTTAGTTAGTTATTCTTCCACTTGGTTAAAAAATTCTCCCCATATCTGTAGTCTTTAACTTGATAAAAATTGTGTCGTATACTTTACAGGGCATCACCATCAGCCATAGTAAATGTGTCACCGATTTTCTAATCACCACTTATACATAGTAGTTTGCCATTACTTTCTGAATTGTGAATTTTATTTTTGCATCAGCCACAGTAAATGTGTCACCGATTTTCTAATCACCACTTATACATAGTAGTTTGCCATTACTTTCTGAATTGTGAATTTTATTTTTGCATCAGCCACAGTAAATGTGTCACCGATTTTCTAATCACCACTTATACATAGTAGTTTGCCATTACTTTCTGAATTGTGAATTTTATTTTTGCATCAGCCACAGTAAATGTGTCACCGATTTTCTAATCACCACTTATACATAGTAGTTTGCCAATTATTTCTGAATTGTGAATTTTATTTTGCAGTCCATAAAAATCCACAGTAACTAATTTCTTCCAAACTGCCTACAGTGGACCAGGTACTCTTGGGTTGTGATCGAGATCACTTTCACCAACTCACAAACGCCCACTTAAATTGATATTCTTCTTACGCTCCATAATGACCACCTAGTAAATCACTCTTTGCGATTTTATGTGATCTGAGCCTAAGAGCGATTGCACGTTGTGCCAGTTATGCGCCTACAAGTAAGCCAGTATATCCAATTTCTGCGATGCTTCTTATTTACTGGGGTATCTTCCCTAGGCCCCTACTGTAGTTGCCTCCTACGACATGCCTTGTAGGTCACAGTGTTACTATTCTTTGCTCCCCTTGCAAGCCACAGCAATACTCAGGTGAAAATATATATATATGTATGTGCACTTTTCTATTTAAAAACATATATTCACCTTTTGTTCCAGGAATTCGTCAGGCGGAGGAAATCAGGGTTTCAGAGGAGCTGGTATAATGGGGGCAGTTCCAGGAAGCTACGGAAATTCTCAGCAGTCGAGAGCTTCCAACAATCATGGTTATCAGAGAGGTCACAGCAGTCAAGGTCAGTGGGTTCATTCATTCATTGTGTAAATATAAATTTGTTGCAAGAGTAGTTACTTCATCATGTAACCTTCACAAAAATCCATTTGAAAAAATTAATTAATTCCTAAAAAAATGTTCTACCATCTTCAAAATTACATCGGGACCCTCAGGTGCTACTGAGTTCACCCACTGTCGCTGAGATTTTTGGTGTCAGAAATAGACCTGAGCAGACATGGTCATTCACTGAAGATCCAATCAATCGATCCAACCCTTTGTGTCTCTTTATATGTCCAAAATAAGATACTTCAATTTTCTTATTTGTAACATCAGCCAGTTTCTTTGATTTGGAGTTTCCTTCTGTATAGATCTATTTGTTATCTTCTCTGTCCACAATATATAAGGAGGACTCTTCTGTACCACTTACATTCAAAAGCATATATATACATAATCAGAATGCATGTCCTCTGATTTCTGCCAAAAGAGACTGTGCAACTATGAGTCTAACTGTAGTGACTTAGATACTCATAACTAATAACGCATGTTGAAATAAATTGGGATGTAGGATAAGAAGTCAGTGCAAGAAGTGGAATAACAGCGCCCAGAGAACAATGTGAGCGCAAGTGACAAAGAAAAAAGGGGCGGGCCCAGTCGGTGGACAAGGGCACAAGCAGAACAATAACTGCGTTTTCCCTTGCAGAGAACTACTACTGCCTTGTAGTTCGATTGGGGACAATCAAAGGCTAGCGGAGCAAACCATACACAAAACTGGACGGCAGGCAAACCTAATAGTCCAAAAAAAGACTGGTAACCTGAACAGATGTCGCTCAACAATCCGGGAGGGAAGATTGTCTGAGGGTAGCTACCCTAAAAGAAAATAGCAATCTCCTGCCTTGCAGGTCGGCTGGGACAGCCAAGGCTGACGGAAGCGAACTTAGTAAACGCTGGCTAAAACCGGACACATCGTCGAAGGATAAGCACCAGATTTCTAAATGGTGCTAAAGATGTGACGAAACACACCCTTGCTAAGGCTGCATGAATCAGATTTCCACATGAATGAGGCAAAACATTTAGAAGCTGTACGAAGGGACAGGGTCCCTAAAAACAACCGCAGAGTTTATGGGGAAATCTGGTACATCAGTCTAAGCGGTGATTGAGAGAGAGAGAATGACAGCTGCACATTCTGATAACTAGACAACAAATGGAGATTCATCAGCTTACATGACAACAACAGATCGTTTCTCTGCCTATTGGCTAAGGTGAAAGTGTAGTGCTGACTTGATTGCTGCCAAATCATGTGAGCCTTCATAAAATAACACAATAACACACACACAAACTCTAAACAACTCACATTCGAAAGAATTTGATCTAGGAGTTTACACATTCAATCAGAGCCCAATTGTTCTGGGTAGGGCCCAATTAAATATTTTTTTAAAAGTGTACTAAGTAGTTGAATGTTCTAAATGAAACATTACACTCTCATCATATTTGTTCTAACATTAAGAATGTACTCACTGAAATATTATACTCTTGATATGAATGTTCTAACTAGAACATTATAATCTTCTTCTTTGAATGCTCTATATCGACCCCTTGTTAAACCACTCTTTGTGATTTGTATATGATTAAAGTCTAAGAGTGATTGTATGTTGTGTCAGTTATACACATACAAGTAGGTCAGCACATCCGATTTCTGCTTCTTCGAACTCTCTATATTTACCACATGTCAAACCACTCTTTGTGATTTGTAAGTGATCTGAGCCTAAGTAAAAGGGATTGTACTTTGTTCCAGTTATACAGCTACAAGTAAGGAAACATCCGATTTCTGCAACACTTTTAATTTACTAGAGTATCTTCCCTAGGCCCCTACCTTAGTCACCTCTTACGACATGCCTTGTAGGTCGCAGTGCTACTATCCGTTGCTCCTCTTGCGTTCCCCAACAACACACGTTGGAACAATATAATCTAACAATAAATGTTCCATTACTTAGCCTTCATTCATTCTGAAAGATATGTTTGTATTGTTGTGTACAACATGGCTGCAATAATAATAATATAATAATAATTCCTCTCGCACGTATATCGCTACATAGGGCCTGCAAGTAATTTCTCCATACCGTTCTATCCTGGGCAACTCGCTCAATCTCCTCCACGGAACTGAGACCGATATTTTCTGCCTCTCTCAGCAAAGTTCATTTCAGGGTCTCCTTAGGTCGACCTCTCTTTCTTGAACCCTTTACATCCCACTTCAATGCCTGCTTTGATATCCGTTGATCATTTCTCCTCAAGGTGTGCCCAACATATTTCCATCTTCTCTTTCTTATAACAGTTGTCACTATTGGTTGACCAGACATATCTCTGATTTCATCACTGCTCCTGAATATGTTCCATTTTATATTCATTATTTTCACAGACATCTATTTTCAAATGCATTCAACTTGCTTTGTATAATGGCTGCAATACATCAACCTTTTTGTCCAACACATCTGGTTTCATTTTGGGGGACAAGTTTGTCTTCCCTCTTTAGTTATTACTTTTATTTTAAAGCCAGGCTGCAGTGTTGCAGCATGTTACAGAACCACCAATAAAATAAATGCTCTAGCTTGCTAAATGTTCTGAATTCTTAGTGGACCAGGGCAAAAGCCATGTTTTTACAAGCCATTTGTTGTTAGAATAGAAAAAAACTTTAGTGTGATTCTTGATAAAAAGGTGTCCAACCTAAAGTCACATAGTGTGGTGTTTGGTACACAAGGAGTTAATAAAACATTTTACTCTGACTACCAATCTTCTTGTTAGAGCAGTTTGCTGTCATAATGATTCTTTTAACTTTGGATTCATTGATTGATCGAATCATCATCATTGCATTTTCCATACCACAAGAGTGTATATAGTCCTTCAGATGTAACACTATCTCTGTTACAGCTAGTCTCTCTCACATGTAACACTATCTCCATAACAACTAGTATCTCTCATACATGTAACACTATCTCTGTAACAATTAGTCTCTCTCACACATGCAACACTATCTTTGTAACAACTAGTCTCTCACACATGTAACACTATCTCTGTAACAACTAGTCTCTCTCACATGTAACACTATCTCTGTAACAACTAGTCTCTCACACATGTAACACTATCTCTAACAACTAGTCTCTCTCACATGTAACACTATCTCTAACAACTAGTCTCTCACACACATGTAACACTATCTCTGTAACAACTAGTCTCTCACACATGTAACACTATCTCTGTAACAATTAGTCTCTCACACATGTAACACTATCTCTAACAACTAGTCTCTCACACATGTAACACTATCTCTGTAACAACTAGTCTCTCTCACACATGTAACACTATCTCTAACAACTAGTCTCTCTCACATGTAACACTATCTCTAACAACTAGTCTCTTCACACACTGTAACACTATCTCCTAACAACTAGTCTCTCACACATGTAAACTATCTCTGTAATAACTAGTCTCTCACACACATGTAACACTATCTCTGTAACAACTAGTCTCTCACACATGAACACTATTCTGTAACAACTAGTCTCTCTCACATTAACACTATCTCAACAACTAGTCTCTCACAATGTAACATATCTCTGTAATAACTAGTCTCTCTACACATGTAACACTATCTCTAACAACTAGTCTCTACACATGTAACACTATCTCTAATAACTAGTCTCTCATACATGTAACACTATCTCATAACAACTAGTATCTCTCACACATGCAACACTATCTCTTGTAACAACTAGTCTCTCACACATGTAACACTATCTCTAATCACTAGTCTCAACACATGTAACATATCTCTGTAACAACTAGTCTCTAACATTAACACTATCTCGTAAAACTAGTCTCTCACATACATGTAACACTACTCTAACAACTAGTCTCTCACACATGTAAACACTATCTCTAACTAGTCTCTCTCACACATGTAACACTATCTCTAACAACTAGTCTCTCATACATGTAACACTATCTCTAACAACTAGTCTCCCACATGTAACACTACTCTACAAACTAGTCTCTCTCATGTAACACTATCTCTGTAACAACTAGTCTCTCAATACATGTAACACTATCTCTGTAACAACTAGTCTCAACACATGTAACACTATCTCTGTAACAACTAGTCTCACACACATGTAACACTATCTCTGTAACAACTAGTCTCTCACACATGTAACACTATCTCTAACAACTAGTCTCTCATACATGTAACACTATCTCTAACAACTAGTATCTCTCACACATGTAACACTATCTCTGTAACAACTAGTCTCTCACACATGTAACACTATCTCTGTAACAACTAGTCTCTCACACACATGTAACACTATCTCTGTAACAACTAGTCTCTCTCACACATGTAACACTATCTCTGTAACAACTAGTCTCTCTCATACATGTAACACTATCTCTAACAACTAGTCTCTCACACATGTAACACTATCTCTAACAACTAGTCTCTCACACATGTAACACTATCTCTGTAACAACTAGTCTCTCACACATGTAACACTATCTCTGTAACAACTAGTCTCTCTCACACATGTAACACTATCTCTGTAACAACTAGTCTCTCACACATGTAACACTATCTCTGTAACAACTAGTCTCTCACACATGTAACACTATCTCTGTAACAACTAGTCTCTCACACATGTAACACTATCTCTGTAACAACTAGTCTCTCACACATGTAACACTATCTCTGTAACAACTAGTCTCTCACACATGTAACACTATCTCTGTAACAACTAGTCTCTCACACATGTAACACTATCTCTAACAACTAGTCTCTCACACATGTAACACTATCTCTGTAACAACTAGTCTCTCTCACACATGTAACACTATCTCTGTAACAACTAGTCTCTCACACATGTAACACTATCTCTGTAACAACTAGTCTCTCACACATGTAACACTATCTCTGTAACAACTAGTCTCTCTCACACATGTAACACTATCTCTGTAACAACTAGTCTCTCACACATGTAACACTATCTCTGTAACAACTAGTCTCTCACACATGTAACACTATCTCTGTAACAACTAGTCTCTCACACATGTAACACTATCTCTGTAACAACTAGTCTCTCTCATACATGTAACACTATCTCTAACAACTAGTCTCTCACACATGTAACACTATCTCTGTAAATAACTGCACATTTGTTTTCGTGTCTTCTACACACCTGAACCCTGTCATCCAATCCCGCTAGCATAAACCATATATAACAATCCCGCTAGCATAAACCATATATAATAATAAATGCTAGCATAAACCATATATAATAATAAATGCTAGCATAAACCATATATAATAATAAATGCTAGCATTCTCGGCCAAATCATAATTTCCTCTTCTAACACATGACACTATATATTTGCCAATCAGGCAATAGTAAGGACAGATGTAGTACAAATTTAGATTAGACTTAACTGTAAAACGAAACAAACCAAATTGGCTTACTAAAAATTCAAATGCATCTATTATATGGCATCTGCTTGGTGAATCCCTGCTGGAGACAAAACTCTGAAACAAGTAAAGTGTAGTTTGGTCTGTGGTTGTCAACTTTCAAAGACCTTTCTGTGTTTGTTTACTCTGGCAGAATGTGAGGTGAAATGCATGCTAGGTGGTATTGTGTGCAGGTAACTAACCCTTGCTCCTCAAATATTGAGTATAATTGTTGCCCCTGTAAGGTTGAGCTTGTACAAACCTGGTGACAATGATGGTCGCATCTGTAGCCGTCTTGGGTTGAGCCACAGCAAACTCTAGATAACTAGGCCAGACAACTGACTGGGGATTCCTGACCTAGATCAGACAAGGGGCTGGAAATTACAGATGTTTAATAAAACACTACATGCTTTATTGCAATTTTACTCAATTCTGTGAGTCTATGGTTATTTATTGGTGAAAAATATTCATAATATTGATATTCCTTATTGTTAAACTTAACTTGTTGCCTAATATAACTTCGATTTAGAATTTTGTGTTGATTTTAAAATGAATTCGTCTATATACAACAATTCTGGAATGCGAGGTCACGTGGTGTAGTTGTGGTCTGAGTTCCCATAATTTTTACCTGAGTCCGAAGGCCCATAAGTTTATAGCTGGCTCTGGTTAAGCACTCCAGAAGATCTGACCTAGTCTATAGATTATTTATCCTGTTGATATTTTGATGAAGCTGCTGACAAAGCGGCGGAGAAGATCATTAATGCCTTTGAATGCAAATGCTACAGAAGAGTACTTAGAATATCATGCACAGAGAAAAGAACAAATGCTTCTGTTCTGCAACAGCTTGATATTAAAGAGAGTTGACTATTAAAGAACATAAAATCATGGAAAATTAAATATTTCGGATACATCAAGCGACAGGAGGGCCTAGAGAAGATAATTGTGGATGGAATGATGGGCGCAAGATATCATTAACGACCTGAGAATGACTGCTGCTGACGCCGGTCAACTTGGACAGAACAGAGAGTTTTTCAGAACTGTTGTGGTGGGAGCCAAGTTCCGTAAGGGACAAGCTACTTAATGATGATAAATACTTTTCTGTAACGTCCTTAATTCTCTTAATAAATCTCGCTATCTATAACTTCACTGTTCCATGCTACACCTTCCTTTGTCTTACCGTATGAACGCCCACCACTTTGAAGCAAGTATATTATTCTGTATTTTTGTTATGTGAATTGTTTCGTGTCTCTAGTAAAACGAGTCCTTTAAAAGAAAAAAACCCAACTAAATAAACTTACTTCCAATGTCCCAGTTGATCAGAACTTCATCAAATATCATCATCAAATAGCTTGTCTTGAGCAGAACGTTGCCACCCCAACAGTTTTTCGGAATTTCTCTCTCTTGTAGGCCAGATGCGCCCCGCCTCTGCAACCGTCATGTTCGAACCATCAGTTACATGCTGAATCCATCTTCTTCATTGTCTTCCTCTTTTCTTCTTTGCTGGTATGCTTCCTTCCATGATTGTCTTCTCCAGCCCGTACTGTCTTTTTTATATGTCCAAAATATCTCAATTTTCTCTTCCTTATTTGTAGCATCAGTCAGTTTTCTTTGATTTTGAGTTCTTTTTGTGAAGATCTATTTGTTTTCTTCTATGTACATGATATATTGATGACTCTTCTGTAACACTTATATTCAAAAGCACATATATGTTTTTCCACTGCCTTATAAATGTCCATACTTCACATCCATACATTGCCACTGGGAATATGCATGCTCATAGTATAACCCCCCAAAAACATCATTATAGTTCAGTCAAGAAATCAATACTGGTCTTGTGTCAACCCCAACTGAAAGTTGCGCAGAAGAAGAACACCTGCGTTGGTTTTTGTATAAAGAATATAGTCAAAGGATAAGAAGAGAGGCCAGTTGTTCCTCGATGTAGTATTCAAATATTTTGTGACAATCTGAATATTATCCATTTCTGATTCATCACAAAAGTCGTGCCCTCTACTTCAAGTTTATCCCATCTATTATTCCAATGCTCGCTGTCATCACCTTCAGAATCGGCCCACCGTTATTTAAGTTTATAATTGACTCTCTTTTTAGTTTAAAGGTCTGCTCAGAGCTGGAGAGCAAGGCAAATAAAATGAATGGAAGTTAGATGCTGTTGATAGGGAGACACTTGAGAATTGTAAAAGCCTTAATAAGATAGTGTTATGGCACAGGGTGGGAGTTTGTCTTAATTTGGAGGCTAGAAAACATAGTTTAGGATGAATGGCTTAGACGGTTACTCTAAGGGTGCATGTTGCTCTAAGATTGTTTTGTATGTGTTTTAGCTCTTATAGTGTACAACGGAAGGGGAAAAGGTTCGAGTGTCTGGTAGATTCGGTTTGCGATGTTGTTGAAATAGTCAACGTAAAGTGAAAACTGTATCTCACGAAGGGATATGAGAGAGAGAGGGGAGGGATTATTCCTCGATCTTCTGGTCACGAAGGGATAGATAGAGAGAGAGAGAGAGGAAGGTATCATTCTTATATCTTCTGGCCACGAAGGGATAGATAGAGAGAGAGAGAGGAAGGTATCATTCTTATATCTTCTGGTCACGAAGAGATATGAGAGAGAGAGGAAGGTATCATTCTTATATCTTCTGGTCACGAAGAGATATGAGAGAGAGAGAGGAAGGTATCATTCTTATATCTTCTGGTCACGAAGGATATGAAATAGAGAGAGAGAGGAGAAGAGGGAAGTATATTCTTATATCTTCTGGTCACGAAGAGTGAATGAGAGAGAGAGAGGAAGGTATCATTCTTATATCTTCTGGCCACGAAGAGATATGAGAAGAGAGAGGAGAAGAGAGAAGAGAAGGAAGGTATCATTCTTATATCTTCTGGTAGAAGGAAGAGAGAGAGAGAAGAGAGGAAGGTATCATTCTTATATCTTCTGGTCACGAAGGGATAAGGGAGGTCTTTCCGTCCTCTTCTCTTTCTCTGTCTACAGTTCGTCCCCATGTCTCTATAGGTCATCCCACCCATCTTGCCTCCCAGATTCTATTTCAGAAGCACATGTGGGTGTCTGGTCTTCTGCATTCTTACAGTATGTCCCAACCACTTACATCTCATACGTCTTATTTCCTTGTTGATAGTTTTGATGCCTGTGCGCTGAATCTTTCCCATCTTCTTCTTCTTCTTGTCTAAGAACTTGTGCTATGAAGCGTCGTGGAAAGTTTGTGTTCCATTTGTTGGGCCAACTCTATCACTGTAGCTGCTGTGTGTCCATGCTATCGTAGCATTTTCTTTGATGTTATCTGTCCATCTGCACCCTGACATACCTCCCGATCTCCTTACTATCTATATTGACTTCATTGTATCGGGTTCTCTCCATATGACTTGGCGCCTCTCCATATGACTTGGCTCCTCTCCATATGACTTGGCTCCTCACCAGAAATGACACTCCTACCTCCGAGAATATTATATAAATCACCAACTGCCTAGCTCACTAACAATCATATGGATCTCAGAATTAAAAATGCACTCGTGAACAGAACGGCGATGTACTTAAACCTACAAATCTGAGGTGGTCACACCGGATCAGATCTGATCTAGTTGCTATATTCCGCCTCCGTACCGGACAGACAAGCTTCGCGCCCACATGTTTAACAAATTTAAAATTGGAACAACTAGCCTGTGACCCTGCGAAAAGGCAGACATGACGGCAGAGCACATACTGCAAGATTGCCAATTGATAGCAGGCCTAAGAAAAGAAACCTGGCCTGAAAACACAGTGCTTCGCGAGAAGCTGTACGGAGGAACGGAGCCCCTTAAAACAACGGTAGCATTCATGCTAAAATATGGTTCATCAGCAGTCTAGGCGGGGATCGAGAGAGATCTGATCTGGAGAAAACCGTGAGAAGGCTGCGGTTATACGCCGTGGTCTGGATTCGAACACGACCTTTGGAACAGAAGGCAACGGTTTATCCACTCACCGATATCTATATATCTGTCAATATCAAGTTTCTTTCATTTGTTGATCAGTCAGATATCTCCTTACTAATCACGGTATTCCTGGTATTGTAAAACTACAATACTTTGTTTTTACTTGTTTCGCCTGTGTTAATTCACCATTTATTTGAGAATCTTGTCTGGTTTTTATCTTTGCCGATCTCTCAATACTAGACATGGGGAAAAAATAATATGGCAAACCAGTTTTATTTGAAAGAAAGGATGGAATGAGGTGAGACGTTAAAAACAGAAGTTATCTAGGAATGACTGAGATTGAGAGAAAAGAAAGGAGAAGGAAATATAAGACGAACTAGAACTAGCCATCGGAGCCAAACTCTCTTCAAGTCCAAATTAGCACTTATGCCAAGTTTTCAAGTAGCATCCAGAGAGATCCTAGACGTCAGAGGTTCATGAAAAGACCCTCATTACCGGCCTGTGTAACTGGCGAGGAGTTGAAGGGCCGTAAGCATCAGCAGGGCTTTGCCTTGCTGTATTGCACCAGGCCCCGCTGATGAAAGTTTTGTGTGTCCTATGGGGTCGTATGTCTGCTTGTGTGTGTGTGTGTGTGTCTTGTTAATGTATTCTTGCAAAGCATGCAAGATATAGAATATGCCATTAAAAAGAACCGGACTCATAAAATTATAAGAAGCTTTTATAAGTGATTGCAATAACGATACATTCTGTAAAAAATATCGCTATCAGACGAAGTGTCGTCTTCATATGAAAGGTTGAATGTAAGATAAGTTTTACGTCTCTGTGTTGCCGGGGTCCTCAGGGGGAGCAAAGAATAGTAACACTGGCCTGCAAGGCATGTAGGACTAAGGTATGGGCCTAGGGAAGCTACCCTAGTAAATAAAAGGTTGCAGAAGTAGGATGTGCTGCCTACTTGTAGGTGCATAACTGGCAGAACATCAATCGCTCTTAGGTCTGATCACATAGAGTGGTTTAATAAGTGGTCGTTATGCTAGCGTTCGAAAAGACAATCTTTAACATTTTCTTGTTTGTGTTCGTTCTTAGCAAACTAGTTATCCAATCTTCGTGGTATGTCAGGTTTGTGTTCGTTCTTAGCAAACTAGTTATCCAATCTTCGTGGTATGTCAGGTTTGCGCCAAGAACGTGAGTACGTTGCACACATATTAGACTCCTACTGCATGTAGGACAGGCACATCCGAATCTCGACTAAAATGTATGCATTAACTCCTACAATACGAATCGTCACTTGACAAACCATTCAGTCAGTACCAGTTTTTCGACAAGTTATCTCATATGCCAAAGTGTTTTATTTAGAATGAGAACTATTCACAAGATCCGTTTGATGCTGTTTGTGTATTAATTCTTTGTATAATACAACAGCAATATTTATAAAACATATCTTTCAACTCTGCACATTCTGATATATTACATAGTAGTTTGTTGAAGACATGTGCTCCGTTGGGAGTTGAAAGGTGAAGAATAAGAAGGACATAGTACTACATTAAAGATACTATTCCCCCCACCCAAAAAAACAACCCAGCATTTAAAAACATGATTTTGATGTTGCATAAACCTCTTTTCTCATCACGTGTGTATACTAAAAGTTAATTTTACACACATTTATACAGACGGTAAAAGAAAATTTCACAAACAAACAAACAAAAACCCACTTTATTTGTATTTATGTAATTTTGGTGGTCCGGTATGAATTCAGATCCGCCGTAGTCGTGGTGACTAATATGACGCCTCTGATATTTTGCGTGAAGGCTTGCTTTCCTTATTACCGGTGTCCTTCCCTGTTCAGCCGAACCGGACTTGAGAGGTAAAACCCCAGTTGAAAGTACCACATCTAGAGTTATACTGTAATATGAGTTTCAGATCTGATAAGACATAGAGAGGCTGTTAGAGGTGATTCATGCCATGTCTATTGTAATGCTACAACACTTATGTAACCTGTTGCTTTTGTCACATCTATTTCATTTCCAATGTTGTCTAACTCATATCTGCTTACCCACAACCTTCACATTCTAATGTGATTTGTTTATAATACTCGTTTACTTCCTACATACAATATGGTAAAAGACCACACAAAGGGGTTCAAATGCGGATTCACTTCATTGCATGTGGTTCCCCCATATGGTTTCGTTCCTGTCAGCATAGATGGCATGCCCCAACCTTCAGTACTACAGGCAATCGACTTCGGCTTTGAGACACCTGAAGGGTATAAGTATGATGTTGTAATTGTAGGATAACATGGACACTTTTTATAAAGCGTCTCAAGGCAAAGGATTGCACCGGGTATCTCCCATATCGCTCAGTCTCTTTTCGCAGAAAGGACACGCCACCTACCGAGAGTATTGCACAAAGAACGAATTCATATCACCGACAACAATCCTATGACTATATAGAAAAATACACTCGTACAGACGACGCGGTCAGAATCGAACCCACGATCTTCAGAACACAAGGCAAACGGCTTAGCCACACATTCATCGACACTTTTTATACATCAAACTAAAGCTTTGTATGTGAGGGGTGCCACATACATATGTGCGTGTGTATGTGTGTGTGTATGTATATTTATTATATATATATAATGTGAGAGAGAGAGAGTGTGTGTGTATGTATGAGTGAGGTTGTGTAACAATAGATAGATGGATGGTAGAAATAGAAATCTGGTGCTTACTTTGATGAAAAGATAGATAGATATGGATAGACACACAGATATAAATTGGGGAAGAATTTCGCATTGGATCCGACATGAATGGATAGATGGAGTGGCGTGGGGCTAATATTTCGCCCAGCGCATGAGATGAAGAAACGAAATCACTACACCGATGTCCATTAATGACCTGCCGGTCGTGACAGTTGCTTACAATAACCATCACTGGACGCGACCGATCCGAGAGCCTTCTCCAGCTCATCCTGAAGGACTCTCGTCACTGTCCAGGAAAACTCGTGTCCAACACAAGCTCTGTTCTGACAGAATGGACCGAGCCGTCCAGCGGTGACAGAATGAACGGGGCTGATCGCCGGCCTCATTTTTATTTTTTTTATTTAATCCATTTCTTTCTTCATCACGTCCTCTAGAAACAGCCTCTAGTGCATCGAAGGAAAAATTGCCTTTGTTTGTCCTCCATCTTCTGTCTGGTTTGCCTTCTCCTTTTTTTTGTGGCTATCTTTTCAATCATTTTTATTCTCCTGGTTTGCTCTGTAAAGCACGTCAGAGAACGAGCTCACAGACAAACACAAAATCAATATGCTTCTTCTTTTTTATATATCTTCAAACAAACAAACAAAAATCATCCACAAATTAGAAAACTTGTGACGTGAAAGGTTAGTTAGTTAGTTAGACGTCCAGCTTATCATCTCCCCACTGAGCATAGGGATACAACCATTGCTTCAGATTGATTCTTACATAATACATTTTTGTATAAATATGATATATCGGAAAATAGACAAACTGGACAACATCCCTCCCCCAAAAATATATTGAAAGGGAGGGATGTTGACCTGTCCATCTCACAGTATTTAGATGTGAATATTTGTTATGGAAAATATTATCCATCATCATCAAATAGCTTGTCCTGAGCAGAACTTTGCCACCCCAACAGTCCTTCAGAATTTCTATCTCTCGTAGGCCAGATGTCCCGCCTCTGCAGCCGTCATGTTCAAACCATTAGTTACATCCTGAATCCATCTTCTCCGTGGTCTTCCTCTTCTCCTCTTAGCTGGTATGCCTCCTTCGATGATTGTCTTCTCCAACCCTTCGTGTCTCTTTATGTATGTCCAAATAACCTCAATTTCCTTTCTTATTTGTAGCATTAGCCAGTTTTTTTTTTTAAATTTCTTTCTGGATATATCTATTCTCTTCTATGTTCTTGATAAACGAAGGACTCTTCTGTAACACTTATATTCAATGGCACATAAATGTTTTCCCACTGCCTTGTTAAATGTCCATGCTTCACACCCATACGTTGCCACCGGCAATATGCATGCTCTTAGTATTCTGAGCTTTTTTTCCTATCAATTCTGTTCCATACTGTTTTTTTTTTTTTAAAGTCATGTTTGTTCTTCTTTTAATTTCCTTTATACCATTTCCATATTTTGTTAGTGAACCAAGATATTCAAAACTGTTGCACATTTTCTACTTTCTCTTATCCAGCGAATACAACGTACTTGTATTAGGGAACTATTCCAATACAAAGTTTAGGAGGACATTCACAAATGACAAATGTTTTCTATTCACTTGATTAATTCTGGTTGATATCCTCGCGAATTTGGACACGTCCATACGTACGTCATCCTTCAATACAACAACCATCTCAATGTTCTTGCTCTGTATGTACCCAAGTCATGTATTATCTATCTGTCTGTCTATCATTTATCTGTCATCTTATCTTCTATCTATCTGTCGTTTATCTATCTTCTGTCTATCCTATCTATATATCCCTATATGTCTGTCTATCTATCTATCAGAATTATTTCGCATGTACACTCAACTCTTTCTCTCTCACACACACACACTCCATTCAGCTTTCTCTCTCTCTTTCTCACACACACACACCCACTCAGCTCTTCTTTTCTATCTCTCTCACTCACACACACATACATATACACATACACACTCAGCTCTCTCACTCTGTCAACCTCCTTTCATACACACAGACCCGGCACATGATAAATACATTCCCTGGTTGATAGATATACGCTCTCTAGAACACACTGACAGACGCTAAACTAGTCACATTTATCCACACGACCAGCTCTTGTACGTTCTCTCTCTCGTTCTTTCTCTGTCTGTCGGTCTTGTATACTGCGACATTCGTTATTTCCTTTGCTCAACTCTCCCACCCCCGTTCCCTATCACACACCTCGTCATTCTGCCCAACTAAAAGGAGCCTGGCTCACGGCCCATCTCTTATGTGTCGTCAGGGACACTTCTTTCCAGTTTGGCTCCCGCTTCTAGACATGTATCTTCGGTAATAAGCACGTGATGGTCGTGGGTGAGCAGCAGTAATTGGCCCTCGTACTTTCACGTATCACCTCTAGAAAGAGGATTGGTGAGGAGGACAGTAGACGACTGAAGGGGATCTAGAAAGTTCTTCAAATTGGAGTCAAAACTCTTGTGGTGTGAAGTACCACCGCACATTTTTTTGGGTAACACTTTTTTTGGAGGGGGAAAATGGTTTGTTTTGGAACATATAAGTAGGAGAAGGTATACATGCTTCATATAATACTGTACATACATTGCAGTTTGTCTTTTGTTCTATAAGGATGATTTTGTTAGTCATCCATTCTCTTAGAACGATATTGTTAGTCATCCATTCTCTTAGGATGATATTGCTAGTCATCTATTCTCTTATGATGATATTGTTAGTTATCTATTCTCTTATGATGATATTGCTAGTCATCTATTCTCTTAGGATGATATTGTTAGTATCTATTCTCTTAAGGATGAAATTATTAGTCATGTATTCTCTATGATGATATTGTTAGCCATCTATTCTCTAGGATGATATTGTTAGTCATCTATTCTGTAAGGATGATATTGTTAGTCATGTATTCTCTAAGGATGATATTGTTAGTCATGTATTCTCTTATGATGATTTTTGTATGTATTCTCTTATGATGAATCTTGTTAGTCATGTATTTCCTTATGATGATATTATTATCATCTATTCTCTTAGGATATTATTAGTCATCTATTCTCTTATGATATTATTAGTCATCTATTCTCTTATGATGATTTTTTGAGGTAACTTTGTTAATCATTAATTCCTTCGGCATTAGGCTGGGTTTTTTTCACTTCAGATACGAGCATTGACATTCACAACTATGCATCTGTAGGGATATTTTTGTTGCTATTGTGTTGTTTTAATTCTGAGCTATATGGTTCATCTCTGTGTAATAACTTCTTTATTTCTGGCCTTCAGTTTTCTCTCAATTAACCAACGTGGTAATCACTTATCTCTATCAGATGGTCTTTATCCAGCAAAGGATACACGATAAATGTAATAGGAATGAAAAATGCATCCTTCTCATTTTCGATCTACGTTTTAGTTTATTTAGTATTCCGTGTTTGTATTTGTTCTTTTGATACATCCATGTGTTGCCGGGGCCCGCATTCGGAGCAAAGAATAGTAGCACTGCGACTTATTCCCTAGGCTCCTAACTCGTAAGAGGTGCCTGAGGTAGGATCATAGGGAAGCTACCATAGTAAATTAAAAGCGTCGCATAAATCGGATCTGCTGGCCTGTATCTTTAGGTGCAAAACTGGCGCAACGTTCAATCGCTCTTAGGCCCAGATCACATACATATCACAAAGAGTGGTTTAACAAGTGATCGATATGGAGCGTTCGAAGAAGTTCCCCTGACAGGCATACGACCGAAACGTCGGATTTTTGTCATTTTTATTATTTAATTATTAATTTCTTGATTGATTATGTAATACTATTTATTCGTCTCTTTATCCAAAATAGCCCATTTACGTAGTATTATCGCAGCCTCCCCACAGTTTTCTCTAGATCTGATCTGGTCCGGTCTGGCCACCTCAGATTTGTAGGTTTCCGTACATGGCCGTATCACTTAAGAAAGCAGTTGACCAGGTAATGTGTCCTTGTCACTCACCTACTGCTACGTAATGTATATTTCAGTAAGACATGTCTGGAGAACAGCACTTCCTATACTCTTGAACACATGACAATAGTACTGACATCTCAGGCGATGTCATGTTCGGAAGGTGAAATATAAACATGACACACTATGACGTCTTTACAAAGTAGTTAGCACTAACAAGATACGATCTCTCCTTCGTGAACGTCCGCGGTTTACATCTCTTTACTTTTCAACCATTACACTTTTGTCTTGTAGTTGGATGGAACACTTTTCCTGCTTCTTCACTTCCCTATTCTGCAGAACTTCTTTTCTTGTCAGATTTCTTTTGTGCAAGTTCTGGACAAAATCGATGCCTTCATTCTGTTTTGCCGTTTGCCACCGTTCTCTTCTCCAAACAACATGGAAATCCAATCTCCTTAGAAGATTGGTGCGAGACGTTAGCAAGAGAAAACGTAAGCCAATACTTGATGGCTCGATACTGGACCGCTCGCCCTCTGTCTCCGTTCCAGGGTGGGGCATCTCAAGTTGTTGGCTCACTGCCCTCCAGAACCGATAATGAAGTTGACATTCGAAGGATAATCCGGCGTCAGTTTCCGCAGATTTCGACACACGAACAAAATTGCAGCTTGGAGAGGGAAAAGTGAAAATAAGACCGCTTTTTACAGAGTTGACTTAAGTTTGCTAGAGTTCTAGAATCGTTGTCAAGAACAAACGGATTGGACTGTTTCTGCTAGTGATACTTATCAATGCCAACGGATTCATGCCTGGTCTTGTTCATGATGCCATATGCCACTCGTTTCAGTGAACCTCTGGATATGATCAATATCTATCCACTCACTGTACAGCATTTTAAAAATGATTGTTTTCTTTCTTAATTAAAGTAAACCAGAAATTGAGTTTGAAAACAATCTTGATTGATAGAGTTTGTGTAAATGTGTATTTGTTTGTGTGAAACTAAATGATATGATTGATTGATCTTCTTCTTCTTCGAACGCTCCATACCGATCACTTGTTAACCTCTTTTGTGATATGTAGTGACCAAGCCTAAGACGACTGTACGTTGTACCAGTTATGCGTCTAAAAGTAGGCCAGCCTATCGGATTTCTGCGACGCTTTATTTCTAGTAGCAACCTAGACCCACCTCAGTCGCCTCTTACGACATGCCTTTTAGGTCGCAGTGGTATTATTCTTGCTCCTGCAAGCTCAGCAACACTACGGGCGATTGATTGATTGATAGGATCATCATCTTTGCACTTCACGAGTAACATGGCTCCGGCTCTTTCTTATACAGAAGATCTCAGTAGTAGGCACGTCCTCCGTAGCACCGATGAGGTCCCGATGTACGTAGAATATGGGAAAATATTGTATAGAAATGTTATTTTAAATATCTTACTAATGAATTTTGCTCGGCCGCGAATTTCAGCCTGTTCTCGATTTGTATATGACAATGATTCTTTTACGGGTTCAACTTGAACACAGGACTTACGTTTTATCGTCTGTCTCCGATAGGACTAAGAACTCGATCTCACCTACACTGAATCAGGATGTCGGGAAAATATCCGGATGGCTCCACGAGGGAGCGAATACAGTACCTTGGAAAGAAGCGATCACCTAACGTCTACGCCACGAACATATACTACGTCACGAACACATACTACGTCACGAACACATACTACGTCACGAACATATACTACGCCACGAACATATACTACGCCACGAACACATACTACGTCACGAACACATACTACGTCACGAACATATACTACGTCACGAACATATACTACGCCACGAACACATACTACGTCACCGAGAACATACTACGTCACGAACATAGTACTACGTCACGAACATATACTACGCCATCGAACACATACTACGTCACGAATCACGCGAACATACTACGTCACGAACAATACCGTCACGAACATACTACGTCACGAACATATACTACGTCACGAACATACTACTGTCACGACTACTACGTCACGAACATCATACTACAGTCACGAACACTATACTACGTCACGAACATATACTACGTCACGAACATCACGACATACTACGTCACGAACATATACTACGTCACGACATCACGTCACGACAATCTACTCACGAACAATACTACGTCACGATGACAACATACTACGTCACGAACATACTACTACGTCACAACATCTACGCTGAACATACAGTCACGAACAATACTACGTCACGAACATATACTACGTCACGAACATACTACGTCACGAACACATACTACGTCACGAACATATACTACGTCACGAACACATACTACGTCACGAACACATACTACGTCACGAACATATACTACGTCACGAACATAATACGTCGTACTACGTCACGAACACATACTACGTCACGAACATATACATAACAGTCACGAACATATCTACGTCACGAACATATCTACGCTACGAACAATACTACGCACGAACATCATACTACGTCCGAATCATTACTACGTCACACGAACATATACAAACTACGACATTCATACTACGTTTCCTGATGCATATACTACGCTACGTCACATGATACACGAATACATACAACTAGTTCATTCAAGTGTGTTCCTGATTGCATTAACGTCTACGCCACGAACACATACATACAACTAGTTCATTCAAGTGTGTTCCTGATTGCATTAATCGATGCATACGACCCCGAAATATTTTGTCCTATCTTGGAATTAAAAGTCGTGTTTCAGCAATGAGACATTAATAGCATACAGCAGTGATGTCCCAACGTTTTTGTATAATGGGGCGGATCTGAAGACATGGTTGTGGAGGTGTGGGAGCCATGGGACGATTATAATACTACTAGTAATAACAATAGTACTCGTAATATTAATATAGTTTAGGCGGGGCGGGGGTTCTCTGGGGCGTAGAGGTTGGGTGTTTGCCTGTTGTTGTGGGTTCTTGTTGGTGTTGCTCGTGTTGATGTTCTCCATGCATTTTCTCTCTTGTTATTAAATGATATTGTGTCTTGTCTTAGATATATACTATATTTCGTCCCATTTTCCCTGATAGATGTGTATATTTACATGTAGAAACATACATGTCTACGACGTCTATACCACTTTCAATTTCGCTTTCATATTGGTTCCATGCGTTACGGTACAAGTGAACTCCTCAGCTGACATTGCGTCTGCACTCATTAACTTGATAAAATACCTATGTTCATGTGCATATTTAGATTTCTTGTTTGATCGATTTAATGAGGACTAGGTAGCGAGCTTTGTGGCCCTCGCCTACTCCCCAGATTTACCTGGCTTCTCTTGGCCCACCTGGTCTCAGATCAGGTTTCCAGTTCATATTGACTCAGTCCTCTTCACCGCCACTTCCAGCTCTAAACCAGAAGAGACCCAGCTCTGATGTTTTAAGCACGGCTCGTTCTGCTAGTTGTCGTATGGTGAACTTCCTTAGAAAGAAAGTGATGCATGTCAGAGAGTATTATGATTGAGGAATGAATTGCTGGTACGGTACTTCCAGTCGCGTGTTTTATTATACATCAGTACCAGGTCTCAATTTCCTTGTTGAATTTACCTCCTTCGAACAATTTCTTTCTCACTATCTATTTATTGAACATATTCATTAGCTTCCTTGCTTCCCCTGGGGTTCTTAAAACTTCTTATTCTTTTCCTAACAATAAACTTGAAGCTACATATGAAATAATGCATGGCTATATGTGTATGTTATGTTATGCGATCGGAGTCATGGTACATTGGATATTCCCATGCGTGCTGTCTCCTCCACTGCAGCAGCCATCATTAACGTTCATTTGTCCACCGTACCCATGAGAAGTTGATTAGTATGCCTTCTATCTCTACCACGAAGATGACACTGTCTGGCATGTCCAAACCTAACTCACAATTCTCGCATTCGTTCCAATGTCTGAGACTCGCCCATATCACACAAATGAGAGCGTACAGCATTAATGACTATCGGATGTTTTATAATATATTATATATATATATATATATCGCAGTGGTTACTAGAAATTTGGTGTAAAGAATAGAACCACTAAGGCGACTAAGGAGGTTTGGATGAAATCGGATGCATGTGTCCTAAACGTGTAGAAGTCTATGCATTTAGGGCCTACCAAACCAATGTGCAACATATACACGTTCTTGCAAGATCAAACATATCACAAAGAGTGATTAAAATTGGTCGAAGAACGAATGCAAAGAAGAAGAAGATATATATATATATATATAAATTTGTATACTTGTGTGTCTGTATGTTGTTGATTCGTCTCAAATATACAAGTACAAACAGTTTATCGCATGTGTTTGTGCAAACAATGTTCGGTCGACCTCACCTGATTACTTTGTGTTCAACAGACGACGCCGTTTATGAAAGCACGCCGTAGTGAAGCTCGTTTTTTAGGATAGCTAGCTGGTTATGTTGTTACGCTCTTGTAGAGCTTGGCAATGGGTGCCGTAAGAAATAAGGGTTTGTGGTGCGAATCTTCTTTTTGTTTATTTGTTTTTTCGAAGCCCCTAATACTTGTTCATTGTCTCTTTATTGATCGTATTCCCTGTCTCTTTATTGATCGTATTCCATGTCTCTTTATTGATCGTATTCCATGTCTCTTTATTGATCGTATTCCATGTCTCTTTATTGATCGTATTTCATGTCTCTTTATTGATCGTATTTCATGTCTCTTTATTGATCGATTTCTGTCTCTTTATTGATCGTATTCTGTCTCTTTATTGATCGTATTCCTGTCTCTTTATTGATCGTATTCCATGTCTCTTTATTGATCGTATTCCCTGTCTTTTATTGATCGTATTCCTGTCTCTTTATTGATCGTATTCCCTGTCTCTTTATTGATCGTATTCCATGTCTCTTTATTGATCGTATTTCATGTCTCTTTATTGATCGTATTTCATGTCTCTTTATTGATCGTATTTCATGTCTCTTTATTGATCGTATTTCATGTCTCTTTATTGATCGTATTTCATGTCTCTTTATTGATCGTATTTCATGTCTCTTTATTGATCGTATTTCATGTCTCTTTATTGATCGTATTTCATGTCTCTTTATTGATCGTATTTCATGTCTCTTTATTGATCGTATTTCATGTCTCTTTATTGATCGTATTTCATGTCTTTTTATTGATCGTATTTCATGTCTTTTTATTGATCGTATTCATGTCTTTTATTGATCGTATTTAACTCTTTTTATTGATCGTATTTCTGTCTTTATTGATCGTATTTCATGCTTTTATTGATCGTATTTCATGTCTTTTATTGATCGTATTTCATGTCTTTTTATTGATCGTATTTCATGTCTCTTTATTGATCGTATTCGCTGTCTCTTTATTGATCGTATTCCCTGTCTCTTTATTGATCGTATTCCCTGTCTCTTTATTGATCGTATTCCCTGTCTTTATTGATCGTATTCCCTGTCTTTATTGATTGTATTCGCTCCCACTTTATTGATCGTATTCGCTCCCACTTTATTGATCGTATTCGCTGCCACTTTATTGATCGTATTCGCTGTCTCTTTATTGATCGTATTCGCTACCACTTTATTGATCGTATTCGCTGTCTCTTTATTGATCGTACTCATGTGGGTGCTTTAATGTGGTTCTTAAAACTCCTGTATTCTCTGCTAATAATTACTGTCATGTAGTAAGCAATGATCCATTTCGTGTATTTATGTATTTGTATGATCTACATACCTTATATTCAGAACGGTTCTCAAACGTTGCTTGTCGCTACATGTCTGGTTGATGACACATTTCTGTCAATGTTTTCATGTCTAGTAGGTTAACCAACATAGAAAATGTTATCTTGTGTGTGCCAAGTTGAAGACTGTTACATTCTTTATCTTCGAACTATCCATATTGATGACTTGTTAACCACTCTTTGGTGATTTCTAGGTGATCCCAGCCTAAGAGCGAGTGTACGTTGTGTCAGGTATACGCCTACAAGTAGGCTCGCTCATCTGATATCTGCGACGATTTTTATTTACTAGGGTAGCTTCCCTAGGCCCTTCCTCAGTCGCCTCTTACGATTTGCCTTGTAGGTCGTAGTGTTACCATTCTTTGCTCCCCGTGAGAGCCCCGACAATACACGGGCATAGATTGTTACCAACATCCAGGCTACGCACAAGCTTCATGAGCTTGTAGCAGTCAGAGACTCATAGCAGGGTCAGGGTGAGAACAAAGCTGACCAAGACTCCGCCTCCCAGTGGTGGCCACGGAAAGAGACCACAACCAAGAAGTCTGGCTATGTTTGTGAAGATTATAGAGGAATAAACTAACCCGGCTCTCCCAAAAAGGATATGCTGAAGTTGGATGTGTCGGACCGAAAGGTGCAGATAGCACAACTCACGATGAAAACTACGACACAACGCATTTTGTTCTCCAAACTGTTTCCTGCTTAACCAACGGGAACATGAAAACGGACGAAGTAGAAGAATAAGGATAATAACACACATTTCCGCCGTTTAATCTCCTTAACATTGACACACTTAGAGTTATGTATAATAATAGAGATGTAAGAACTTGCTTGCTTACACCCTGTCCGAATACTGCGGTTAACGTCATCATTTTTTTTTTTTTGCTATGACAAAGTTACGCTATTGGAAATATATTTTAAAAAATCTACGTTCCTTCTAGTTTGTGTGAACGAACTTCTTGACCGTTGACAGAATCACAGTACAAACACTGGTTGTCCTCAAGGGCAGAGAAAGTAGACTTGTCTCCCATGAAGTGTTGTCTTTACGTATGTGGTCCTGTGTGTACGGACCTTATTAATCCAAATAAACACGTGTGTGTGGCTGTCACTTTGGTCAGAGCCAGTGTGGACACAGCTTGTGTGGTGTACAATTTCACCTGCACCCACACACTAGGTGTCTTTACATCGCGAGTTCCCGTGACCATAACGTGTCAGTTTGCAAACAGAAGCTTCTTTATATATGCCTTACCGTGACTCACTCTCCTTACGATCATAACATTGTCAACAATTCTTTTCTGGCTAATTCCCAACCATACGCTCATCACACACTGAAGACAAGTCTATACTGTCTGATATAACCTAACAGGCTCTGGTATGAGGTTCTCTGTGGCTAAGTGGTTACGCCCTTGCCTTGCGAGTCGAAGGTCGTCGGTTCGAATCCGGATTCACTTCAATTCACAATTTTTTTTCAAAGACCTCTAGGATTGTTGTCGGAGCTACGGAGTTCTTGCTTCGTGCAATACTCTTGATGTTCGGCGTGTCATTTGTGCGGAGAGAGACCGAGCCATATAGGATAAAACCCGGTGCAGTGAAGTCAATCCTTCGTCTTTAAAACCCCGTTTAAAAAAAAAGAAGAAAAAGGCTATAAAGTCGAAGGATTGTCTTCATTGTACCGCGTTATCCTATAGGGCTGTGTCACTGTCGACATCAATGGCATGCCTTTAGTTGAGAATGTTGTACAAAGCACGGACTACGAAGCTCCAGCGACAATGCTTGGAAGTACATGAGAAAATTGTACTTGTTACTGGGTCCAGATTGGAACCCACAAACTTGAGTACATCCATGTCTTGCTGTAGAAATATTAACAGAAGAACAGCTACAATAAGACATTAACAGACTTGAGTACATCCATGTCTTGCTGTAGAAATATTAACAGAAGAACAGCTACAATAAGACATTAACAGACTCCAGTACATCCATGTCTTGCTGTAGAAATATTAACAGAAGAACAGCTACAATAAGACATTAACAGACTCCAGTACATCCATGTCTTGCTGTAGAAATATTAACAGAAGAACAGCTACAATAAGACATTAACAAACTTGAGTACATCCATGTCTTGCTGTAGAAATATTAACAGAAGAACAGCTACAATAAGACATTAACAGACTCCAGTACATCCATGTCTTGCTGTAGAAATATTAACAGAAGAACAGCTACAATAAGACATTAACAGACTCCAGTACATCCATGTCTTGCTGTAGAAATATTAACAGAAGAACAGCTACAATAAGACATTAACAGACTCCAGTACATCCATGTCTTGCTGTAGAAATATTAACAGAAGAGCAGCTACAATAAGACATTAACAGACTTGAGTACATCCATGTCTTGCTGTAGAAATATTAACAGAAGAACAGCTACAATAAGACATTAACAGAAGAACAGCTACAATAAGACATTAACAGACTCCAGTACATCCATGTCTTGCTGTAGAAATATTAACAGAAGAACAGCTACAATAAGACATTAACAGACTCCAGTACATCCATGTCTTGCTGTAGAAATATTAACAGAAGAACAGCTACAATAAGACATTAACAGACTCCAGTACATCCATTTCTTGCTGTAGAAATATTAACAGAAGAACAGCTACAATAAGACATTAACAGACTTGAGTACATCCATGTCTTGCTGTAGAAATATTAACAGAAGAACAGCTACAATAAGACATTAACAGAAGAACAGCTACAATAAGACATTAACAGACTCCAGTACATCCATGTCTTGCTGTAGAAATATTAACAGAAGAACAGCTACAATAAGACATTAACAGACTCCAGTACATCCATGTCTTGCTGTAGAAATATTAACAGAAGAACAGCTACAATAAGACATTAACAGACTCCAGTACATCCATGTCTTGCTGTAGAAATATTAACAGAAGAACAGCTACAATAAGACATTAACAGACTCCAGTACATCCATGTCTTGCTGTAGAAATATTAACAGAAGAACAGCTACAATAAGACATTAACAGAAGAACAGCTACAATAAGACATTAACAAACTTGAGTACATCCATGTCTTGCTGTAGAAATATTAACAGAAGAACAGCTACAATAAGACATTAACAGAAGAACAGCTACAATAAGACATTAACAAACTTGAGTACATCCATGTCTTGCTGTAGAAATATTAACAGAAGAACAGCTACAATAAGACATTAACAGACTCCAGTACATCCATGTCTTGCTGTAGAAATATTAACAGAAGAACAGCTACAATAAGACATTAACAGACTCCAGTACATCCATGTCTTGCTGTAGAAATATTAACAGAAGAACAGCTACAATAAAACATTAACAGACTCCAGTACATCCATGTCTTGCTGTAGAAATATTAACAGAAGAACAGCTACAATAAGACATTAACAGACTCCAGTACATCCATGTCTTGCTGTAGAAATATTAACAGAAGAACAGCTACAATAAGACATTAACAAACTTGAGTACATCCATGTCTTGCTGTAGAAATATTAACAGAAGAACAGCTACAATAAGACATTAACAGACTCCAGTACATCCATGTCTTGCTGTAGAAATATTAACAGAAGAACAGCTACAATAAGACATTAACAGACTCCAGTACATCCATGTCTTGCTGTAGAAATATTAACAGAAGAACAGCTACAATAAGACATTAACAGACTCCAGTACATCCATGTCTTGCTGTAGAAATATTAACAGAAGAACAGCTACAATAAGACATTAACAGACTCCAGTACATCCATGTCTTGCTGTAGAAATATTAACAGAAGAACAGCTACAATAAGACATTAACAAACTCGAGTACATCCATGTCTTGCTGTAGAAATATTAACAGAAGAACAGCTACAATAAGACATTAACAGACTCCAGTACATCCATGTCTTGCTGTAGAAATATTAACAGAAGAACAGCTACAATAAGACATTAACAGACTCCAGTACATCCATGTCTTGCTGTAGAAATATTAACAGAAGAACAGCTATAATAAGACATTAACAGACTCCAGTACATCCATGTCTTGCTGTAGAAATATTAACAGAAGAACAGCTACAATAAGACATTAACAGAAGAACAGCTACAATAAGACATTAACAAACTTGAGTACATCCATGTCTTGCTGTAGAAATATTAACAGAAGAACAGCTACAATAAGACATTAACAGAAGAACAGCTACAATAAGACATTAACAAACTTGAGTACATCCATGTCTTGCTGTAGAAATATTAACAGAAGAACAGCTACAATAAGACATTAACAGACTCCAGTACATCCATGTCTTGCTGTAGAAATATTAACAGAAGAACAGCTACAATAAGACATTAACAGACTCCAGTACATCCATGTCTTGCTGTAGAAATATTAACTAGAAGAACAGCTCATCTATACGGACATTTATTACTAGACTTCCAGTACATCCATGCTCTAGTTGCTTAGAGATATTACACTGAACGAAAGCTACAATAAGCACAATTTTACAGACTCCAGTCATCCACATGTCTATAGCTGGCAGAAATCATAACGGGGAGAGAACAAGCTACTAAGACCATTGACGAGACCACAGAGCCCATGCTTGTTTGTAGAAGATTATAGAAGAATACAGCTCTCAATAAGGATATCTACAGATCGTACATCCAAAGTCATAGCAATCGAGAAATTAACACAAGCATTGCTCCAAACATTCAACCCAGGAACAGAAAACGACAAGTAAGACATTAAATAACTATACACCATTTCGCCGTTTAATTCTTAACATAGAACATTTAATTAGTAATAATAGAGAGAAGAACTGCTTCTTACACGACAATAAATTTGGGTAATCATCATGTTTCTTGTAGAAATAGTTAACATGGAAATAATTAAAATAATCAGTCTTCCAGTTTGTGTGAAGAATTAGACAGAAGAACACATACAAAAGACATTCACTAAAGACAGAAAAAAGACTTTACAAATTGGTCATCATGTATGTGGTCCTGTAGAAATATTAACAAAAACAGCTCAAGCAATACAGCTGTGTACAAATCATGCAGCCACACAAGACATTACAAACTTGAGTACATCCATGTCCCTTACGTGTCAGTTTGAAAACAGAAGAACAGCCTACATATGACATTAACAGATCATACTTTTCCATTCTTTCTGCTAAAATACTATACACAGAAGAAAAGCTATCGTTGATAAACCTAACAGCTCTGTAGAGTCTCTGTCTTACGCCCTGCTAGAAAGGTGTTAACAGAAGAACAGCAATTCAATACAGATTGTTTGACAGAGCTTCCAATACTTTGATGTTCTTGCTGTGATTTTAACAGAAGAACAGCTACAATAAGCATTAACGACTCAGTAAAATCCTTCTGCTTTAAAATATTAAAGAAGAACAGCTACAAAGACATTAACTCAGTACATCCATGTTTTGTGTAGAATACAACGAGCATGCTCATAAGACATTAACAGACTCAGTACTCCATGTCTGACTGTCAGAAATATTAAAGAAGAATAGCTACATAAGACATTGAACAAACTTGAGTACATCCATGTCTTGCTGTAGAAATATTAACAGAAGAACAGCTACAATAAGACATTAACAGACTCCAGTACATCCATGTCTTGCTGTAGAAATATTAACAGAAGAACAGCTACAATAAGACATTAACAGACTCCAGTACATCCATGTCTTGCTGTAGAAATATTAACAGAAGAACAGCTACAATAAGACATTAACAGACTCCAGTACATCCATGTCTTGCTGTAGAAATATTAACAGAAGAACAGCTACAATAAGACATTAACAGACTCCAGTACATCCATGTCTTGCTGTAGAAATATTAACAGAAGAACAGCTACAATAAGACATTAACAAACTTGAGTACATCCATGTCTTGCTGTAGAAATATTAACAGAAGAACAGCTACAATAAGACATTAACAGACTTGAGTACATCCATGTCTTGCTGTAGAAATATTAACAGAAGAACAGCTACAATAAGACATTAACAGACTCCAGTACATCCATGTCTTTCTGTAGAAATATTAACAGAAGAACAGCTACAATAAGGCATTAACAGACTCCAGTACATCCATGTCTTGCTGTAGAAATATTAACAGAAGAACAGCTACAATAAGACATTAACAGACTTGAGTACATCCATGTCTTGCTGTAGAAATATTAACAGAAGAACAGCACATAAGACATTAACAGACTCAGTACATCCATGTCTTCTGTAGAAATATTAACAGAAGAACAGCTACAATAAGGCATTAACAGACTCCAGTACATCCATGTCTTGCTGTAGAAATATTAACAGAAGAACAGCTACAATAAGACATTAACAGACTCCAGTACATCCATGTCTTGCTGTAGAAATATTAACAGAAGAACAGCTACAATAAGACATTAACAGACTCCAGTAAACCTGCAATAATTACAGCATGAGAATAAACATTGACAAAATCAAATAATGATATTCGTTAGAGAGGCAAACACTACCAAAACCTTCATCCACAAAAATCAATTGAAGCAAGCCATATTATTTACATACCTATTGGGCAGTATTTCCAGCAAATGGAAGAATAACGAAATCCAACAAAGATGCAATAAAGCTAATCAAATCATAGAACAAATGGTGCCAATTTTGAAATGCAGACATGTTACCATGAACACTAAAAGCGTATTATTCAACACAACATTTCTCCCTACATTGTACCGTTAGTGTCAATCCAGATCGTGAACATCAAATGATATATTAAAACAAGTCACGATAAAGACGAAGTGTCAACTCAGAATGCTTGGGGAGTATCAAGAAGAGACCGGTTTAGAAACGAAGACAAAACATTGGGTACAACATCAATACTGAACTTCACCAAGAAACAAGAAATTCAATAATTCGACCAGATACGTAGATTAGCAACGGACAGTGTGCCCGTAAAGATTAATGCTAATCCGATACAGTGGATACATCTTCTTCGAACGTTCCATATCGATCACTTGTTAAATCACTCTTTGCGATTTATATGTGATCTAAGCCTAAGAGCGATTGTACGTTGTGCCAGTTATGCGTCTACAAGTAGGTCAGCACATCCCATTTCTGCGACGACTTTTATTTACTAGGTAGCTTCCTGGGCCCCTACCACATTCGCATACTACGACATGCTTTGTAGGTCGCAGCGTTACTTTTCTTTGCTCCCCTTGTGAGCCTCGGCAACACACGGGTGACCATATTTCACACAATCTTCAAATTACATCGGTGCCCTCGCCAATACTACGGAGTTCGAGCACTACAGCTGAGATCTTCCTGTGTTAAGAAAGAGATCGGAGCACACATGGTTACTCACCAAAGTGCAATGATGATGGTTCTGAACATCAGGTCAGAAAATCAACACACAAGTGACAGTGGATACAAAGCAATAGTTCATCAACACACAAGTGACAGTGGATACAAAGCAATAGTTCATCAACACACAAGTGACAGTGGATACAAAGCAATAGTTCATCAACACACAAGTGACAGTGGATACAAAGCAATAGTTCATCAACACACAAGTGACAGTGGATACAAAGCAATAGTTCATCAACACACAAAAGTGATCAAAGATGATACAAAAGACAAACATAGTTCATCAACACACAAGTGACAGTGGATACAAAGCAATAGTTCATCAACACACAAGTGACAGTGGATACAAAGCAATAGTTCATCAACACACAAGTGACAGTGGATACAAAGCAATAGTTCATCAACGCGAAAGGATCCTGAGAAATAACAGAGGCAGTGAAAAAAACACTTTAATGAAACACACACAAACGCCCGTCCTATAAATCTCTTCTTATCCTGACGCAGTGAAGCAAAACATGATTAGAACAAAATAAAGAAGACGTAGAAATGACGCGCGTCCCAATTTATTTATTTGTTTCCTTAACTTGGCACGATCAAACAAGTGTAAGATGCGTTTTGTTATTGAGATTGTATATGTAGTTATGCCAACTGGTTAATGTTGAGATATAACCAAGAAAAGAGTTACATGAAAATGTAATGTAATGACAGTTGTGTTAGAAGACATTTTGTCATGTTTTTACCATGGGCAGTTCTCCATAATAGATAGACAGAGAGACAGACGTTGGACCCTGCCTGGAGGGTATGAGTGACACGTGCGCATATTCTAGGCAGGTCCTTCACAGAAAGGTGGTTCTTTGTTTGTGAGTTACGGCAGGTCCTTGATTAAGTCAAGATTCAATGTGGAGAGTTAGCAGGGTACAGAGCCTCGTTTACCAACGGTTCACTTCAGAGTGTTTGGTTATGAATTGTTAAGTTTTTGACTCAAGCTGTAAGCTTGTCTTTGTGGTGCCATTCACTTTCTTTAAACGGAACCAGGCCGACTTTAGTTCAGGTGTTTAATTGCTCTTGGCCGACCACCTTGTTAATTTGTGTCTCATTCTTTGCTCACTATCTGACGTCCATGTTAATTACTAGGGGAAAAGGCTGGATAGAGGTTCAGACTACCAGCATCATCGTAATGTATAGTATCTTCTACTACTTTTCGTCTTCTGTTGTCCCACTGCTACCGAGCTGTAGCCCTGTGTAGTGATCTTCTGTGTTTGTCATGCGCTTCTCGGATGGTTTAAGTGATGAATCGCCCGTGTGTTGCCGGGGCCCTGAGGAAGCAAATAATAGTAGCACTCGACCTACAAGGCATGTCGTAAGGGAAGCAAATAATAGTAATGGCTAAACTACGACCTACAAGGCATGTCGTAGGGGTCGACTGAGGTAGGAGTCTAGGGAAGCTACTCTAGTAAATAAAAGCGTCGCAGAAATCGGATGTGCTGGTCTACTTGTAAACGCATAACTGGCACAACGTACATTCATTATTAAGTTCAGATCATATATAAATCACAGAGTGGTCGGTATGGAGTGTTTGAAGAAGAACAAGAAGTGTAATGAATGTCAACATCATATGCACTTAAAAGAGCTTGTAGCAGTTGAAAATCGGTAAGAGTATGCTGCAAACTCAATGTCCTGGCAACATTCATTAAAATAAGATTAAAATAACATTTGCACCATCTACAACATTACATCGCGGACACTCGCCTCTGCTATGAAGTTAGTGCACTGCCGCTGAGATTTGTGCAGTGTAAGAAAGAGATCGAAGCACACATGGTTATTCACAGAAGTGCAGTGATAATGGTCCAATCCAGTGAAGGCTCGTCATTAAGGGCCAGTGGGGCCCGGCCCCACCAAAACAAGGTGTAACTGTATTTATTATTTTATACATTAAAATATAACCTAACCTAAACCATGATATTTCCGAAAATTTCTATCTGACCCCACGAAAAAAATGATCACGAGCCGCAACTGGTCCAATCAATCAGTATAATGCGAGGTATATGAGTACCTTTATACAAAGCCACTGAGTGCAATACAGAGATATTTCTAAGAAAATGACACAGTAAAATATATATAATAATAAATCTAACTACTATAAAACAAAATCGCCACACTGTGTAAAAGGAAAGTATCACACACAGAGGGTAGAATATTATTGCTGTCAAAGATTAAGAACTGCTACCATGTCAATCATACGACAAGGCCTAGGTTCAACCATTGCAGATCCCAGCTCTGTTCTCGCCACATGTCTGTTGGTTTAAGGTATTAATAAGGGGCCGAGATCGGGAACAGAAATATCCCCTTGTATTGGCTCCTGCCTGCCATGAACATCTGTACAACGCAAATATAGTCCACTTTAACACTGACAATGTTTTTTTACCATTAAGACAACACTAAGAGCTTCTTTGCCTGGGAGACGGGAATTTTCCTCACGAAATTTAAGTCTGGAGATTAGGCTTAGCACCATCGCGACTAACTACAACAACAATCGGACTTTGAGTGTTATCTGTTTATACATTTCTAGTCTACTAGAGAATCTTTCTATTAACAGTGTTTGGTACTGCTTGATTGATTGATTGATAGGGCCATTATCATTGCACTTCTGTGAATAACCATGTGTGCTTCGATCTCTTTCTTACACCGGATGATCTCAGCTGTAGTGCACGAATTCCGTAGCACCGGCGAGAGTCCCTGATGTAATTTAGAAGATGGTGAAAATATTTTGTAGGAATTTTATTTTTAAAAATCTTTCTAAAGAGGAGTTTTGCCCGGGCAGCGACTTTCTAGCTATCTGTTCTCGATTTTGAAATGCAGTCTTTGACGTGTCTCACACGTATCTACTTTGAAATAATGGTTCTTGACGTGCTCAACTTCAACACGGTACCACTTTTTATCGTCCATCTCCGATAAGACTAGGAACTCAATTTCACATACACTGAATCGGGGATCTCTAGAAAAATGTCCAAATCACTTGACTGGGGAACGAACCCAGTACCTTCAGAACGAGAGGTGAGCGCCTAACCTCTACACCACAGAGACGTATATGGCTTATATGTCTATACATAATATATTAAATATGGGACAACGTAACACTGTTGGAGAAATTATTCAGTGCCCTGAACGTGTCGCCGTCTGAGTACTTAAATAGAGCTGCTAACAATCCTGGACCTGCCGTTGACATATATCTGCTTGAGCTGCCCTGAGCTCATTGCTTGAGAATGATGGGATGAAATCCGATATCTCGATTTCATTCTTCTTCATCTCTCTCTCCTCTCTCCCCGCCTTCCTTACACACACGCGCACGCACCAAAGATCAGAGATAGTTATGCAAGCAACTGGCTAATGATGTCATGGAATTGGTGACGGTTTGAAACGTGGCCTCCGATAAACATAAGGCCGGCGGGCTCAGGTAGAAATGCTAGAAAATAAGACCACAACTGTTGCGTGATCTTCGCATTCGAGTGTTGTTGTATATAGAGTAATTCATTAAAAAAATAACATGCTAAATGAAGGTTATCTTATGTTACAAGTTCAGTTTAAAAGCTAAGGAATATCAGCATTATTCACATTTTTCACCACTAAATAACAACGAACGCATAGAATTGAGTAAAATTGCAACAAAAAAAGCGTACAATGTTCTATCAAACATATAAAAAAAACAGACCCCATCTAACAGAAATTTCCGATTTGTCGGATAAGCTATTCGGCCTTATGTTACCGGTGTACGCTCCGACAAGACACGGGCGATAGTTAGTTTAACATGCAACTAACCATACTGTATTACATATCTCTCTTACATATATCATAGACGCGTCTGAAGATGTTGTCCCCTTATAAGTGCATCATTTGAGATGTAGACACAACGCTGCGCCGAGTTCACGCACAAATATCTATATCTATATATGCACACACACACACACACACGACGGGTATTATTTGTGAACCCCACTAGAAGACTACTTCACACCTTCTTGGATATGACTGCCACCCACAAAAATATTTGGATTTCTTGCACAAGTTGTAAACGTGGCCTCGACGGGTTTTGAAGAAGTTGTTGATTCCAGATTCTTGAGACCGGCTCTTCTCCCGTGAAGGGCGACAAGAAGCACTATCTCCTGGACCAGAGTAGTTTTATAGAGAGTGAGAAGAGCCTTCAGATACCGCAGTGGAAAGGACCAGGATGACCCATATTTGTACATGCTTGCGGAAGAGATCTGGTTTTAGAAGGGATTTGAAGAATACGTCAATTGTTCATTTGACGTTTAAAAGAGTACTACAGTTGTGATCTCTTAATGAATAAGTAGTTGACGGACGACGGCAACGACAATTCAATGGCGTTTTGACATTGATATTTGCTCTTGTTAGCATTAAGAGGTCTCATTCTCATACATCAAGGATCGTCTTTTTTGACAACCGTTTAGTTCTATTCAATGTAGTATTATATTTGCTTTATCTGTTGGTGGGAGTGGATGACAAGGATACAACAGATGAAATCCTTTGTTGAGCTTTACTTCTTGAAGTCTGCCCATACTAACTCATTAATAATAAACTCGGGAATAAATTATTCTCTTCCCCCAAAAGAAAACTCGTAAAATAGGGTTGTGATCTCGATCACAATCTAAGCGTACCTGTTTCAAACACCGCGGCAGGCAGTTTGGAAGCAAATTAGTTTCCGTGGTATTTTTTTACGAAAGGTACAAATAGACCTCACCGTTTAGATAACAATAGCAAACTACTGAACGTATAAGTGGTGCCTAGAAAATCAACGACTCGTTTATACTGTGGTTGATGACTGCGTCATGTAAAGGATATGTCACGATTTTCAATTCAAAAGAGGTTGAAACAAATCGCCATTGATATAATTTTACTGCAGTCTTCCCGTATATCGATATTACAAATATTAACTTCTTCTTACATGTGTCTAAAAGGGGAGCAAAGAATAGTAACACTACCACCTACAAGGTATGTCGTAAGAGGTGACTAAGGTAGGAGCTTAGGGAAGCTACCCTAGTAAATACAAAGCGGTGCAGAAATCGAATGTGCTGGCCTGATTGTAAGCACACCGTACAATCGCTCTTATGGCTCAGATGACATACAAATCACCAAGAGTGGTTTAACAAGTGGTTGATATACAGTGGACATCATACACTAATGTCTGAAAAGGTTACGGGAAACATTATTTATGATACTGAAGTACGGATTGTATGCAAGTATGCAGGAAGTAGAACGGCCAGTTCCTTTCTTGATTTTTGAAACGTCAAGTATGCGAAACTAACCCTCTACATCTTGTATACCAGATCAGACTGGAGAAACGTACGGCCTGCGTACGCACTACGCTAATCTGTCCTACTAGTTTAAATCATCAAGTACCGTCTCCTCATCGAATGCTGGTTGCAATGAATCTCCAACATTCTCTATCTCATACCTTGATGTTTCACTCTGCCAGACTGTAACGTGTCCATCTCTTAATGTTTCCCTCTCACTTGTCTCTTAGTCTTCCTCTTGATCTCCGCTCTTCAACTTTCCTCTCTAATAAGATTTTGACCAATGTGTCATGTCTCTTAATGTGTCGGAAATATTTGATTTCTTGATCTCCTACACCCACCCTCTAGTAATTATTTGTTCATTCTTAGATTGTCTAAAACTTTGTATGTTTTTAGGGGGTCTCTGACTAAGTCTTGCCTTACGAGGCGAATGTCGTTGGTTCGAATCCGTTTCGCGCCGTTTTGTTCACGAGTACATTTTTACCAGAGACCCATAAGATTGTTTACGGAGCTCGTGCTTTGTTCAGTACTCTCGGTAGGTGGCGTGCCATTTCTGCGAGAGGGACCGAGCTATATGGGTTAAACCCAGGTGCAATGAAGTCTATTCTTCGGCTTTAAAACCCTTTTTACTTCTTCATAAAACACAACATATTCTTGTGTATATCTTCATCTCAAACAGAGCTCCAAAATTGTTTAATACTTCTAGTAGATAACCACTTAGAAATGACATCATGTAAATAAATACAATCAACTATGGATGAAGGAGATACACGGATGTTAAATAATAGCAATAATGAAGCATCGTGGAAGTCGAAAAATGAGTAGATGTATATGTACTAGTAAGGAGTCAGAAAGGAAGATGTCAGTGAGAATATTAGTGGACGTGCATGAGTTTAATATTGGCGTTGTAGAGCTGTGCGCGAGGTCAGATGTTTCTTTATAGCAGCCGTCGCTTCACGAATGGTTGAAACAAGTCTGGTCGTCTCTGTCCGCTTTTCAAAAGCCCCAGTACACGCCGGACAAATTCTGAGGACGTCCCCGTCAAATTTGATTACCATTACATTGAGCAGCAAATTTGAACGAGTAAAATGGGCGCCTTGAAGCTGGGCACGTCCGAGGCGAGCTACGAGCGAGGGTGGAGTGCTCTGGAGAAAATCCGAGAAGAGAGATTTGGATGGACAGTTATCGCGCTCTCGTAACCCACTTCACACCCTTGGAATGGAATTGCTATGGAATTGTTATGCCAGTCCGGTCGCCTGTCTCCCAAATAGACAGTGTCAATTAAGGGCCTACCCCGTAATGAAATAAGTTTGCTGAGTTTTAATACTGTCGTTCTGGAGGATTCGAATGTTTTCTAATTTACCCCCTGCACGCTGTCTTATGCTGTCCTTTATATGTTTGGCTGTTGTCTTCCAAATTTAAGATGCAGCTGTCTAAATCTTTCCCTCTGTCTACCATCTGGTGTCTTTCCTATTGTTTACACAAATAGAGGCGTGGCGGCTTAAACAGAATAAAGATGTTTTATAATATGTATGTAAAATAATGATAAATAGTATGATATATCACTCTTAACACATGCCTGGTTTTAAACGGAACAGAGGCCTGTCTGCCCAGCGTGTTCGTAGCGCGTTGAACTACGGGTGACTATCCCTCTCTGTGTGCGGGTTCAATTCCGCGGGATGGCAGAAAAAGCCACAGATTCCCCAGATTTACGGTGTTCATGGCACCGAACCGAAGGGTTACGGTGTTCATGGCACCGAGCCGAAGAACTGAAAAGCTGCTTCTGGATCGAATGGAAGAAAAAAACCGGAACAGAGGTACACGTGACCATATATTTAACATGAAAACATGTGTGCTTTTGAATATAAGTGTTACAGAAGAATCCTTAGTATATCATGGACAGAGAAGATAACAAATAAATATATTTAGAAAGAACACAAAATCAAAGAAAACTGGCTAATGCTACAAATAAGAAAGAGACAATTGACGTATTTTGGATATATAAAGAGACATGAAGGACTGGAGAAGACCATCATTGAAGGACGCATACCGGCAAAGAGAAGAAGAGGAAGATCACCGAGAAGATGGATTCAGTATGTAACTGATGATTTGAACATGACAGCTGCAGAGGTGTAACATCTGGCCTATGAGAGAAATTCCGGAGAACTGTTGGGGTGGCAAAGTTCTGCTCAGGGCAAGCTATTTGATGATATTTGATGAAGCTTCATATGGTTAATATGTTTCTAAATAATCTAATTTCTCATCAACACAATGAACGTCTCCACCGAAATCTCTGTATTAGTAGCAGACTATAGTACACTGTAGATATGTTATACATCCATGAAAGGGTTGTTTCACAAATATTAACGTTTTGTCATTTGTGTTCGTCTATAGCGTAAGTGTTAGTGAGCTCGATCACAATCCACGTGTACCTGGCTCAAACTTCGCGGCAGGCAGTTTGGGAGAGAATTTATTTGCGTGGAGTTTTATAAATGGTAAAACACAGAACTCGTCGTTCAGAAAACAATGGCAAACTACTGAATGTATACGTGGTACCTAGAAAATCGACGACTCGTTTACTTTTGTTACTTCTATAATGGTAAACACACTCACCGCTCAGAAACAATGGCGAACTACTGAGCGTATACGTGTACCTGACTGGTTTACTGTTGCTGATGGTGACATCCTATAAAGGAAATGCTACGATGTTCATTGTATCGTCTATCTAGTTAATGTTATATTAGTAGTTATCAAGTTTCTTTTAGTACCCATCGTGATAGCGTTTTAACCGAATGGTTTAGCAGAACGTGGCTTTTATGCGGGAGTTCAATCCCTGGTAATGCCGAGCAGGTTTTTTTCTGAAGGGGCATAAAGAAAATCTAATCCTGAACAGTTTCGAGATGACTGCGCTAGCAATGGTCACTATCTAAACTGCACTAGGCCATTAAATTCCATAGGCACATGCTCCCCCTCCTCTGTCCGATATAACCTTCTTCGAACGTTCGATATCGACCATTTGCTAACCACTGTGTGATTTGTATGCGATCTGAGCCTAAGAGCGATTGTACGTTGTGCCAGTTATGCGCCTACAAGTAGGCCAGCACATCCGATTTTTGATATGCTTTATATTTGCTAGGGTTGCTTTCCTAGGTCCAACATCAGTCGTCTCTTACGACATTCATTGTAGGTAGCAGTGGTGCTATTCTTTGCTTACCTTGCGGCACCTGGCACTACATGGGCGCGATATCGCCTTTAAAAGACCGGTACTGCAATCAGTAACGACAGTTTTTTTTTTAAAAGCAGCCATCTTGTCTCGTCTGTTAGAATATTCCATAAACAAGTCATTACTGTCTCTCCCTCCACTTGACCTCTGACACTGCAAGCTATCCAGACTATGATACCTCCTTAATACGTCAAGCATACTCTGAGAGAGAGGAAAGCAGCTCGCAGGAGTATTCCCAAGCATTGTAGAAAAAAGTCATTCAAACTTGGCTGGAGTACCATTACATAACGAACTGATAGAGTCCGAGGTACCCTCAGACTCAATTGTCCATGATGTCTTTTTTAGGGACAAGTAGCCTTCTTGTCCCATGAGTGCTGCTGTAAGACTGGTCAACAAACCAGGAATTATGTTTGTTTTAAAAAATTGAAATGATCTTAGCAAGACATTTGTTTCTGATATTTATTATTTCAACTGTGTGATTTGTATTGTTATCTATGTTTATCTTTCACTATACATTCTCTATCTTTTGTGCTTTGTCTGTTGGCGTAGGCGAGTATGTTCTTTCACAATGTTAAACATCCAGTCTAAAGGATTTCTAAAGACAACGGATTGACTTCATTGCACCGGGTTTTATCACCTCGATTACCTCTCCTCAGAAATGACACGACACATGCCGAGAGTATTGTACAAAACACACTTTTATCACCTCGATTACCTCTCCGCAGAAATGACACGACACATGCCGAGAGTATTGTACAAAACACACGAACTCCGTAACACCGGCAACAATCCTAGGGTTTCTGGGTAAAGTACGCTTGTGAACAGAACGGCGAGATCTGGATTGGAACCCACGACATTCGGAACGCACGGCTGAGGCGTAACCACTTAGCCACAGAGACCTATTTGTGTAGAACGAACACAAATCGTTAAAGGAACCGGCAAATAGTTTATATCCTCGGTTAAGCAACTAGCCAGTGGTTTTCAAAATATATAATTAAATGTCGCTTTGTAATGTGCATGTGTTGATTTATTTTGTACCATCGACAGAAAGAAAATTCCATACCTTACATGGGATTCGAACCAGTGTCCCCTATAACTGAGACATCTTTGCTCTGATCCATCTTCTGCCATCACGATGAGGGGGAGAGAGAGGAGCCATATCCATGATATGATATGCTCTTTAGATGGTTACAAAATAAAACAGATTGCAAAAGCAGCTGGAAGATCGTTTTCATGAGAGAGTTACGAAAAAAGCGTAAAAGTTTAATTTTTAAAATCTATCAGTTATCAGAGGACTATCATCATAGCACTCCGGACATGTCCGTAGGTGCTCTGATCTCCGCCTAAAAAAATCCAGCAGCGGCTAACACGCTAGTTTGATGTTGATTAATCAATCTCTTTGCATATTTGGTATGCTGTTCTTCTCGGGCTGTACCAATATTGATGCCCATCTCTCTAAATCTGATCAGCGAGTGGGACTCACAACCATTAAACTCTTCTGTTCGAAATGACTCTCTGTGCGTTAAGAATGTCATTTCTTTCAATTTTCTTGAAATCTAATTAACTTTTAATAATAATAATTCCTCTCGTACCGTTATACGTTACATAGGGTCTGCAAGCAATTTCTCGATACCGCTCTATCCTGGGCAACTCGCTCAATCTCATCCATGGAACTGAGACCGATATTTCTTACCTCTCTCAGCAATTTCAGGGTCTCCTTAGGTTGTCCTCTCTTACTGGAACCCTTTGCATCCCACTTCAATGCCTGCTTTGATATTCGATGTTTAACGTTTACGCCGACGGTAAAATAATGCGCCATGAATGTATGTCCCAGACGCCATTAATGTAGGACATGACGATCGCGGGCGCCATGTTGGACATCTCAGCTGTTAGAAAATTAAGAAGTAGACAAATTAGCATGTACCATGAAGAGAAACATCAGTTTACTGTTCTACCACTTTAAGTATACAATCACACAGTAACTAGACAAATTAACATGTACCATGAAGAGAAACATCAATTTACTGTTCTATCACTTTAAGTATACAATCACACAGTAGCTAGACAAATTAACATGTACCATGAAGAGAAACATCAATTTATGTTCTAGCACTTTAAGTATACAATCACACAGTAGCTAGACAAATTAACATGTACCATGAAGAGAAACATCAATTTATTGTTCTATCACTTTAAGTATACAATCACACAGTAGCTAGACAAATTAACATGTACCATGAAGAGAAACATCAATTTATTGTTCTATCACTTTAAGTATACAATCACACAGTAACTAGACAAATTAACATGTACCATGAAGAGAAACATCAATTTACTGTTCTATCACTTTAAGTATACAATCACACAGTAGCTAGACAAATTAACATGTACCATGAAGAGAAACATCAATTTACTGTTCTATCACTTTAAGTATACAATCACACAGTAGCTAGACAAATTAACATGTACCATGAAGAGAAACATCAATTTATTGTTCTATCACTTTAAGTATACAATCACACAGTAGCTAGACAAATTAACATGTACCATGAAGAGAAACATCAATTTACTGTTCTATCACTTTAAGTATACAATCACACAGTAGCTAGACAAATTAACATGTACCATGAAGAGAAACATCAATTTACTGTTCTATCACTTTAAGTATACAATCACACAGTAGCTAGACAAATTAACATGTACCATGAAGAGAAACATCAATTTATTGTTCTATCACTTTAAGTATACAATCACACAGTAGCTAGACAAATTAACATGTACCATGAAGAGAAACATCAATTTATTGTTCTATCACTTTAAGTATACAATCACACAGTAGCTAGACAAATTAACATGTACCATGAAGAGAAACATCAATTTACTGTTCTATCACTTTAAGTATACAATCACACAGTAGCTAGACAAATTAACATGTACCATGAAGAAAGATATCAGTTTATTGTTCTATCACTTTAAGTATACAATCACACAGTAGCTAGACAAATTAACATGTACCATGAAGAGTAACATCAATTTACTGTTCTATCACTTTAAGTATACAATCACACAGTAGCTAGACAAATTAACATTTACCATGAAGAGAAACATCAATTTACTGTTCTAGCACTTTAAGTATACAATCACACAGTAACTAGACAAATTAACATGTACCATGAAGAGAGATATCAGTTTATTGTTCTATCACTTTAAGTATACAATCACACAGTAGCTAGACAAATTAACATGTACCATGAAGAGAAACATCAGTTTATTGTTCTATCACTTTAAGTATACAATCACACAGTAGCTAGACAAATTAACATTTACCATGAAGAGAAACATCAATTTACTGTTCTAGCACTTTAAGTATACAATCACACAGTAGCTAGACAAATTAACATGTACCATGAAGAGAAACATCAATTTATTGTTCTATCACTTTAAGTATACAATCACACAGTAGCTAGACAAATTAACATGTACCATGAAGAGAAACATCAATTTATTGTTCTATCACTTTAAGTATACAATCACACAGTAGCTAGACAAATTAACATGTACCATGAAGAGAAATCATCATTTATTGTTCTATCACTTTAAGTATACAATCACACAGTAGCTAGACAAATTAACATGTACCATGAAGAGAAACATCAATTTACTGTTCTATCACTTTAAGTATACAATCACACAGTAGCTAGACAAATTAACATGTACCATGAAGAAAGATATCAGTTTATTGTTCTATCACTTTAAGTATACAATCACACAGTAGCTAATTCAGTACTTAAACGCCGTCTATGCTTATCAATTCTATCGTTTATTCTTCCATGGGGTGTTCGATTCGCCAGCGGGCTTGTCGCTAGTCAACTCTCTTCCAGGCATCGATCATTTCATTTAGTAGGTCGCCACGAGATCCCCCTTTCAACCGAATCTTCTAGATTTGCTTCTATAAACGACGACTATTTGTGCTGGAATAAATTGTCTCCAGGCACAATAAGTGGACAATTGCAGAACGTTGAAAGTTATTTGTTGGACCATTTAGTCTAAGATTCCTGCTTTTGATAGAGGTGTCGATTGTGTATAGAATTTAGTCACTTTCGTTTAGTTGTTACCAGTGCCAAACATGGCCAATAACAGCAGCTAATGAGCGGAAAGCATACAACGACGGAGATGAGGGACATTAGAAGAGCTGCCGTACGTGTTTTGTCATGTCTCTCATGGGGAAGCAAAGAATAGTAACACTGTGACCTACAAGGCATGTTGTAAGAGGCGGCTGAGGTAGAGAGTGACCTACAAGGCATGTTGTAAGAGGCGGCTGAGGTAGAGTAGGACCTACAAGGCATGTTGTAAGAGGCGGCTGAGGTGAGAGTGACTACAAGGCATGTTGTAAAAGGGGGGCTGAGGTAGAGGTCTAGAGCTACCTTAGTAAATAAAAAGCGTGATAAAATTGGATGTGCTGACCTACTTTTAGGCGATAAGAACAAATACAATCGCTCTTAGTCTCGGATGACATACAAACCACAAAGAGTGATTAACAAGTGGTCAATATGGAGATTTGTGAAGAAGAGAATAGCTGCAGGGTAAAATAAGAGAACAAATTAGAAATGAAGAAATCAGAATAAAACTGGTGTGAAGTCGGTCATGCAATTCATTAAAAGAACAACAGATTAAATGTTTTGGACACTTGCCATGAATGCCTTGATATAATTTAGAAGATTATGTAAATTATTTGTCGAATTTGTTTCTTATGAATTGTGTACGGGCAGTGGCTTTCCAGCCTGCTCTTCTCGATTTTTGATCTGCCTTTGGCTCATTTACGTGCTAAACGCAAAGACGGCAAGCACGTTTTACTCTTTCTCCGATATAACTATGAACTCGATCTCACATATAACATACACTGAGATCGGGGATATCTGGAATAATATCCCGATAGTTCCACGAGGGAGCGAACATAATACATTTAGAACGAGAGGCCAACACCTAACCTCTACGTCACAGAGACCCTCAAAGCATTTCAAATGCAACATCTAAAATGGTTAAAAGCATCGCGAAATATAATAATTCCATTCTTAAGTGAAATGAAAAACACACGTTGTTGATCAAATCCAGGAGAAAGTTTTCTTAATTTGCGCTTTTGTTGTCAGATGTCAGAACGAATGTGTACACGTGTCGTTTAGTTCATATCCGGTGCGATTTTCTTCAAGAACCTCAGCACCATCACTTCAACAAATGGCAAGGGCACCAGACGGTAGCTAAGTCTTTGAATAAAAGCCAGGATGTCTGCTATTTTCCCCCAACTAGTTATACTTTACGAATTCATATAGTCTTTTATTTTTTCGCTCCTCGTCATTCTTTCATACGACTGAATGCAATTAGTGATTTTTCCACGGTGCATTGACGAAGTGAATCAGGGGCAATCGCTTAAGATCAACGTGTTCTTGAAGTAAATCCTCCTTGGATGTGTGACCTTCTCGAAAAGCTGCAAGATTACCATCCATGAACGCTTCGAATAGACTAGCCCCATTACACAACCCGTGTTCACTGTTGATACATTTGTGTCTCAATTCCAAGAAGAGTCATCGGAAGAGGCTTTTTCTCGCTCGAAAGCAACATACCATAATCATTTGTTGTGTTTCTGGTCTCAGCAGTAATGTTGTATTGTCAAATACCACTTGTTGTAATCGCTGGGAGACTGCACGTATCTTAAGACAACATCAGAAACGTGTAGTTAATGTGTGCCAGCTTTTAAGAGACCGGTGCAGGTTATCTTTGGTTATAGTATGGATCAATACCACTTTTATGTTGACAGTTTTCTTGTCTTATGTTGCCTCTTAGAATGCATTGAAATAATGAATCAAATTGTGCGGCTTGTTTGTGAGTGAAGTGGAGAGACAGACAGAGAGAGAGAGAGATTATATCTGTGATATGCACAATTCTTTAGTGGCGATTGATATGGAGAGGGGCAGAGAGAGGAGACAAATATCCATGATATGCCACGTTCTTCAGTGACGATTGATTGAGAGAGAGGAGACAAATATCCATGATATGCCACGTTCTTCAGTGACGATTGATTGAGAGAGAGAGACAAATATCCATGATATGCCACGTTCTTCAGTGACGATTGATTGAGAGAGGAGACAAATATCCATGATATGCCACGTTCTTCAGTGACGATTGATTGAGAGAGAGGGAGAGAGAGGAGACAAATATCCATGATATGCCACGTTCTTCAGTGACGATTGATTGAGAGAGAGGAGACAAATATCCATGATATGCCACGTTCTTCAGTGACGATTGAATGAGAGAGGAGACAAATATCCATGATATGCCACGTTCTTCAGTGACGATTGATTGAGAGAGGAGACAAATATCCATGATATGCCACGTTCTTCAGTGACGATTGATTGAGAGAGAGGAGACAAATATCCATGATATGCCACGTTCTTCAGTGACGATTGATTGAGAGAGAGGAGACAAATATCCATGATATGCCACGTTCTTCAGTGACGATTGATTGAGAGAGAGGAGACAAATATCCATGATATGCCACGTTCTTCAGTGACGATTGATTGAGAGAGGAGACAAATATCCATGATATGCCACGTTCTTCAGTGACGATTGATTGAGAGAGGGAGAGAGAGGAGACAAATATCCATGATATGCCACGTTCTTCAGTGACGATTGATTGAGAGAGAGGAGACAAATATCCATGATATGCCACGTTCTTCAGTGACGATTGATTGAGAGAGGAGACAAATATCCATGATATGCCACGTTCTTCAGTGACGATTGATTGAGAGAGGAGACAAATATCCATGATATGCCACGTTCTTCAGTGACGATTGATTGAGAGAGAGAGCAAATATCCATTATATGCCACGTTCTTCAGTGACGATTGATTGGAGAGAGAGTACAAATATCTCATGATATGCCACGTTCTTCAGTGACGATTGATTGAGAGAGGAGACAAAATCGCGTATAATTTCTTTGAATTTATAAAAGCAATTCGCTATTTCCCACTAGTTATACTTATGATTGATAGTAGGCATTTATCCATTTTCGCTCCGCTTCTTCATACGATTGATTGGAAGCAAATTCAGTGATATTCCACGTCTTATGACGATGATTGAATCAGGGGCAATCGCTTATATCCACCGTGATTACTTGAAGTAAATCCTCCTGAATGATCGTGACATTGATTGAAAAGCTCATGATTGCCATTCCATGAACGATTAAATTAGAGAGCATTACACAAATCCGTGTATCACTGTTTCATTGTGGCTAATTCAAAGAAGAGAAAGAGGGGAAAGCAACATCCATAATCATTTTTGTGATTGATTAGAGAAGGAGTCAAATATCACATGATATGCCACGTCTTCAGTGACGATTGATTAGAGACAACATCAGAAACGTGTAGTTAAGTGGCCGCTTATTAGAGAGAGGAGACAATATCTTTGCCAGTTCTTCAGTGGCATTATGGTAAGAGGAGACAATACCACTTATGTGACAGTTCTTCATGTGACTTGATTAGAAGTTTGAACAATAATCCATGATATGCCGTTCTTTGTGAGTTGAAGTGAGAGAGAAGGAGAAGAATATCATGATATGCCACTTCTTAGTGGCGATTGATTGAGAGAGAGGAGACAAATATCCATGATATGCCACGTTCTTCAGTGCGATTGATTGGAGAGAGAGAGAGAGAGGAGACAAATATCAATGATATGCCACGTTCTTCAGTGACGATTGATTGAGAGAGAGGAGACAAATATCCATGATATGCCACGTTCTTCAGTGACGATTGATTGAGAGATGAGACAAATATCCATGATATGCCACTTCTTCAGTGACGATTGATTGAGAGGGAGAGAGGAGACAAATATCCATGATATGCCACGTTCTTCAGTGACGATTGATTGAGAGAGAGAGAGACAAATATCCATGATATGCCACGTTCTTCAGTGACGATTGATTGAGAGAGGGAGAGGAGACAAATATCCATGATATGCCACGTTCTTCAGTGACGATTTATTGAGAGAGGGAGAGAGGAGACAAATATCCATGATATGCCACGTTCTTCAGTGACGATTGATTGAGAGAGAGGGGGAAACAAATATCCATGATATGCCACGTTCTTCAGTGACGATTGATTGAGAGAGAGGAGACAAATATCCATGATATGCCACGTTCTTCAGTGACGATTGATTGAGAGAGAGAGAGGAGAGAGACAAATATCCATGATATGCCACGTTCTTCAGTGACGATTGATTGAGAGATATAGGGGAGAAAGATAGAGGGAGAGAGCGAGATGATATCTATGATACGCCACGTTGTTCAGTGACGATTGACAGAGAGAGAGAGAGAGTGAGTGTGTGTGAGAGAGAGAGAGGCGAGCGCGCGCACACACACTATCTCGGAAACCGATCATCAGTTAAACCTGTTACGCCTAACGATAAAAAAGCAGCAGAGAATGACAAAAGAAAGATGACTACCGTTTGATCTGAAAGTTTACGCACTGTTTCTGATCTGAGTTAATAACGTTGTTTTGATTGATTTTTCTCCAGGAGGTCAAAGCTATGGTGGCCAAGGCTACTCTAACAACAGAGACAATAATTACAGAAGTAACCAAAGCTCTCAAGATTATGGGTAAGTTTGCATTTGTTTTCTTGTGTGTTTACAACTGTTTATTTAGTACAGGGGTTCTCAAACTTTGAAGTTCCACAAACAATCATAGGCGCACTATGCACAAAAACGTGCCACATTGCAGACCCCTGATCTGGGATTTCATAGGGCGCACTTAGGAATGTTACGGCACACCTTTGAGAACCACTGATTTAGTCGAATAAGGTTATTTGTGCTTCTAATTAACCCAAGTGCATTTTAAGCATTGTAGTGTTTGAATGAAACTGTGTAGTAGCTTACGATCTCGGTCCTTCTATTCTGTACACACACACACACACACACACACACAGCAGTTGATGAATCTGGTAAAATAATGGTTGTAGAAGTGATAAGGATTCCATCATCATTGTGCAAGTCGATTGAGTACACATGTGTGCTCCGATCTCTTCTTACACAGCAAGATCTCAGCTGCAGTGCAGGAACTCTATAGCACCGGCGAGAGGGTCCTTTCCAGTCTGTAATTTTTTGAAGATGGGGAGATTCATATCGTTTCTCCTCCTTTTTATATTCTTTTTCAAATGAATTTTACCTGGGCAACGGCTTTCCAGTCCAATGTTCTCCATTTAGAACTGCTAAGGGTTCTTTTACGTGCTTAAATTGAACACGGGACCTACGTTTTATCGTCCGTCTCCGATAGGACTAGGAACTCGATCTCACCTACACTGAGATAAGTGATCTCTAGAAAGATGGTTGTAGATGCTGTGAGAGAGGTCAGTGAGAAAAGAAAAGTTGTGACAAACGTTCTCAAGAAGCAATTATCTGTTTGCTGCATGATGTTCAAAGAGAGGATTAATAAATAAAACACAATGTGACAATTTCTGGGGAGAAAGCTGACCAGAGAGAGACTGGTTAAACGTACTCATCATCATCAGGTGTCGTCCCGGCTGGCGTAGGCGATCATGGATCTCCACAAATCTCTGTCGTTGGTGTTCGCTATCAACTCAGATGTTGACGCTCTACCGTGCCATGAAGTCAGCTATCTAAATTGTTCTCTCTGTCTCGTCTACACTCGATTTTACCGGTTGTCACAATGTGTTCTAAACCTCCCTCCTCATCAAAATGATGACTGCCTCTTTCTGATATTGATGATAAGCTTTCTCTGTGTCTTACTCTCATTCAGCAGCTCAACATTAGTTAAACGTACTAGCATGGAAGAATGTCAGCTACTAAATTGATCGTCATCGCTGGGGACATAAAGTAGTGGAGAGTCCTGATTATCAACTCCAGCATGCACAACATTTAATGATAGATTATTGTATTGTTCTGTCTCAGTGTAGGGTGTGGTAACCTCTGTGTGAGATAATTTTATTGTTCTGTCTCAGTGTAGTGTGTGGTAGCCTCTGTGAGATAATTTTATTGTTCTGTCTCAGCGTAGGGTGTGGTAGCCTCTGTGTGAGATTATTGTATTGTTCTGTCTCAGTGTAGTGTGTGGTAGCCTCTGTGTGAGATAATTTTATTGTTCTGTCTCAGTGTAGTGTGTGGTAGCCTCTGTGTGAGATTATTGTATTGTTCTGTCTCAGTGTAGGGTGTGGTAGCCTCTGTGTGAGATTATTGTATTGTTCTGTCTCAGTGTAGTGTGTGGTAGCCTCTGTGTGAGATAATTTTATTGTTCTGTCTCAGTGTAGTGTGTGGTAGCCTCTGTGTGAGATAATTTTATTGTTCTGTCTCAGTGTAGTGTGTGGTAGCCTCTGTGTGAGATAATTTTATTGTTCTGTCTCAGTGTAGTGTGTGGTAGCCTCTGTGTGAGATAATTTTATTGTTCTGTCTCAGTGTAGGGTGTGGTAGCCTCTGTGTGAGATTATTGTATTGTTCTGTCTCAGTGTAGTGTGTGGTAGCCTCTGTGTGAGATAATTTTATTGTTCTGTCTCAGTGTAGTGTGTGGTAGCCTCTGTGTGAGATAATTTTATTGTTCTGTCTCAGTGTAGTGTGTGGTAGCCTCTGTGTGAGATAATTTTATTGTTCTGTCTCAGTGTAGTGTGTGTCTGCTGTGAGATTATTGTATTGATCTGTCTCGTAATGTAGGTCTGTAGCCTCTGTGCTTAGATAATTATTTATTGTTCTGTCTCAGTGTAGGTGTGGTAGCTCTGTGTGAGATTATTGTATTGTTCTGTCTCAGTGTAGTGTGTGGTAACCTCTGTGTGAGATTATTGTATTGTTCTGTCTCAGTGTAGGGTGTGGTAGCCTCTGTGTGAGATAATTTTATTGTTCTGTCTCAGTGTAGTGTGTGGTAGCCTCTGTGTGAGATAATTTTATTGTTCTGTCTCAGTGTAGTGTGTGGTAGCCTCTGTGTGAGATAATTTTATTGTTCTGTCTCAGTGTAGTGTGTGGTAGCCTCTGTGTGAGATTATTGTATTGTTCTGTCTCAGTGTAGTGTGTGGTAGCCTCTGTGTGAGATTATTGTATTGTTCTGTCTCAGTGTAGTGTGTGGTAGCCTCTGTGTGAGATAATTTTATTGTTCTGTCTCAGTGCAGTGTGTGGTAGCCTCTGTGTGAGATAATTTTATTGTTCTGTCTCAATGTAGTGTGTGGTAGCCTCTGTGTGAGATTATTGTATTGTTCTGTCTCAGTGTAGTGTGTGGTAGCCTCTGTGTGAGATTATTGTCTTGTTCTGTCTCAGTGTAGTGTGTGGTAGCCTCTGTGTGACAAGTGATTTTTCTTCTTCAAACGCTCCATATCGACCACTTGTTAACCACTATTTGTCGTGATCTATATGTGATCCGAGCATAAGAGCGACTGTACATTGTGCGAGTTATGCACCAGTACATTCGATTTCTACGACGCATTTTATTTACTAGGGTAGCTTCTGTAGGCCTCTAACTCAATCGTCTCTTACGACATGCCTTGTAGGTCGCGGTGTTACTATTCATTGCTCCCCTTGCGAGCCCCGGCTACACACTGGCGGACGAAGGGGTTAATCTGTTTGTTTTATGTTACGAAGGTTGTGGGTTCGAGTCCGGAGAGCGTCATTCTGTTCGCAAGTGTATTTTTCCCAGAGATTCATAGGATTATTGCTGGAGTTACGGATTTCGTGCTTTAAGCAATACTCTCGGCAGATCGCATTCTCATTTCTGGTGAGATTGACCATATGGGGAAAACCCAGTGCTCTGAAGTCAACCCTTCGCTCTTTAACTGTCTTTTAGTTTATGGTTTAATCTCTTGGTTCGACCATGGCCTCCGATAACATACGATCGGCGGACTCGGATGAAAATTCTAGGAAATAAAAGACAACTGTCGCGTGATCCTCGCATTTGAGTACTGTTATATAAAGACTAATTCATTAAGAGAACAACATAACATGCTAAATCAAGGTTATATTATGTAGATGCTAAATCAAGGTTATATTATGTAGATGCTAAATCAAGGTTATATTATGTAGATGCTAAATCAAGGTTATATTATGTAGATGCTAAATCAAGGTTATATTATGTAGATGCTAAATCAAGGTTATATTATGTAGATGCTAAATCAAGGTTATATTATGTAGATGCTAAATCAAGGTTATATTATGTAGATGCTAAATCAAGGTTATATTATGTAGATGCTAAATCAAGGTTATATTATGTAGATGCTAAATCACGGTTATATTATGTAGATGCTAAATCAAGGTTATATTATGTAGATGCTAAATCAAGGTTATATTATGTAGATGCTAAATCAAGGTTTTATTATGTAGATGCTAAATCAAGGTTATATTATGTAGATGCTAAATCAAGGTTTTATTATGTAGATGCTAAATCAAGGTTATATTATGTAGATGCTAAATCAAGGTTATATTATGTAGCAAGTTCAGTTTAAAGTTAAGCATTATCACTATTATTAACATGTTTCACCAATAAACAACAATGACGCATATAATTTAGTAAAAGTGCGAAAAAGTACCGTGTTCTATTAAACATATACAAAAATCAGCCCACATGGATTTTCAATTTCCCGTCATAGCTCGTCGGCCCTATGCTGCCAGGGACCACGGTTCAACTATCTTCCCTTACCACTGGAACCTAACATGAAAGTTTGTTATAAAAATGTATATCAAATGCTAAGGATGTCGATGTCAATGAAAATCAACGTTTCACTTTGCGCATATATTTGTATGGAAACTTAACAACAAGGGTTGTCTTCCAGTCTGGCCAGCTAAATACTTTCTCTAGCACCTGACTTTCTTGGGATCCCATAGTCACGCGGGAGCTATAATACACAACATGTACGTGAGCCGGAATTGCCTCATTGTTTCCCTGTACCCCCAGGTGAGACCAGGTGATACGTATTTGTCCGCCACCAAATTCCGAAACTCCCGTGACATCGCCCACACTGCTGAGCAGCAGTGAATAAATGAACTGTACTATTCTTCCAGCGGCGGAATTAGCCCTAACACATTTTTTTCTTCTCACTTTGCTGAACAAAAGTGACAGCGGCGTAGACCTCCTTTGACTGACATCCCGGTGGGGGCAATAACACCATATAATGGGTAACCACCTGAAGCCAGGGTCCACCTTTTGATAATACAGGTGTCCACACTAGTATCCCACTTCGACGGACACACCTGTGATGCCTTCGGCTCTTAATGTATCGCGAGTTTTATGCACTTGAGCCACGCCCCTCTAGTGACCTTTACTGTCAGACTGGAAATAATTGGGGGCGCATAACCTGTTGAGTTGCAGTAGATTTGAATCAACTGGAAATAATGAGCATAACTTTGTGAGCTGAGAAGCTCTACATATGAATGAAGTCAATTGTAAACAGATGTGACGGGCAGTGAAGCTGTTTGATCACATTTGACAACATGAAATAATGACAGTAGAAAGCTGCATTTTCTTCTTCTTCTTTTCTTCAATCCTGTTTTGTCTCACACTGTTAGTAGAGATTTATTGAACGAGTTTTTGTGTGTGCTTTATAGACGGTGTCTTTCCTAGCATCTGTTATCTCTGAGATCCACCTTTTGCGTAGACGACCTTTTGCTTTGTATCCACTGTATCCTAGTAACAATGCTCTTTGAAGCTGTTGGTAATCTGGTGGTAGTCTATTGGTAATGGAACAATATTTATACGGTAAAAATGAGAAGGGTAGGAACCAAATGGAATTACTACATGATTACGGAACAGTTTGAAAGCAAATGTGCTCACCTGGTAATAAACGGTAACAGTAGACCTCATTGTTCAGAAAGTAATGACAAACTACTGAACGTATAAGTGGTGCCTAGAAAAATCAACGACTCGTTTAGTTTGGTTGATGGCTACGTCCTGTAAAGGATAGGCCACGATTTTTTCCCCACATGATTATAAAATAATAACATTTCCTGTAGTCTTTCTTTCCAGACCTTAGGCTCCAATTGTTCAGTAGGGCCAATTTATTTACTCCTTCTTCTTTGAAAGCTCCATATCGACCACTTGTTAAACCGCTCTTTGTGATTTGTACGTGACCTGAACCTAAGAGCGATTGTACATTGTGTCAGTTATGCGCCTACAATTAGGCCAGCGCATCCAATTTCTACGACGCTTTTTATGAGAAATGAAGACATCCGGAAAAAAGGTAGGTACACACGGGAATAAATATGGAATAATAATTTCATGTATCGTATACATTGAAAGAGAACAAATGCAGTGCTTCAGACATTTAATGAGAATGGAGTACAACCAACCACCAATAGCAGTATACAATAAATAGAGATCAGATACTAGAGCCAAGGGAAGACCAAGAAAAAGATGGAGGGACAATATCAAAGACCACACTAAATAAACACGGATATAACACAACAAAGACGACTCATCAGGTCCTGGAACGCAAATTAAAGCACCAACTCCTACGTTTAACGGCAAGAGTGGACAGCCAATTCCATCATCATCCTGGGGAAAGATAATAGAATAGAAAGGATGGAATAATATATAAGGTAACAATTCAAATGAGAAAGTAGAAACGATATGGAATTGCTAAAGATAAGATTATAAAAATAATTCCTCTCGTACCGTTATACGTTACGTAACAAGCAATTTCTCCCTACCGCTCTATCATGGGTAACTCGCTCCATTTACTCCATGGAACTGAGATCGATATTTCTTGCCTCTCTCAGCAAAGTTCGTTTCAGGGTCTCCTTAAGTTTAAGATAAGATTTGCTTTAAAAAGTCACAAATAAACTCTTTTACTGCCTGTGTAGCGAGTTGTGGGACATGATACTGAGGAATGTAATGGTCGCATGACTAGTGCAGTCACCGCGTAACTATTCTGGTTAGGGTTTTTGTATTATGCCCCCAACAGAAAAACAACTTGGCATTACTCTGGATTGAACACGGGTCTCCCGTATGGGAGCCTGCACCGACCTAAAAAGCGGTATTACAGACAGTAACCATTCCCCTCATTTAGTGTTGCTACCATTGCATTGATTACCGGGATTTGAACTGAGGCGCAGATCTAGCTGGCTAACCTGACTTTCAACGGGCTATGCAGTCTCTCCAGATAGTATTCTGGAGGGTGGGTTTTTCTGAAGGCAAAGAAAAGAAACTCCGGAGAAAAATTTATGAGATGCCCAGCTATCATCAGATATTATAATAATGTCTACCTTCTTGTAAGACTGTTACCACGTTGTTGGGGAACATCCGGTGGTGAAAGTCTGTTTATGCAACTGTCCGCCCCTGCCACACACACGGGCCAGAAAGTGGGTCATTTCTCGGCTCAAGGTGGGCGTACTCTTGCAGGGAGGTCCTCCACAAATATCTGACCACATGCACTATTCTTTGGGACACCTGGTGATGATGATGACGGCTATATTATAATGTTCAACTAATTACTAGGGTGCTGCACAGTGGTCTCTTTTCTTACAAAGAACAATACAACAGTCCTCATCTTTACAGACACTCATTAACAGAAGTGCCCCTAGGTGTTGACTTGAGCAGATTACTTACCAGCTGGGTTACACCATGGCCACCTGTAACATAAGTCTATTCAGCTCAATCCGAAAATCGGAAATTTCTGTTTATTAGGGCTGAAGTTTATATATATATATATATATATATATATATATAAATATAGTAAGCTTTTTACACACAATTCAACGAGTTCATAGTTATTTATTAATTAAATAGTGTTCATAATACTGACATTCCTTAGTGTCAAGTTCAATTGGAGGCATAATATAACTTTGATTTAGCATGTTGTGTCTCCTTTGTGTTTGTTCTCCACGACCAACTTTGACCACTCTTTGTGATATGTTTGATCTTTGCCAAGAACGTGTATACGTTGCACACTGGTTTGGTAAGCTCCTAAATGCATAGACTTCTACACGTTTAGGACACGTACATCCGATTTCATCCAAACTTCCTTAGTCGCCTTTGACGACATGCGTGGCAGGTAACTGGTTTTATTCTGTACACCCCAAATTTGGGCCCCGGTAACCACTCGGGGGCGAGCATGTTGTGTATTTGTAAAATGAGTACGTGATATCATTGGTCTGATATCTATTATTGGTTGACAAACCCCCACCGTACATTTCCGAACCAAATACATTTTATTCCGGCATGGCACAAAATATTTGTATATGTATGACATGGCACAAAATATTTGTATATGTTTAACATGACATGACAAAATATTTGGTATATGTTTAACATGACATGGCACAAAGATATTTATATATGTTTCTGACATGACACAAAATATTGTATATGTTTATACATCAAATGTATATGTTATGACAGAAAAAATGTGTATAATTCAGTGCACATAGTTTGGATTAATATGACATGGCTATTTGTATATTTTACATGAATGGCTACTATTCTGTATCTTTGTTTCTGCATACCATTTGTATGACTGACGGACTTAGTAATTTACATCCACAATAATAGTAGTTCATGCATGACACAATATTTGTATATGTTAACTGACATGACAAAAATATTTGATATTTACATGGCACAAATATTTATATACTTTAACATGCAGGGCAGTGTATTTATATAGTTAACAGACAGACAAAAAATATTTGTAAAGTTTACTGATTTTTGATAGAATCGTCCGCTATGAATTCAGGCATGTTTGGGATACTAATATGACACTTCTAGCTGATTGCATGAAGGCTAGCTTTCGTGTCATCATTGTCCTTCGTCATTCACGCGAACATGACTTCAGAGGGACTTGTAATTTAGATGCATAAGTAAAGGAGTCATCCAAGACGCTAGAGAAGCGCAAGACAAAAACAGACAAGCACAACACTGGACAACAACCCGGGTAGCAGTGTGACCACAACAGAAGAAGAAGAAGAAGAAGTAAAGTAAGGATATGTGTTTCTTATAGTCCATCCGCAGGTCATGTGCACGACGAGAATGTTGGTCTCAAGCTGACCTCAAACACAGCTAACTCTAGATAACTAGGCTAGACAACTGACCTGGGAATCCCTGACCTAGATCAGAGAAGGGTGCTGGGATGTATATATGTTTAACTATGCTTTTTGCAATTGTACTCAATTCTGTGAGTCTATGGTTATTTATTGGTGAAACAATATTCATAATATTGATATTCCTTATTGTTAAACTTAACTTGTTGCATAATATAACTTCGAGTTAGCATTTTATGTTGATTTTAAAACGAATTCGTCTCATACACCGATACTAGAATGCGAGGTGACGTAGTGTAGTTGTGGTCTGATTTCCCATAATTCTTACCTGAGTCCGAAGGCCCTTAAATTTATAGCTGACTCCACCTAAAAACCACAAAATGTCTACTACATATGATCACTAGTGCGCGTTGTTACCAACTTCTCTATCAACATCTTCAGTATGTACTTTGCAGTCTTGGATCTCTTTCCACATGTAGTAAACATGGCTGAATTGTCAGTTAGTTGTGTGTGTATTTGATTAGTTATTTCTTCTATGTTCAGAAACAGTTCAGAATGAGAACTTACAATCTTATATGTTCATAGTTTGCTAGTTATCTAGTGTTGGTAACAAACAAAAAGGAATTCTTTTTATACCACCTGATTTTTATACAACCATAAAGCATATATAGGGTAGTAATACGATGCTAGGCCTGTATTTTTCATTGACCGTCGGCACACGATGGGTGATGTGGTCAACATCATGCAGGCTGCCTTTACTTCCCAGAGCTTTTCCTCGTACCCAATTGAGGCTGGGTCGACCTGAGAGCAGTTACGGTGGGAAAAAATTTCCACGCATCTAATGGTGGTATTGGTGGCTTTTTTTGATTGATTTAATCATCTCTTCTGATGATGCATAACTGACTGCAATAATTTGTGACTTGTTTCTTATCCTTATGCTTAATTCGTATTTCAGTGGTCTCTGGCTAAGTGATTACGCCTTTGCCGTGTACTCCGAAAGTTGTAGGTTTGAATCAGACCACATGGTTCTGTTCACGAGTGCATTTTATCCCAGATATCTCTAGGAGTGTTGCAGCAACTATTGAGTTTGTGCTTTGTGCAATACTCTGCAGATAATGTGCGTTTTCTGCAGAGAGGGCAGAGCCATATGGGGTATAACCTGGTGTAATGAAGTCAATTCTTCGGCTTCAGATTATTTTTTGTTTTTGTTGCAGCTAATATAGTTTTTGTTGGTCTGCTTTCAATATAGGAGACCACAGCAGCAGCATCAGCAGAGATCTCAGAGTAGCTACGGCAATAGCTATGGCAACCAGTACCAAAGTCAAGACAGAGTTTACCAGTCGTACCCAACTGGTCAATCAGGTGGTCATGGTGGTCAACGACAGTCAGACAACCAGCATCATCCCAGGGTAAGAACCACTGTTTCATTTGAACTTATGATTTGGCTTGGTGTCAGGGGGTTTCTATGGTGAAGTGGTTTACAATTTTACCTATCGTTCTGCTGAAGGTTTCTGGTTCGAATCCAGACTGATTCACGTGTTCAATTTTTTCATGAGATCCCTAGGATCACAGCCAGGGTTTTGTGCAACACTTGGCAGATGTCATACTATTTATGCCAACGGGGGGGGGAAGATACGGAGTGCAGTGATGTAAATCTTCGCCTTAATACCTTCTTACTTGGTGCCATGTGTTTTTTTTATGTTTCTTTTTTGTGATTACTATTTTGATGATTATACCATCAGACACATTCTTATGATGAAGTCGACTTGTCTGTAGCTCATCTCAGGTACCATGTAGTTTTGAATGTAGTGTTGTAGATAGAAGTCTGGGCAGAGAGATAGATGCGTAAATGCTGTAACCTACCTTCTAGCCCCATTGTTCAGGCAGCCAAACACTTCACTCACAGCTAAACAACAGATGATCAACAGCACTCTGTGTTACCAGGGCCAACCATGGACAATAAGCTAAGCACAGTCACAGAAAATAACTACTTACGAAATGCAATGCCTATGAAAAGTTACCAACAGCATTAGAAAATACAAGAGTCGTCAACATAAGAAAGAAAGTTGCCAGAGCCTTGCTAGAACTGTGCTTGCCTCTGCAGCTGTCATGATCAAATCATCAGTTACATCCTGAATCCATCTTCTCCATGGTCTTCCTCTTCTCCTTTTTGCCGTGATGCCTCCTTCCATGGTGGTCTTTTCCAGCCATTCTTGTCTCTTTGTGTGACCAAAATACTTCAATTTTCTTATTTTTACTTGTAGCATCAGCCAGTTTTCTTTGATTTTGAGTTCTTTCTGGATATATCTATTTGTTCTCTTCTCTGTCCATGATAAACGGAGGACTCTTCTGTAACACATTCAAAAGCACATGTTTTTCCACTGCTATGTGTCCATGCTTCACACCCTTACGTTGTCCATGGGAATATGCGTGCTCTTAGTATCCTGATCTTTCTTTTCTTATCAGTTCTATTCCATACTGATTTTAGTTGTTTAATTTTTGTAGTAAGGCCATATTTGTTCCTCTTTTAATTTCCTGAAAATCATATCAAAGCAATTACCTAAAAATAAAAAAAAAGTAAAAGAAAGACGGAAGTTCAGAGTAACATCTTACACAGGATTCGAACCATTTATCCTTATTTCTTCCGGCACACATTGCATAGCCTAACAATATGAGCGTTCCTACAAACACAACCAGCATGTAAGAATATTTGTATTGCTAGGCTAGGCAATGTGTGCCATAAGAAATAAGGGTAAGTTGTTTGGATCCTGCGTTTGGTAAACAAGAAATAATTTCAGAAGCTCCTAATACTTGTACATTGTATATTGTATATTTATTGAGTATATTCATTGCTTTCGTTGTTTCAACCTGAGGTTCTTACCACAAAAAACTCCTTTTTCTTCTTATCTGAGTAACGCCTTGAAGTTCACATCTGTATATTGTATCTGTGTTTGTTTCTTTACAGCAATTTGATGCCAACAGAGGCAGACAGCAGCAGGATCATGGTCAGAATGAGAGATACAGACCATACTAGCAAGGTTTCATTTGTCCATCATCAGGAGGTTAGAGACAACAGACTCTGGGCTTGCCACCTTATCTGTCATTTATTATGTTTGCTCTGTCTGCATACACATATTGAAATTAATAAAACATCAAATGATGATTATTACCTGTGCTGATTTTTTAAATTGAAAAGCTGATTTTTAAATTATTGATAGGATCATCATTGTACTTTATTGAATAGCTATATGTGTTCCGATATCTTTCTTAACTGAAGTTTGCAGCGTTAGTGCACCAACTATATAGCAATGGCAAGGGTCTCCTATGTAATTTTGAAGATGTAAACATTTTTGTAGCAACTTTATTTTTAGTCTTTTTTCATTGATTTATTACTCGGGCAGCAGCTGTGCAGCCTATTAAAAGGGGTTAGATTATAGGTAGTCATGATTATGTAATTACTTCATTTTATTCTGGAGTGTTTGTTGTTAATAAACTTGTATCATTTTGTTCTCTATATGGCATTCTGGATCTTACTGAGTCACATCAATGTGTCTCCAACTTTCTTCTTTATGGAGAGCCGCAGTAGGGTAGTTGTTAGTAAACTCACTTCTTATGCTAGTTGTCTGTTCAATTCCACAGTGGGCATGAAATATTTCTCCAACCGTAACGGCATTCAGGTCGACCCTGGCTCAATTTGGTACCAGGAAAAACACTGAAGTAAAGACGGATGACGTGATGTTGACCTAACACAAGTATAACTCAATATACCTCAACGTATGAAAAAGTGGCTTCTTTATTCCTTCTTTATGAGATTTAAAAAAAAATGAAATCTTTGTTCCTGATTAGCTGGTGGTTCCAGAGTAAGACATGTCTTGTTAAACTATCAGCTAGGATTCTTCATTTATGTCCTACCTAATGCCAGCATCTGTTTTTCTCTTAATCACCTTTTCAATTTTTGCTTGTTGGAATCTGTCCATGGGTTATTTATTAGTGATCAGCAATTATCTTCTGCTGAAGCTTCTTCTTCACTCCTAGGGAGGCGTAGGTCTGCAACCAAGGCATTCCAAGCCCTCCTGTCCAATGCCATCTTTTCCAGATCTTTCCTATATTCTTGCATTCCATTTCCATCTCCCGCCTTCAGGTGTTCATATGTCTTCCTTTACCTCTGTTATCTTGGTTGTTCCGTTTGAGGGTCTGTCTCGTGATGCTGTCAGGAGGTTCGCTCAGTGTTTGTTTTATCCATCGCCACCTTCTGCCCTTTAGCTCTTACTCCACCTACCATTGTCCCGCACTATCCCACAGTTCCTTGTTTGTGATTCTGTCATACCATCACATATGGAATAATCTGCGCATACATCTATTAATCTATTTTGCAGAATCACTCCTTAATAAAAACCTGCATTGTTCTCATAGTCTTTGCCATTTTCCATGTTTTCAGCATGTACGGCCTTGGCCTGATTTCATTGCCACATTTAACTTTTTCTAAGATTGGGGGCGGAATACCACAACTCACTGATTTTTCAATTTTGGAATTGGGAAAAATATATTTGGATGCTCAAATCACGCAACTCAAATTCCAGAAGTGAGAAAGGAGCTGACCCTAGCTTCAACATACTGGGGTATTTATATAAATGTGAAGTCCATATAGATCTATCCAGAAACAACTCAAAATCAAGGAAAACTGGCTGATGCTATGAATGATAATGAAAAAATTGAAGTATTTTGGACAAATAAACAGACATGAAGGGTTGGTGACTATTATAGAAGGATGTATCCAGGAGAAGAGGAAGACCACGGAGAAGATGGATTCATAATGTAACTGATCATTTGAACACAGACTGCAGTAGAAGCAAGACAACTGGTTTATGATTGAGAGAAATTATGTAGGACTGTTAGGGTGACAAAGTTCTGTTCAGTGCAAGCTATATTATAATGATGAAGCAATATATATTTCACACATTTCCACCAGCAACAGTTTTTGTAACATGAACATTTTTTCATAATGAAAGTAGTGGCAATCATTTAGTTGTCATAAAAATGTTTGATTGTTGCGTTTATGAAATATTTGAAACTTAGTTGTTGTAACATGATTATAAATGATACTCTGTCCAAAAACAAAACGCAACTCTGCTTATTGAATAAAGATCAGGACCGTTGTACACCATTTTTTTAATATGTATGTTTTGTTGATGTATGTTTTGTTAAATCAGGCCTGCACACTAGGAAATCTTATCTAAACAATAAGAATCAGGCAATTAAGGTTATTTAGGCATATAATGCGAAGAGGAGGTTTAGAATATTTGGTGACAACATTGGTAAAAATTCAGGAAAGGAGAGATCATGGAAAACAGAGGAAGATGTTGGATGGTCAGACGAGGTTTAGAATATTTGGTGACAAGTGGTAAAAATTCAGGTAAGGAGAGATCATGGATGGTCAGACGAGGTTTAGAATATTTGGTGACAACAGGTAAAAATTCAGGGAAGGAGAGATCATGGAAAGACAGAGGGAGAGAGTTGGATGGTCAGACGAGTTTAGAATATTTGTGACAAAAGAGTAAAATTCAGGGAAGAATCAGGAGACAGAGGGAGAAGATGTTGGAGGTCAGACGATGTTTAGAATATTTGGTGACAAGTCGTAAAACTTCAGAGAAGAGAGATTGAAAGACAGAGGGGAAGATGTTGATGGTCAGACATCGTAGATGGACGTCATCAAAAGAATATTTGGTGACAACAGGTAAAAATTCAGAGAAGGAGAGATCATGAAAGACAGAGGGAGAAGATGTTGTTGGATGGTCAGACGAGGTTTAGAATATTTGGTGACAACAGGTAAAAATTCAGGGAAGGAGAGATCATGAAAGACAGAGGGAGAAGATGTTGTTGGATGGTCAGACGAGGTTTAGAATATTTGGTGACAACAGGTAAAAATTCAGGGAAGGAGAGATCATGAAAGACAGAGGGAGAAGATGTTGGATGGTCAGACATCGTAGATGGACGTCATCAAAAGATCGACGTCAGAACTCATCTTCTTCTTCTTGCTTGTCACTATGAATTCAGGTGTAGAAAGGGCAACTGGTATGGCGCTTCTCACTGATTTTTGTGAGAAGGCCTGCTTTCCCTTTTTGTCAGTGTTCCTCGCGACGTCAGAACTGATCACCTGCAAGAAGAAGAGAGTTGTGTAGAGACATGATCGCCTACGCCCGGCAGGCATGACACTTGATTCATTGATGCTTTGTAGAAAACTGTTGGTAATGTGTAGCAATTGTTATACGTTTTGTTTGACTAAACATGAATCATAAAATTGGTTAAATATCACTAACAGTTGTATTATCACTTTTTATTATCACTAACAACGCTATTAGTCCAGAGCCTTGATAATTCCAGGGTTCGAAGCCAACTTGGGACAACAATAAAGTGTGGTGTGCACACAGTATACGGTTGACTACATATTTCCTGATTCTTTACTTTAGGATCTATATTACAAGTACCTCATACATCTGAGAAATATTCGCCTGAATGGTGAGGGATACTGATGACAAGGAAAGCAAACCTTCACGATAAAATCAGTCAGTGGTGCCATAGTAAGCATCCTGATTATGCCTGAATTCATAGAGGGCAAACACGCAACTAAAAAAAGCTTACCAAATGTGATCTTTGCGTTCGTTCTTTACAACAATTTTAATCACTCTTTGTGATATGTTTGATCTTTGCCAAGAAAGCGTATACGTTGCACATTGGTTTGGTAGGCCCCTAAACGCATAGACTTCTACATTAGTTCTATTGAAAAAGGAAGACTTTTAGTAAGAAAACAAACTAGTAATACATCTGAAGAATAAAATAATGTCAAGGTTGATTGTATTGACATGGACACACTGTCAGAATATAGCATGAAAATGTCAGAAAATAAACACTGGACTGAAATCCACCGAGAAAGAGAAGATGAGGATTCCAAAGAAGACTTGATAATTGGACTAGAGAAATTAAATATTGTGTGGAGGACAACAAGACGGTCCAAATTATAATTCTGTATATTAATGACCTTTTTCGTCTTTACAGACGGTCAATTGGCAAGTGTTTTACATCGTGAGTTTTCGCTTTTCTCTCTTGACGTTCAGCTCATACGAGTACATAAGTCTCTTCTCAAAAGACTGCGCCTTTTCGTAATTTGGCTTTCCACACAACTCTGTCATCAGCTAGTCCCTCCCATGTGCTGGGACCTATAGAAAAGTTTTTCATTGAGGCTTTGCAGACATCTTTATATCTGAGCAGTGGTCTGCCTTGGTGCCTCTTCCTCTCCGAAAGTTCACAGAACAACATTTGTTTTGGTATGCGATACGTTTCCATTCTTCTCACATGCCCCAACCATCTTAGTCGTCTACTGCCGAGCATGCCCATGATGGAAGGCAGGTTTGCACGTTGCAGTACTTCAGAGTTGGTTATCTTGTCGTACCACCTGATGTTCATAATCTTGCGGAGACATCGAATGTGAAAGATGTTAAGTCTCCTCTCGTGTCTTGAGTAGGCTGTCCATGTTTCTGAGCCATATAGTAAAGAACTAATTACACAGGCTCGATATATTTGAATCTTCGTCTGCAATGTCAGTTTTGTGTTGTCTCACGCTCGCTTTGATATAGTGTATTCTTAGTTAATTCTGTATAGTGACAATTATATTAACCATATGCTCCAACAAAGTGAGATTGATGGTCAAACTATTGAACTTTAAACTCAAGTTCAAGAAGAATAGTAAACCAACATGGAACTGGTGTCATTAGTTGCCACACGCTGAGAGACATACTAAGGAAGAGATCGGAGCAACTATGAAAGTTGGTTCCATTTGCAGTGATGATGATCTGACGATGAAACTAAATCTTGCAACTGTTTCAGAATATCCATTGTTACACTTACAGACATTGTCGGTTGACAAATATTTGATCATGTATTTTTTTAATTGTCAGAAGTGTATAAATTTAGAAGAATATTAAATATAAAAGAATTAGAGGACAGCTAACGATAAATTTGTTTAGCTGAAAGCTCAAGTGCTTCTGGATCGAAAAAAAAAAATTAAATAAATTTGTGTAAACATTCTTTTCTAATAAATACGTTTTTCAAACAAGTTTGAGGTTTTTATTGTTAACCATTTTGTTTATATCAGAGAAATGTCTGGTATCCCCCTTATCCATCTTCAACTCCCCAACAATCGGTGCTGTTGATGCAAGCCTGTCCGCTCTCTCGTTACCGTAAACACCGGCATGCCCAGGACATTATATCCACGTAAGCCGCTGGAGGTTAGAAACTTCTATAGACGACATCCACTCATACCTAAACCTGCCCTTCTGGATCTTGTGAACATCGACTGAGAGTCAGATACAACAACGGCCCCAGTAAATGGAATCCTCTGACTGAGATTCAGATACAATAACGGCCCCAGTAAATGGAATCCCACAGAACCACTGGAGGGCAGCAGTAACGACTTTAACCACAATCCTCATACTGGAAGTAGTTGACCTGTATGATACACTTTGTTCCTCAATAACACTATCTTGCACGCTAGCCAGGAAACCCAAGAATAAAGTCTCACCACGATGTGCAGACTAATCAGTATAAACAACATCATCATCACTTGCATTACCTTCTATCAGCTGCTTAAGCGCCAAGGATGCCACAAGCTAGAGAGAGCAAGTAATTGGCATTTATATATCACTACTTTATATATATATATATATAGTTCGGTGCTGTCCTGGGCAACTAGCCCAATCTCTTCCATAGAATTGAGTCCGATATTTAGTTCCTCTTTCAGCAAAGTTCGTTTCAGAGTTTCTCTATGGCGTCCTCTCTTTCTATTCTTCTTTTCGAACATTCTTCACGGCCAATTTTATCATTCTTTTTGTGATATATAATTGGTCCTTTAACAAGAACGGAGTGATCTACGTCGGGTCGATTGTGCGCCCATGGTGACTATGCTCGCCCATTCGATTTCAGCCAGCTTTTGATTTACTAGGGTGAATTTTCCCTAGGGTACGATCCTTTCTGCCGACTATATCGGCCCGGATCTTCGCCTTTCGATCAGCTTTGCCGTATATTTGGGCTTTGTGATCTACGCCAATACAGTGAGTTACACTGTTATGCCTTTTCTGACTGTGAGGTCGTTCCGGATTAGGAACATTTCACGGGGCTTATAAGCTTGTCCTCGGACGGCGTCTTACTCGTATAAAACACTGTGTAAAGTATCGGCCTTCGCCAATGTTCGGATCCGGATAGCCTGTCAGATCTTTACATTATCGACCTTACTTTACCGTTCACTTTTGAGTTTGTTCCGGAGTAAGAAAGGGGGATATTCTTCGGTCTCTTCGCGACTGTCTGTTGGATGAGGACACTAAAACCGATGTTGAATCGATCAAGCGATTTAGGCAGTTTGGAGTTACCCGTTGTTCAAGTCGAACTGGATGCCTGAGAGGCAGAGTGAGAGGTGTGTTTAATCAACGAGCCACAGGAACCATCAGTATGCATACTCTTCGATATCTGTTGGGGAGACTGAGCACCTATGTGTCTGCCCGGAGTGCAACGACGGCAGTTAAATAACCAATCCGGAGTAGGAACATTCTCAGCCTTTTCTAGACGCGTGTCGGTACGTGGCAATTTGCAGTTAGCCTCGGAAAACACCGGCCTGGGGCCAAGCACAAATAATGTAGAGGGCCGTTTCAATCGGCGCTAGCAACGCAACTGAGATTTTGCGCTCGCCCCCATCACCCGCCCCCGTTATTCCGGGGATGTTAGTTGTGACTGCAACCGTACCTTGCCCGGTTGCCCCAAGGCTGGCAGTTCAATTAGGGATCACCCACCTCAGTTCTTCCGGGGATGTTAGTTGTTATCGCAACAGTACCTTGCACGGTTTTCCCTGGGAGGGTGGTTTCGTTATGCACTAAAAGGCAACTTTATGTTTTGCGCTAGGCAAACCTTACCCAGTAAAGTATCTGCACCAGGCCACTGATGCGGAGTCAGCTGCAATCTTCCCTCGTACCGACACGAGGGTAGACTTTTATTCGTTACGCATCTGACTTATTTATTCTTGCCCCACAGCTGGCAATATTTGCCCTCCTCAGGGCTTCGAGTATCGTCCTATGTGGGCACACGTTTCGTCACTGGATACACCTCTCATCCTTTCATGTTTACTAGTCTCCCCATCGGCAGAGAAACTGGTAATTTGTGGCAGGACCTTTCACTTATACGTCGAGCTTGTGTATGGAGTCTCCTGCTCCGGATATTACGATTTGTGTTCGGCTCTTACTCCGGGGGAGTGGGGATTATATCAGAGACGTTTCGCTGCTGTTTCTTTTGTTCGGGAACTTCAGCAATATTTTGTTGGACGTCGGTCAGGAGATTTGTGCATTTTGTTCGTATGGACCTGCATTTCTTTTTCGTACTTGCACTGCTACCACTACCAGTAGTTCTCCCCGATCCCTGCCCCCATTAGCCAGACCGAAACCAAAGTCTTGTTTCCAGGGTCACCACGTGGAGGTAAGGGACAGGGTCTTGATTAGTGCCGGCTCACTAATCCTGGCACACCACCTCATGCGCCTTTCTATTCTAAGTCACCGCTGGTACGAAACGACTCGATGTAACATTGATGTGATGAACTCTCTTTCTCAATTCATTAGGTAACGTCTTGTTGCGTAGAATGTCCTTCATTTTCTGAAATACTGTCATGAAATTATTCTATTCTTTATAACTGATTTATATATATATATATATATATATAGCCGTCCATCGCGAGCGATGATGACAACAATCTTAGACGTGTGCTGCTGAACCTCTCTGGTGTGTGCGGAGGTGACTGTAGAGTCCAATCCTAGAACAGAATCCCCTACCACAGGTGGGGCATACATGATCAAGGTTAGACATGTGAGTGTTGTGTGCTCTGTCTTTTCGCGCAGCTCGTTTTCTCTGTGCCTCAATAATACGATGATTCTCAGCTATTCGGGTTCCTCTTTGTTGTTACAGCGCCACATTTGGCGATCTTGCGCAAGGGATTCCCAGCACGAGGTGTCTATATCGAAGAATTTCAGAGACACTTTAAGAGTGTCTTTAAAGCGTTTTTTCTGTACACCAGCTGATTTATATGTTCCTTCTGAATGGATCAGAGTTCTAATGTATTTAAATTGATGAAAAATTATATTTATTTTTGTGCCAGGGCATGCAGATGTAAGGGAAAATGTACACGTCGACATGCTTGCGGTCATAACTGCTGTAAAAAGCAGACAAGCAATGGAACATGCTGATATTATGAATTCCCTAAGAGAGAGAGAGAGGATATGCAAATTATTCAAGTAATAGTGATGAATCTACAACACTAACCAAACTTCAAGAATACCCAGACAAATGTGATGTAGCTAGACAAGAGCACTATACTGGTAGCCAAAGAAGAGTAGTAAACCAACAAAGAACCGGTATCGTCGGTTACCACACACTGAGAGACAAACTAAGGAGGAGATTGAAGCACTTACGGACTAACTGGTTTCATGTGCAGTAATGATGATCTCGATATAGGGGGAGACTGTAGTAAAACTATGACAAATGGCGAAACACGTATTAACAAAGTACTGTAGTTTTACACACAAAAAAACAATGACAATACACATCAACGTTTCGACCAAAAGACCTTTATAAAGCAAACGATATAACAGGAGTGACGAATTTCACAGCACACTATATATAAACTACGACAGAGATGTATTCCAACCTTACTATTATTAGTGATGATGATCCGACGACTAAACTAAACTGAGAGACATACCGAAGACGAGATTAGAACACTTATGTACTAACTGGTTCCAAGTGCAGTAGTGATCACCCAACAACTAAACTAAATTGATGAACTTGTCTTAGCAAAGTTTCATTTACTCCAACAACTAAACTAAATTGATGAACTTGTCTTAGCAAAGTTTCATTTACTCCAACAACTAAACTAAATTGATGAACTTGTCTTAGCAAAGTTTCATCTACTCCAACAACTAAACTAAATTGATGAACTTGTCTTAGCAAAGTTTCATTTACTCCAACAACTAAACTAAATTGATGAACTTGTCTTAGCAAAGTTTCATCTACTCCAACAACTAAACTAAATTGATGAACTTGTCTTAGCAAAGTTTCATTTACTCCAACAACTAAACTAAATTGATGAACTTGTCTTAGCAAAGTTTCAGTTACGTTGTTGGTATATTTTGATTAATGTGGGTTTCCGTGGCGTAGAGGCAAGGTCTTTGCATTTCGTTCTAAAAGTGCTCGGTTCGTTACCCACGTGGCGCGATCGGGTTATTTTTTCCGGAGATTCCAGATTTTAATGTAGGTGATATCGAGTTGCTAGTCCTATCGGAGACGGACGAAAAAACGGAGGTCCCTGTTTCAAGTTGAGCACGTAAATAAACCATTGGAAGTTGAAATTTGATAAGAGTAAGCTACCAAGTCACAGTTCAGACAAAATTAATTTGATAAGAGTAAGCTACCAGGTCACAGTTCAGACAAAATTAGTTTGATAAGAGTAAGCTACCAGGTCACAGTTCAGACAAAATTAATTTGATAAGAGTAAGCTACCAGGTCACAGTTCAGACAAAATTAATTTGATAAGAGTAAGCTACCAGGTCACAGTTCAGGCATAATTAATTTTAAAAAACAATTAAAATAAAATGTATACAAAGTTTCCACTATCTTCATAATTATATCGGTGAGTCTTGTCGGTGCTACGGAGCTCTGCACTGTCGTTGTGATCTTCCTGTGTAGGAAAGAGATCGGGGCACGCATGGTTATTCACCAAAGTGCAATAATGATGGTCCCAATCAATCAATCAATCAATCGATTCATGGTTAAGTTCAGTCTGATTTTCGTAAAGGTAATCATAACAATACTATTTTCTTGCTATTCTGACATGTTTCTTTGTTCATACTTTTTTTTTTTTTTAACATTTAGATTTAGGTCTTTATTCATACTTTTCGTTGCGCTCGTGTGTTGTCAGGGCTCGAAAGGGGAGCATAGAATAGTAACCCTGCGGTCTACAAGACATGTCGTAAGAGGTGACTGAGGTAAGGACCTATGGAATCTATCCTAGTAAATAAAAAGCGTTGCAGAAATTTTATGTGATGGCCTACTTGTAGACACATAACTGACACAACATACAATCGTTCTTATGCTCAGATCACATACAAATAACAAAGAGTGGTTTAACAAGTGGTCGAGATGGAACGTTCGAAAAAGAAGAAGATGGATAGATAAAAAGAATAATTAAATGTCCATATTTTTTTATAGCAACAAAAATTTACTCCAATTTTAAATTGATATTCACATTTCCCCCCGTTTACCGCTACACATTCTCAATGACTTAGTATAATGGCTGATTGAAGTTACTATAAAATGTGTACAATTTTTAACCACCTCAACCAACTCATAACTCGGTAAAGAATGTATGTAAATAGTCCACAATGGTTACGTTGACTTGCACGCGTATTTGTCTCTAATAAATATCATACCATGGGGTCTCTAACAAATATCATACCATGGGGTCTCTAACAAATATCATACCATGGGGTCTCTATGACCAAGTGGTTAAGACCTTTACCTGTCGTTCTGAAGGTTGTGGGTTTGAACTGGACTGAGTCACAGATGTAATTTTATATGAGATCTCTGGGATTATTTCTGGAATTACTGAGTTCTGGCTTTGTGTAACATTCTCGTAAATGCTGTGCAATTTCTGGATTTCTTTCGTAATTGCTTATACCCGGATAAGGTACTTGCTTCTGCTATGCGGCGCGTTCAACAAATTTCTCGCCAGGAGGCTCTCTCTAACCAGCATAGAACTTCCAATTCTGACAGGGTGAAACTTGTCTTAACTTTCCACCCTCATAGTTCCCTTGTGAAGAAAGTCTTATTCCGTCATCTCTCCATTCTTCAGTCTGATCCTGAGACACGTTCAATCTTCCAACACTATCCTTTGGTGGCGTACAGACGGGACAGAAGCCTTAAGGATATGTTGGTTCACAGTCGCCTCAAGCCTAATATCCAGAGTCATTTTGGCACCATCCAGCGTGGCCGTCGGCGCTGCAACACTTGTGCTTATGTCATACAGACCCGCGCGGTGTCTTTTCCAAAAGCCACGTTCGTTGTTGAAGACAGTTTCACATGCGAGTCCCATAATATTATCTATGCCATTATCTGCAAGCGGTGCAACAAGGCCTATATTGGGGAAACCGGCAGGAGACTCAGTGACCGATTCGCCCAACACTTGCGCGATATACGCCAATGCTCTGTGACCCTGTAGCTACCCATTTCAATGATACTGGCCATTCAGGAGCTTGCGATGTCCAGGTCACAGCCATCCGATCATGTTCCTCTGATGATCGTAGTCGATTTGCTCTGGAGAATCGGTTGATTTCTTTGTATGGTACCTTGCGACCACGCGGGCTCAACGTATTACATTCTTATGCTTCTTAGTACTTTCTCTTCCTATGCTTTGTACTCTATATGGGTATATGTTGCATGTATTCAAGTTATATATTTACTAGATGTTTCATTGTTTCTTTTCCGTTCTATTTCTAGTTTTTATGTGTGTTTTTTGTGTTACATTTATTTCGTTATTCGTTTTTATTCCAGCTTTTCCTTAGATACGTTTGTATTTGGTCGTCCATTTGTGTTTCATTTTAATTTGTCACTCCTGTTTGTTCGTTTGCTTGATAAAGGCCTTGTTGGTCGAAACGTTGCTGTTTATCGTCACTGTTTCTGTTTTTTTAAAAACTATAGATAGTACTTTGTTTGTACGTGTTTCACAAACTCTAAGGTATCGCGTAAGATGAGAACAAAGAGTTTTTTGTAAGAACCCCAGGGGAAACAGCGGAAGGTGTACAAGTAATAGGAGCTTCCGAAAAAACAAGGTGCCAAACAAAGGATTCGAACCTCTTACCCTTATTTCTTACAGCACCCATTGCCTAGCCTAGCAATACGAGCGTTCTTACAAGCACAATCAGCGTGCCATCGTATCGCGTAAGTCATTTTTGTTCACTTTTATTTCTAGAAGACTATATGAGAATCGCTTACACATTAGCTGCAGCGACTTTATTATATATTTGCCAGATCAGAAAACTCTGATATGCATTTTCAGCTTGTTGGGTAGAAAGTTGTCCGTTCTGAAATTGTAATCCCCAGATGTTAGTTATTAAATCTTCTTCTTCTTCAAACGCTCCATATCGACCACTTATTAAACCCTCTTCGTGATCTGTATGGTATCTGAGTCTAAGAGCGAATGTATTTTATGCCAGTTATGTGCCTACAAGTAGGCCAGCACATCCGATTTCTACGACGTTTTTTATTTACTAGTGTATCTTCCCTATGCTCCTACCTCAGTCGCTTCTTACGACATGCCTTGTAGATCGCAGTGGTACTATTCGTTACTCCCCTGAGATCCCCTGACAACTCACGGACGAGTTATGAAATCAATATAGCTTTACAATGCGTTTTTTTTAATCTTTCAAAGCGCAGATCGATACAGTATTAGACGTACAGCTTAAGATGTTGGCAGACTTTATTGAATAGTTATATATGAATACTGGGAAGTAATGGCGCTGTGTTGTTAGTTGTCGAAGACAGAAATGAAGGACTTGGTAAATTGTGTCAAAGTTAATGACATAATCGCCGTCCATTGTTGCAAGTTGAATACCAATGATATTGTGGGCGTGTTTTATTATGAGTGGCTAAAGGTTTCAATTATTGGCGTGGTTTGTTGTGATTGACATATGGATGAAATTATGGGCGTGTGTTGATATGCTTTGGCAGATGAATGAGATTAAAGTTATATTTTATCCGATGAATGGTAGCCATTAAGGGCGTGTCTTATTGAGACGTTTATGTGATTGAAATATTGCACTTGTAAATAGGAATAAAATTATAAATGTTTTAGAAATATGAAATCTTTAACGTTTCAGGTGTGTAGATTCTCCCGTGTGTTGCTAAGGCTACAAGAGGAACAAAGAATAGTAACACTGCGACCTAGATTTTATGTCATAAGAGGCGACCGAGGTAGGGGCCTAGGTATGCTACTCTAGTAAATAAAAAGCATAGCAGAAATTGGATATGCTGGCCTACTTGTCTGCGCATAACTGACATAATGTGCAATCCTTCTTAGGCTCAGATCACATACAAATCATAAAGAATGGTTAACATAGTGGTTGGTATGGAGCGTTAGAAGAAGAAAATGAGATATGTTATGGGAGTGATCTATTGTTAATTACAGATGTATACAATCATGAGGGTTTAGATCCGCAACTGTGTAGTAACTGGTGCACTTGCTTCGTAGGCACCTGGTCCGGGTTCAATTTCATTATGAGATGGGAATTGTTTCGGCCGTAACTACTCTCAGGTCGACCCAGTCTCAAATGGGTACCAGGAAAACTCTGGGAAGTAAAGGTGACCATCGAGATGTTGACAACATCAGCCATCGTGTACGGACGCTCAATGTAAAATCTGAACATAACACTATATTACCATATATATTACATGGTATGTAAAGGGGTTAACATATTATACGTGTGCCCTTTTGTAAGTGGTAAATGACTATAGTATGTTGTGCACTTTTGTAAGTGGTAAATGACTATAGTATGTTGTGCCCTTTTGTAAGTGGTAAATGACTATAGTATGTTGTGTTATTATTTTGTGAGCAAAAGATAAGGGATAAAACAATGATAGTAATGTGTTTAGTTGTGTGTCATAAATTATTTATATTATTATTATGTCTCGTCTTGATATATGATAAAACTTTTAAAGAATAAACTTCATAAGTAATAAATATTTATATCTATATTACTAGCTAAAGTGTGTTTAAAAATTCGTGATCATCTTTACCGACCGATATAAAATCATACACGTGACAGAAATGATTGATTTTTACATTTTTCTATAGATAACAGTGACGACCTTCCTAAAGTATTTTATGCCCACCCACACCTTTAGTGCTATAATATTTATTATATGTTATTGCTAAAATAACACCGATGTTGAATTGGTATACATGTAGAGTTTATAAGTTTAGCAGTACCATAGTCAAGTATTTTTTTAAATTTCGCATTTGCGTGCTCTACATGCAATTCAGTGCAAGTGAAAATCGGGAATCCCGTGGAATTAATCAGTTCACAATGTATCATAACGACTGTCATTGGCGTGTGCACACAAGATTTATTTTCATTGATAGAAGTGGAAGGTATCATTTGTTCACTATGTCACATTTCATTTTATAATATGTAATAGGTATACGCTTTTGCAAAACATTCGCCACCATTTTGTGTATTAATGTAAATTCTAAACTTTGATTATCACTTTGTTCTGCTCATGCAAAATTATATAACAAAAAACGTTTTTTGCATCAACCAAGCTACCTATCAATTAGTTAAACATAAATTCGTAAGGTCGTGAGGTATATAAGACAGCCTGCACAAAATTACTGTTATACGTTCGATAGATTTCGTACAAATTAAACCAAAGTGTATTCACACGAAATTTGGAGCGAACTATAGTATTTATTGGCACTGAAAGCAAAACAGTTTATTAAATTTATAACACTGGGAACGGACTCAGGTTGTTTAACCTACAGCCCACGGAAGTATCCGGCCCGAACAAGAATATTAATCAGCCCGCGAAGATAAGCAGGGGGAACTTATTAAAATGAATCGAATTATTCAACCATTATCAATTTAACATTTTTTTACAATTTAGTTTTAACCCATTCGCAATTTTGATGAGATATACTGGCTTGAAAAATGTTGTAAGATTACGCAAGGCCAGTATAATGGTTATTTCATTATACATCTATATATATATATATAAACGCAAGTTAAATGCAATGCATCTATATCTGTCTCAATTGTTTGAAGGTTTCTAGACATCCTACGGACTTGAAATTTGGCAAGAGTATAGCTTTCATAGATGGGAAGAGGTAAAAATTATAAATCGACTATTTGTACGTTTCTATAAAGATATTCCAACTTAACGCAAATGGTCATGTACAGAAATCGACGAATATGTCTAATCATGTTTTAACGATCCGGTCTTGTGATCATGTTGTTACTTTCCGCTCAACGTCCCAGTCACATAATGCTATGATCAAGTCACTATTATTATATAATCGATTTTAAACACATTTACTTATAAGTTGATAACGTTCCCGTCTGCATTATAGTAAACAATGCTCTCGATTCACGTGTGCCACATTTGTTAACAACACATCTCACGCTCGGTCAATTTTTTTTTTTTTTTTTAAACATCGATAAGCTAATAATCTGAATAAATTTAAATTACAAACTGTTATTTTTTTAACTTTCACGGAAATTCATTTGTATCAGGTTTTACTGGCAATCGAAATGATGGACAGTTTATGTGGGCTCGGAAGATCAGCGGAAAACGATAAGAAATGTAACTTTGAAAGTGATGAAATATTACAAATAGATTTAAACTAAATTCAACTTTCATGGGAACAGGAATTCTGGTGTATCAGGTTTTACTGGCAATCGAAATGAGGGATATTTAAAATTGTTATTTGTCAATTTTCACGGGAACGGGAATTATGTTGTATCAGGTTTTACTGGCAATTGGAATGAGGGATATTTAAAATTGTTTTTTTGGTCAACTTTCACGGGAACGGGAATTCTGTTGTATGAGGTTTACTAGCAATTGGAATGAGGGATATTTTAATCTTATGTGGCCAACCGACAAAATTTTCAAACCAAGCATGGAGAGAAAACGTATTGTTTTTAATGGCGAAGAAGGCGATTTTCAGCACGGAATAGGCTATGTGGTCAATATGAACACTATTACTGTCCAGTCTGTCTATGGTACACAACATGAGAGTGAGGAAGCATTAGAACCGTTTACAGTGGGGACAAAATTAACCTCCAGATAGCCAATCTAATGTCAGTCCAAGATAAGGGGATATACATGGACCCTGGTTAACTACTAACTACTTTAGATATACATGGACTCTGGTTAACTACTAACTACTTTAGATATACATAGACTCTGGTTGACTACTAACTACTTTAGATATACATGGACTCTGGTTTACTACTAACTACTTTAGATATACATGGACTCTGGTTTACTACTAACTACTTTAGATATACATGGACTCTGGTTTACTACTAACTACTTTAGATATACATGGACTCTGGTTAACTACTAACTACTTTAGATATACATGGACTCTGGTTGACTACTAACTACTTTAGATATACATGGACTCTGGTTAACTACTAACTACTTTAGATATACATGGACTCTGGTTAACTACTAACTACTTTAGATATACATGGACTCTGGTTAACTACTAACTACTTTAGATATACATGGACTCTGGTTAACTACTAACTACTTTAGATATACATGGACTCTGGTTAACTACTAACTACTTTAGATATACATGGACTCTGGTTGACTACTAACTACTTTAGATATACATGGACTCTGGTTAACTACTAACTACTTTAGATATACATGGACTCTGGTTTACTACTAACTACTTTAGATATACATGGACTCTGGTTGACTACTAACTACTTTATATGTACACACATGGATGCATGAAAACGTTGGAAGATGAAGAAGAATAGCCTCCAAATATAAAAATGGATGCAGGGATCATCCGCTTCCAAAGCAAATGCACTAATTACTACACTATTGCGGCAATCTTTTTTTCAAACATACTCTTCTTATCCATCACATGATAGTAGTGTCTTTAATCAAATAAAATCTATTTTTAGCTTTTCTTAACGTATGAAGTGCTTGTCACTTCCCATTTCTACTCCATAGTGTGCAGGAGGTAGGAGGGACAGCTCATTTCCTCACGGGTAGAACATCAAGTATGGGATTGAACATACAACCATCTTGTTTCCGAGCCGATAGTCGAACGCTTAAACATTAACCATGACCCTCGGCAACATAAGGTCGACTAGCTCAGGTGGGAAAACTAAAATTCCCGTTTAATGGGAGCTGGTTTTTATAAGTGTTTGATAGAACACTGTAAGCTTATCTGCAATTTGACACAATTCTATGAGTCTATGATTATTTATTGATGAAAAATCTTAATAATACTGATATTCCCTTAGTTTTAAACTTAATTTGTAACATAATATAGCCATCCTACGAATACCATGGACAGAAAAATCCTACGAATACCATGGACAGAAAAAGAAAGAACACTGATGTCCTGAAAGAACTAAATGTTAAAGAGAATTGGCTGATGAACAACATACTATACAGAAAAATTGCATACTTTGGTCACATCAAGCGTCACGATGGCCTGGAAAGAACAATACTAGAGGCAGGGTCCCAGAACGCAGAGGCAGACCAAGAAGAAGATGGCTACAAGATATTAAAGAAACCATGAACATGACCATCGACGAAATGGGTGAACTAGCTAGAGACAGAGTGAATTTCAGATGTGCTGCAAAGAGAGCAACGTCCTATAAAGGATACGCATCTTGATGATGATGAATATAGCCATGATTTAGCATATTGTGTTGTTTTGATCTAACAATACAGGAATGCAAGGTCACGCGCCGGTTGTGGTCTGATTTCCTAGAATTTTATCTAACAATACAGGAATGCAAGGTCACGCGCCGGTTGTGGTCTGATTTAAATTTTATCTAACAATACAGGAATGCAAGGTCACGCGCGGTTGTGGTCTGATTTCTGAATTTTATCTAACAATACAGGAATGCAGGTCACGCGCCGGTTGTGGTCTGATTTCCTAGAATTTTACCTAAGCCCGCCGGCCTTATTTTATCGGTACCCACTGCATTAAGCTAGTTCCACCCAAAATTCATCGAAATTATGGTATTCAACGAAGCTTATATTGTTATCAGTGGCGGCTCGTGATCATTTTTATTGGTGGGGCCAGACAAAGTTTTCCGGAGAAATCATGGTTTTTGGTAGCTATATTTTGATTTATAAAATAATAAATACACGTTATACATTATTTTTGGTGGGGCCGCCCACTGGCCCTTAATGACGAGCCGTCACTGGTATGTATACAGTTCGTAGATGCAGTACTTTATGAAGCTTGACTTAAGAAAAATGGACAATTAAACATGTATTTAATTCGGATACATGTTTATGGTAACATACACAAGTCGGGAGTGACATACGAACCAGTATTTAACGTTAATCAGTCTTGTCAACGATCAATGATATATCACAATAAGAATGATTTAATTGCTTGTATTGAAGGACGAACGTGAAGAAGAAGGATACATCCATCGGTGCTCAGTACCTGTCAGATAACTGGACAATTGCAGCGGCAGAATATTTGTAAGTAAGACGATTCCAATTTTCATCCACATTTTGAAGATGTGTTTTCTATTGTCTATTGTCTTTCCCCAGGTGTTTGATGTCTTTCCCCAGGGGTTTGATGTCTTTCCCCAGGTGTTTGATGTCTTTCCCAGGTGTTTGATGTCTTTCCCCAGGTGTTTGATTTCTTTCCCCAGGTGTTTGATGTCTTTCCCCAGGTGTTTGATATCTTTCCCAGGTGTTTGATGTCTTTCCCCAGGTGTTTGATGTCTTTCCCCAGGTGTTTGATGTCTTTCCCCAGGTGTTTGATGTCTTTCCCCAGGTGTTTGATGTCTTTCCCCAGGTGTTTGATGTCTTTCCCAGGTGTTTGATGTCTTTCCCCAGGTGTTTGATGTCTTTCCCCAGGTGTTTGATGTCTTTCCCCAGGTGTTTGATGTCTTTCCCCAGGTGTTTGATGTCTTTCCCAGGTGTTTGATTTCTTTCCCCAGGTGTTTGATGTCTTTCCCAGGTGTTTGATGTCTTTCCCAGGTGTTTGATATCTTTCCCCAGGTGTTTGATGTCTTTCCCAGGTGTTTGATGTCTTTCCCAGGTGTTTGATGTCTTTCCCAGGTGTTTGATATTTTTTCCCCAGTGTTTGATGTCTTTCCCAGGTGTTTGATGTCTTTCCCAGGTGTTTGATGTCTTTCCCCAGGTGTTTGATGTCTTTCCCAGGTTTGATTCTTTCCCCAGTGTTTGATGTCTTTCCCAGTGTTTGATGTCTTTCCAGGTGTTTGATGTCTTTCCCAGGTGTTTGATGTCTTTCCCAGGTGTTTGATGTCTTTCCCCAGGTGTTTGATATCTTTCCCAGGTGTTTGATATCTTTCCCCAGGTGTTTGATGTCTTTCCCAGGTGTTTGATGTCTTTCCCAGGTGTTTGATATCTTTCCCAGGTGTTTGATGTCTTTCCCCAGGTGTTTGATGTCTTTCCCTAGGTGTTTGATGTCTTTCCCCAGGTGTTTGATGTCTTTCCCAGGTGTTTGATATCTTTCCCCAGGTGTTTGATGTCTTTCCCAGGTGTTTGATGTCTTTCCCCAGGTGTTTGATGTCTTTCCCCAGGTGTTTGATGTCTTTCCCCAGGTGTTTGATGTCTTTCCCCAGGTGTTTGATGTCTTTCCCCAGGTGTTTGATGTCTTTCCCCAGGTGTTTGATATCTTTCCCCAGGTGTTTGATGTCTTTCCCCAGGTGTTTGATGTCTTTCCCAGGTGTTTGATGTCTTTCCCCAGGTGTTTGATGTCTTTCCCAGGTGTTTGATGTCTTTCCCCAGGTGTTTGATGTCTTTCCAGGTGTTTGATATCTTTCCCAGGTGTTTGATGTCTTTCCCAGGTGTTTGATGTCTTTCCCAGGTGTTTGATATCTTTCCCAGAGTGTTTGATGTCTTTCCCAGGTGTTTGATATCTTTCCCAGGTGTTTGATGTCTTTCCCAGGTGTTTGATGTCTTTCCCAGGTGTTTGATGTCTTTCCCCAGGTGTTTGATGTCTTTCCCAGGTGTTTGATATCTTTCCCCAGGTGTTTGATATCTTTCCCCAGGTGTTTGATATCTTTCCCAGGTGTTTGATGTCTTTCCCCAGGTGTTTGATGTCTTTCCCCAGGGGTTTGATGTCTTTCCCAGGTGTTTGATGTCTTTCCCAGGTGTTTGATGTCTTTCCCCAGGTGTTTGATGTCTTTCCCAGGTGTTTGATGTCTTTCCCCAGGTGTTTGATGTCTTTCCCAGGTGTTTGATGTCTTTCCCAGGTGTTTGATGTCTTTCCCCAGTGTTTGATGTCTTTCCCCAGGTGTTTGATGTCTTTCCCCAGTGTTTGATGTCTTTCCCCAGGTGTTTGATGTCTTTCCCCAGGTGTTTGATGTCTTTCCCCAAGTGTTTGATGTCTTTCCCAGGTGTTTGATGTCTTTCCCCAGGTGTTTGATGTCTTTCCCAAGTGTTTGATGTCTTTCCCCAGGTGTTTGATGTCTTTCCCGGTGTTTGATGTCTTTCCCAGGGGTTTGATGTCTTTCCCAGGTGTTTGATGTCTTTCCCCAAGTGTTTGATGTCTTTCCCAGGTGTTTGATGTCTTTCCCCAGGTGTTTGATGTCTTTCCCAAGTGTTTGATGTCTTTCCCCAGGTGTTTGATGTCTTTCCCAGGTGTTTGATGTCTTTCCCCAGGTGTTTGATGTCTTTCCCCAAGTGTTTGATGTCTTTCCCCAAGTGTTTGATGTCTTTCCCCAGGTGTTTGATGTCTTTCCCAGGTGTTTGATGTCTTTCCCCAGGTGTTTGATGTCTTTCCCAGTGTTTGATGTCTTTCCCATGTTTGATGTCTTTCCCCGTGTTTGATGTCTTTCCCCAGGTGTTTGATGTCTTTCCCCAAGTGTTTGATGTCTTTCCCAGTGTTTGATGTTTTCCCCAGGTGTTTGATGTCTTTCCCAGGGGTTTGATGTCTTTCCCCAGTGTTTGATGTCTTTCCCCAGGTGTTTGATGTCTTTCCTAGTGTTTGATGTCTTTCCCAGTGTTTGATGTCTTTCCCCAGGTGTTTGATGTCTTTCCCCAGGTGTTTGATGTCTTTCCCAGGTGTTTGATGTCTTTCCCCAGGTGTTTGATGTCTTTCCCCAGGTGTTTGATGTCTTTCCCAGGTGTTTGATGTCTTTCCCCAGGTGTTTGATGTCTTTCCCAGGTGTTTGATGTCTTTCCCCAGGTGTTTGATGTCTTTCCCCAGGTGTTTGATGTCTTTCCCTCAGTGTTTGATGTCTTTCCCAGGTGTTTGATGTCTTCCCATGTTTGATGTCTTTCCTCAGGTGTTTGATATCTTTCCCCGGTGTTTGATGTCTTTCCCAGTGTTTGATGTCTTTCCCAGGGGTTTGATGTCTTTCCCTAGGTGTTTGATGTCTTTCCCCAGGTGTTTGATGTCTTTCCCCAGGGGTTTGATGTCTTTCCCAGTGTTTGATGTCTTTCCCCAGTGTTTGATGTCTTTCCCCAGGTGTTTGATGTCTTTCCCAGGTGTTTGATGTCTTTCCCCAGGTGTTTGATGTCTTTCCCCAGGTGTTTGATGTCTTTCCCCAGGTGTTTGATATCTTTCCCTGGTGTTTGATGTCTTTCCCAGGTGTTTGATTCTTTCCCAGGTGTTTGATGTCTTTCCCCAGGTGTTTGATGTCTTTCCCAGGTGTTTGATGTCTTACCCCAAGTGTTTGATGTCTTTCCCCAGGTGTTTGATGTCTTTCCCCAGGGGTTTGATGTCTTTCCACAGGTGTTTGATGTCTTTCCCCAGGTGTTTGATGTCTTTCCCCAGGTGTTTGATGTCTTTCCAGAGGTGTTTGATGTCTTTCCCCAGGTGTTTGATGTCTTTCCCCAGGTGTTTGATGTCTTTCCCCAAGTGTTTGATGTCTTTCCCAAGTGTTTGATGTCTTTCCCAGGTGTTTGATGTCTTTCCCCAGGTGTTTGATGTCTTTCCCCAGGTGTTTGATGTCTTTCCCCAGGTGTTTGATGTCTTTCCCCAGTGTTTGATATCTTTCCCAGTGTTTGATGTCTTTCCCCAGGTGTTTGATGTCTTTCCCAGGTGTTTGATGTCTTTCCCCAGGTGTTTGATGTCTTTCCCCAGGTGTTTGATTCTTTCCCAGGTGTTTGATGTCTTTCCCAGGTGTTTGATATCTTTCCCAGGTGTTTGATGTCTTTCCCAGGTGTTTGATGTCTTTCCCCAGGTGTTTGATGTCTTTCCCAGGTGTTTGATTCTTTCCCAGTGTTTATGTCTTTCCCCAGGTGTTTGATGTCTTTCCCCAGGTGTTTGATGTCTTTCCCAGGTGTTTGATGTCTTTCCCAGGTGTTTGATGTCTTTCCCCAGGTGTTTGATGTCTTTCCCCAGGTGTTTGATGTCTTTCCCAAGTGTTTGATGTCTTTCCCCAGGTGTTTGATGTCTTTCCCAGGTGTTTGATGTCTTTCCCAGGTGTTTGATGTCTTTCCCCAGGTGTTTGATGTCTTTCCCCAGGTGTTGTTTCAGGTGTTGATGTCTTTCCCCAGGTGTTTGATGTCTTTCCCTAGGTGTTGATGTCTTTCCCCAGGTGTTTGATGTCTTTTTTCTTCCCCAGTGTTTGATGTCTTTCCCCAGTGTTTGATGTCTTTCCCCAGGTGTTTGATGTCTTTCCCCAGTGTTTGATGTCTTTCCCCAGGTGTTTGATGTCTTTCCCCAGGTGTTTGATGTCTTTCCCCAGGTGTTTGATGTCTTTCCCCAGTGTTTGATGTCTTTCCCCAGGTGTTTGATGTCTTTCCCCAGGTGTTTGATATCTTTCTTTTTCCCCAGGTGTTTGATGTCTTTCCCCAGGTGTTTGATGTCTTTCCCCAGGTGTTTGATGTCTTTCCCAGGTGTTTGATGTCTTTCCCCAGGTGTTTGATATCTTTCCCAGGTGTTTGATGTCTTTCCCCAGGTGTTTGATGTCTTTCCCCAGGTGTTTGATGTCTTTCCCCAGGTGTTTGATGTCTTTCCCCAGGTGTTTGATGTCTTTCCCCAGGTGTTTGATGTCTTTCCCCAGGTGTTTGATGTCTTTCCCCAGGTGTTTGATGTCTTTCCCTGGTGTTTGATGTCTTTCCCAGGTGTTTGATGTCTTTCCCAGGTGTTTGATGTCTTTCCCCAGGTGTTTGATGTCTTTCCCCGGTGTTTGATGTCTTTCCCCAGGTGTTTGATGTCTTTCCCCAGGTGTTTGATATCTTTCCCCAGGTGTTTGATGTCTTTCCCCAAGTGTTTGATGTCTTTCCCCAGGTGTTTGATGTCTTTCCCCAGGTGTTTGATATCTTTCCCCAGGTGTTTGATGTCTTTCCCCAGGTGTTTGATGTCTTTCCCCAGTGTTTGATGTCTTTCCCAGGTGTTTGATGTCTTTCCCCAGGTGTTTGATGTCTTTCCCCAGGTGTTTGATGTCTTTCCCCAGGTGTTTGATATCTTTCCCCAGGTGTTTGATGTCTTTCCCAGGGTGTTTGATGTCTTTCCCAGATGTTTGATGTCTTTCCCCAGGTGTTTGATGTCTTTCCCCAAGTGTTTGATGTCTTTCCCAGGGTGTTTGATGTCTTTCCCCAAGTGTTTGATGTCTTTCCCAGGTGTTTGATGTCTTTCCCCAGGTGTTTGATGTCTTTCCCAGGTGTTTGATGTCTTTCCCCAGGTGTTTGATGTCTTTCCCCAGGTGTTTGATGTCTTTCCCAAGTGTTTGATGTCTTTCCCCAGGTGTTTGATGTCTTTCCCCAAGTGTTTGATGTCTTTCCCCAGAGGTTTGATGTCTTTCCCCAAGTGTTTGATGTCTTTCCCAGGTGTTTGATGTCTTTCCCAGGTGTTTGATGTCTTTCCCCAGGTGTTTGATGTCTTTCCCCAGGTGTTTGATGTCTTTCCCAGGTGTTTGATGTCTTTCCCAAGTGTTTGATATCTTTCCCCAGGTGTTTGATGTCTTTCCCCAGGTGTTTGATATCTTTCCCCAGGTGTTTGATGTCTTTCCCAGGTGTTTGATGTCTTTCCCAGGTGTTTGATGTCTTTCCCCAGGGGTTTGATGTCTTTCCCCCGGTGTTTGATGTCTTTCCCCAGGTGTTTGATATCTTTCCCCAGGTGTTTGATGTCTTTCCCCAGGTGTTTGATGTCTTTCCCCAGTGTTTGATGTCTTTCCCCAGGTGTTTGATGTCTTTCCCCAGTGTTTGATGTCTTTCCCCAGGTGTTTGATATCTTTCCCAGGTGTTTGATGTCTTTCCCCAGGTGTTTGATATCTTTCCCGTGGTGTTTGATGTCTTTCCCAGGTGTTTGATGTCTTTCCCCAAGTGTTTGATGTCTTTCCCCAGGTGTTTGATGTCTTTCCCAGGTGTTTGATATCTTTCCCCAGGTGTTTGATGTCTTTCCCCAGGTGTTTGATATCTTTCCCAGTGTTTGATGTCTTTCCCCAAGTGTTTGATGTCTTTCCCCAGGTGTTTGATGTCTTTCCCAGGTGTTTGATGTCTTTCCCCAGGTGTTTGATGTCTTTCCCCAGGTGTTTGATGTCTTTCCCCAGGTGTTTGATGTCTTTCCCAGGTGTTTGATGTCTTTCCCCAGGTGTTTGATGTCTTTCCCGGTGTTTGATGTCTTTCCCAGGTGTTTGATGTCTTTCCCCAGGTGTTTGATGTCTTTCCCTGGTGTTTGATATCTTTCCCAGGTGTTTGATGTCTTTCCCAGGTGTTTGATGTCTTTCCCAGGTGTTTGATGTCTTTCCCCAGGTGTTTGATGTCTTTCCCCAGGTGTTTGATGTCTTTCCCCAGTGTTTGATGTCTTTCCCCAGGTGTTTGATATCTTTCCCCAGGTGTTTGATGTCTTTCCCCAGTGTTTGATGTCTTCCCATGTTTGATGTCTTTCCCAGGTGTTTGATGTCTTTCCCAGGTGTTTGATATCTTTCCCCAGGTGTTTGATGTCTTTCCCAGGTGTTTGATGTCTTTCCCAGGTGTTTGATGTCTTTCCCCAGGTGTTTGATGTCTTTCCCCAGGTGTTTGATGTCTTTCCCAGGTGTTTGATGTCTTTCCCAGGTGTTTGATGTCTTTCCCCAGGTGTTTGATGTCTTTCCCAGGTGTTTGATGTCTTTCCCAGGTGTTTGATGTCTTTCCCCAGGTGTTTGATGTCTTTCCCAGGTGTTTGATGTCTTTCCCAAGTGTTTGATGTCTTTCCCCAGGTGTTTGATATCTTTCCCCAGGTGTTTGATGTCTTTCCCCAGGTGTTTGATGTCTTTCCCCAGGTGTTTGATGTCTTTCCCAGGTGTTTGATGTCTTTCCCTGGTGTTTGATGTCTTTCCCAAGTGTTTGATGTCTTTCCCAGGTGTTTGATGTCTTTCCCAGGTGTTTGATGTCTTTCCCCAGGTGTTTGATGTCTTTCCCCTAGGTGTTTGATGTCTTTCCCAGGTGTTTGATGTCTTTCCCCAGGTGTTTGATGTCTTTCCCCAAGTGTTTGATGTCTTTCCCCAGGTGTTTGATATCTTTCCCCAGGTGTTTGATGTCTTTCCCCAGGTGTTTGATGTCTTTCCCCAGGTGTTTGATGTCTTTCCCAGGTGTTTGATGTCTTTCCCCAGGTGTTTGATGTCTTTCCCCAGTGTTTGATGTCTTTCCCCAGGTGTTTGATATCTTTCCCCAGGTGTTTGATGTCTTTCCCAGGTGTTTGATGTCTTTCCCCAGTGTTTGATGTCTTTCCCCAGGTGTTTGATGTCTTTCCCCAGGTGTTTGATGTCTTTCCCAGGTGTTTGATGTCTTTCCCAGGTGTTTGATGTCTTTCCCAGGTGTTTGATGTCTTTCCCCAAGTGTTTGATGTCTTTCCCCAAGTGTTTGATGTCTTTCCCCAGGTGTTTGATGTCTTTCCCCTGGTGTTTGATGTCTTTCCCAGGTGTTTGATGTCTTTCCCCAGGTGTTTGATATCTTTCCCGGGGTGTTTGATGTCTTTCCCCAGGTGTTTGATGTCTTCCCCAGGTGTTTGATGTCTTTCCCCAGGTGTTTGATGTCTTTCCCAGGTGTTTGATGTCTTTCCCAGGTGTTTGATGTCTTTCCCCAGGTGTTTGATGTCTTTCCCCAGGTGTTTGATGTCTTTCCCAGGTGTTTGATATCTTTCCCCAGGTGTTTGATGTCTTTCCCAGGTGTTTGATGTCTTTCCCCAAGTGTTTGATGTCTTTCCCCAGGTGTTTGATGTCTTTCCCAGTGTTTGATGTCTTTCCCCAGGTGTTTGATGTCTTTCCCCAGGTGTTTGATGTCTTTCCCCAGGTGTTTGATGTCTTTCCCCAGGTGTTTGATGTCTTTCCCCAGGTGTTTGATATCTTTCCCCAAGTGTTTGATGTCTTCCCCAGGTGTTTGATGTCTTTCCCAGGTGTTTGATGTCTTTCCCCAGGTGTTTGATGTCTTTCCCCAGGTGTTTGATGTCTTTCCCAAGTGTTTGATGTCTTTCCCCAGGTGTTTGATGTCTTTCCCCAGGTGTTTGATGTCTTTCCCCAGGTGTTTGATGTCTTTCCCCAGGTGTTTGATATCTTTCCCCAGGTGTTTGATGTCTTTCCCAGATGTTTGATGTCTTTCCCCAGGTGTTTGATGTCTTTCCCCAGGTGTTTGATGTCTTTCCCAGGTGTTTGATGTCTTTCCCCAGGTGTTTGATGTCTTTCCCAGGTGTTTGATATCTTTCCCCAAGTGTTTGATGTCTTTCCCCAGGTGTTTGATGTCTTTCCCAAGTGTTTGATGTCTTTCCCAGGTGTTTGATGTCTTTCCCAGGTGTTTGATGTCTTTCCCCAGGTGTTTGATGTCTTTCCCCAGGTGTTTGATGTCTTTCCCCAGGTGTTTGATGTCTTTCCCCTGTTGTTTGTGTTTGATGTCTTTCCCAGGTGTTTGATGTCTTTCCCCAAGTGTTTGATGTCTTTCCCCAGGTGTTTGATGTCTTTCCCCAGTGTTTGATGTCTTTCCCCAGGTGTTTGATGTCTTTCCCCAAGTGTTTGATGTCTTCCCCAGGTGTTTGATATCTTTCCCCAGGTGTTTGATGTCTTTCCCCAGGTGTTTGATGTCTTTCCCCAGGTGTTTGATATCTTTCCCAGGTGTTTGATGTCTTTCCCCAGGTGTTTGATGTCTTTCCCCAGGTGTTTGATGTCTTTCCCCGGTGTTTGATATCTTTCCCCAGGTGTTTGATGTCTTTCCCCAGGTGTTTGATATCTTTCCCCAGGTGTTTGATGTCTTTCCCCAGGTGTTTGATGTCTTTCCCAGGTGTTTGATGTCTTTCCCCAGGTGTTTGATGTCTTTCCCAGGTGTTTGATGTCTTTCCCAGGTGTTTGATGTCTTTCCCCAGGTGTTTGATGTCTTTCCTAGGTGTTTGATGTCTTTCCCAGTGTTTGATGTCTTTCCCCAGGTGTTTGATGTCTTTCCCTAGGTGTTTGATGTCTTTCCCAGGTGTTTGATGTCTTTCCCCAGGTGTTTGATTCTTTCCGGTGTTTGATGTCTTTCCCTAGGTGTTTGATGTCTTTCCCCAGGTGTTTGATATCTTTCCCCAGTGTTTGATGTCTTTCCCCAGGTGTTTGATGTCTTTCCCAGGTGTTTGATGTCTTTCCCCAGGTGTTTGATGTCTTTCCAGGTGTTTGATGTCTTTCCCAAGTGTTTGATGTCTTTCCCCAGGTGTTTGATGTCTTTCCCAGGTGTTTTATTCTTTCCCAGGTGTTTGATGTCTTTCCCCAGGTGTTTGATGTCTTTCCCAGGTGTTTGATGTCTTTCCCCAGGTGTTTGATGTCTTTCCCAGGTGTTTGATGTCTTTCCCCAGGTGTTTGATATCTTTCCCAGGTGTTTGATGTCTTTCCCCAGGTGTTTGATATCTTTCCCAGGTGTTTGATTCTCCAGGTGCTTGATGTCTTCCCAGGTGTTTGATGTCTTTCCAGTGTTTGATGTCTTTCCCAGGTGTTTGATGTCTTTCCCCAGGTGTTTGATGTCTTTCCCAGGTGTTTGATGTCTTTCCCAGGTGTTTGATGTCTTTCCCAGGTGTTTGATGTCTTTCCCCAGGTGTTTGATGTCTTTCCCCAGGTGTTTGATGTCTTTCCCAGGTGTTTGATGTCTTTCCCCAGGTGTTTGATGTCTTTCCCAGGTGTTTGATGTCTTTCCCAGGTGTTTGATATCTTTCCCCAGGTGTTTGATGTCTTTCCCAGGTGTTTGATGTCTTTCCCAGGTGTTTGATGTCTTTCCCCAGGTGTTTGATGTCTTTCCCAAGTGTTTGATGTCTTTCCCCAGGTGTTTGATGTCTTTCCCAGTGTTTGATGTCTTTCCCCAGGTGTTTGATGTCTTTCCCCAGGTGTTTGATGTCTTTCCCCAGGTGTTTGATGTCTTTCCCAGGTGTTTGATGTCTTTCCCCAGGTGTTTGATGTCTTTCCCCAAGTGTTTGATGTCTTTCCCAGGTGTTTGATGTCTTTCCCCAGGTGTTTGATGTCTTTCCCAGGTGTTTGATGTCTTTCCCCAGGTGTTTGATGTCTTTCCCCAGGTGTTTGATGTCTTTCCCCAGGTGTTTGATGTCTTTCCCCAGGTGTTTGATGTCTTTCCCCAGGTGTTTGATGTCTTTCCCCAGTGTTTGATGTCTTTCCCCAGGTGTTTGATGTCTTTCCCAGTGTTTGATGTCTTTCCCCAGGTGTTTGATGTCTTTCCCAGGTGTTTGATGTCTTTCCCCAGGTGTTTGATGTCTTTCCCCAGGTGTTTGATGTCTTTCCCAGGTGTTTGATGTCTTTCCCCAGGTGTTTGATGTCTTTCCCCAGGTGTTTGATGTCTTTCCCAGGTGTTTGATGTCTTTCCCCAGGTGTTTGATGTCTTTCCCCAGGTGTTTGATGTCTTTCCCAGGTGTTTGATGTCTTTCCCCAGGTGTTTGATGTCTTTCCCCAGGTGTTTGATGTCTTTCCCAGGTGTTTGATGTCTTTCCCAGGTGTTTGATGTCTTTCCCCAGGTGTTTGATGTCTTTCCCCAGGTGTTTGATGTCTTTCCCAGGTGTTTGATGTCTTTCCCAGGTGTTTGATGTCTTTCCCCAGGTGTTTGATGTCTTTCCCAGGTGTTTGATGTCTTTCCCCAGGTGTTTGATGTCTTTCCCCAGGTGTTTGATGTCTTTCCCCAGGTGTTTGATGTCTTTCCCAGGTGTTTGATGTCTTTCCCAGGTGTTTGATGTCTTTCCCCAGGTGTTTGATGTCTTTCCCCAGGTGTTTGATGTCTTTCCCAGGTGTTTGATGTCTTTCCCAGGTGTTTGATGTCTTTCCCAGGTGTTTGATGTCTTTCCAGGTGTTGATGTCTTCCCAGGTGTTTGATGTCTTTCCCCAGGTGTTTGATGTCTTTTTTCCCCAGGTGTTTGATGTCTTTCCCAGGTGTTTGATGTCTTTCCCCAGGTGTTTGATGTCTTTCCCCAGTGTTTGTTCTTCAGTGTTTGATGTCTTTCCCCAGGTGTTTGATGTCTTTCCCCAGGTGTTTGATGTCTTTCCCAGGTGTTTGATGTCTTTCCCCAGGTGTTTGATGTCTTTCCCAGGTGTTTGATGTCTTTCCCCAGGTGTTTGATGTCTTTCCCAGGTGTTTGATGTCTTTCCCAGGTGTTTGATGTCTTTCCCCAGGGGTTTGATGTCTTTCCCCAAGTGTTTGATGTCTTTCCCTAGGTGTTTGATGTCTTTCCCAGTGTGCTTCCCCGTGTTGATGTCTTTCCCAGGTGTTTGATGTCTTTCCCAGGTGTTTGATGTCTTTCCCAGGTGTTTGATGTCTTTCCCCAGGTGTTTGATGTCTTTCCCAGGTGTTTGATGTCTTTCCCCAGGTGTTTGATGTCTTTCCCAGGTGTTTGATGTCTTTCCCCAGGTGTTTGATGTCTTTCCCCAGGTGTTTGATGTCTTTCCCAGGTGTTTGATGTCTTTCCCCAGGTGTTTGATGTCTTTCCCAGTGTTTGATGTCTTTCCCCAGGTGTTTGATGTCTTTCCCAGGTGTTTGATGTCTTTCCCCAGGTGTTTGATGTCTTTCCCCAGGTGTTTGATGTCTTTCCCAGGTGTTTGATGTCTTTCCCCAGGTGTTTGATGTCTTTCCCCAGGTGTTTGATGTCTTTCCCCAGTGTTTGATTCTTTCCCAGGTGTTTGATGTCTTTCCAGGTGTTTGATGTCTTTCCCCAGGTGTTTGATGTCTTTCCCCAGGTGTTTGATGTCTTTCCCCAGGTGTTTGATGTCTTTCCCCAGGTGTTTGATGTCTTTCCCCAGGTGTTTGATATCTTTCCCAGGTGTTTGATGTCTTTCCCAGGTGTTTGATGTCTTTCCCCAGGTGTTTGATGTCTTTCCCAGGTGTTTGATGTCTTTCCCCAGGTGTTTGATGTCTTTCCCAGGTGTTTGATGTCTTTCCCCAGGTGTTTGATGTCTTTCCCAGGTGTTTGATGTCTTTCCCCAGGTGTTTGATGTCTTTCCCCAGTGTTTGATGTCTTTCCCCAGGTGTTTGATGTCTTTCCCAGGTGTTTGATGTCTTTCCCAGGTGTTTGATGTCTTTCCCCAGGTGTTTGATGTCTTTCCCCAGGTGTTTGATGTCTTTCCCCAGGTGTTTGATGTCTTTCCCAGGTGTTTGATGTCTTTCCCCAGGTGTTTGATGTCTTTGCCCAGGGGTTTGATGTCTTTCCCCAGGTGTTTGATGTCTTTCCCAAGGTGTTTGATGTCTTTCCCAGGTGTTTGATGTCTTTCCCCAGGTGTTTGATGTCTTTCCCCAGGTGTTTGATGTCTTTCCCAGGTGTTTGATGTCTTTCCCAGGTGTTTGATGTCTTTCCCAGGTGTTTGATGTCTTTCCCAGGTGTTTGATGTCTTTCCCCAGGTGTTTGATGTCTTTCCCCAGGTGTTTGATGTCTTTCCCCAGGTGTTTGATGTCTTTCCCAGGTGTTTGATGTCTTTCCCAGGTGTTTGATGTTCTTGCCCAGGTGTTTGATGTCTTTCCCAGGTGTTTGATGTCTTTCCCAGGTGTTTGATGTCTTTCCCAGGTGTTTGATGTCTTTCCCAGGTGTTTGATGTCTTTCCCAGGTGTTTGATCTTCCCAGTGTTTGATGTCTTTCCAGGTGTTTGATGTCTTTCCCAAGTGTTTGATGTCTTTCCCCAGGTGTTTGATGTCTTTCCCAGGTGTTTGATGTCTTTCCCAGGTGTTTGATGTCTTTCCCCAGGTGTTTGATGTCTTTCAGGTGTTTGATGTCTTTCCAGGTGTTTGATGTCTTTCCCCAGGTGTTTGATGTCTTTCCCAGGTGTTTGATGTCTTTCCCAGGTGTTTGATGTCTTTCCCCAGGTGTTTGATGTCTTTCCCCAGGTGTTTGATATCTTTCCCCAGGTGTTTGATATCTTTCCCCAGGTGTTTGATGTCTTTCCCAGGTGTTTGATGTCTTTCCCCAGGTGTTTGATGTCTTTCCCCAGGTGTTTGATGTCTTTCCCAGGTGTTTGATATCTTTCCCCAGGTGTTTGATGTCTTTCCCCAGGTGTTTGATGTCTTTCCCCAGGTGTTTGATGTCTTTCCCAGGTGTTTGATGTCTTTCCCAGGTGTTTGATGTCTTTCCCCAGGTGTTTGATGTCTTTCCCCAGGTGTTTGATGTCTTTCCCCAGGTGTTTGATGTCTTTCCCCAGGGGTTTGATGTCTTTCCCCAGGTGTTTGATGTCTTTCCCAGGTGTTTGATGTCTTTCCCAGGTGTTTGATGTCTTTCCCCAGGTGTTTGATATCTTTCCCAGGTGTTTGATGTCTTTCCCAGGTGTTTGATGTCTTTCCCCAGGTGTTTGATGTCTTTCCCAGGTGTTTGATGTCTTTCCCCAGGTGTTTGATGTCTTTCCCCAGGTGTTTGATGTCTTTCCCAGGTGTTTGATGTCTTTCCCAGGTGTTTGATGTCTTTCCCAAGTGTTTGATGTCTTTCCCCAGGTGTTTGATGTCTTTCCCAGGTGTTTGATGTCTTTCCCCCGGTGTTTGATGCTTTCCCAGGTGTTTGTTCTTTCCCAGGTGTTTGATGTCTTTCCCCAGGTGTTTGATGTCTTTCCCCAGGTGTTTGATGTCTTTCCCAGTGTTTGATGTCTTTCCCCAGGTGTTTGATGTCTTTCCCAGGTGTTTGATGTCTTTCCCCAGTGTTTGATGCTTTCCCCCGGTGTTTGATGTCTTTCCCAGGTGTTTGATGTCTTTCCCCAAGTGTTTGATGTCTTTCCCCAGTGTTTGATGTCTTTCCCCAGGTGTTTGATGTCTTTCCCGGTGTTTGATGTCTTCCCAGTGTTTGATGTCTTTCCCAGGTGTTTGATATCTTTCCCCAGGTGTTTGATGTCTTTCCCAGGTGTTTGATGTCTTTCCCCAGGTGTTTGATGTCTTTCCCAGGTGTTTGATGTCTTTCCCAGGTGTTTGATGTCTTTCCCAGGTGTTTGATGTCTTTCCCAGGTGTTTGATGTCTTTCCCCAGGTGTTTGATGTCTTTCCCAGGTGTTTGATGTCTTTCCCAGGTGTTTGATGTCTTTCCCCAGGTGTTTGATGTCTTTCCCCAGGTGTTTGATGTCTTTCCCAGGTGTTTGATGTCTTTCCCAGGTGTTTGATGTCTTTCCCCAGGTGTTTGATGTCTTTCCCCAGGTGTTTGATGTCTTTCCCCAGGTGTTTGATGTCTTTCCCCAAGTGTTTGATGTCTTTCCCAGGTGTTTGATGTCTTTCCCCAGGTGTTTGATGTCTTTCCCAGGTGTTTGATGTCTTTCCCTAGGTGTTTGATGTCTTTCCCCAGGTGTTTGATGTCTTTCCCAGGTGTTTGATGTCTTTCCCCAGGTGTTTGATGTCTTTCCCAGGTGTTTGATGTCTTTCCCCAGTTGATGTTTGATGTCTTTCCCCAGTGTTTGATGTCTTTCCCCAGGTGTTTGATGTCTTTCCCCAGGTGTTTGATGTCTTTCCCTAGGTGTTTGATGTCTTTCCCAGGTGTTTGATATCTTTCCCCAGGTGTTTGATGTCTTTCCCAGGTGTTTGATGTCTTTCCCAGGTGTTTGATGTCTTTCCCAGGTGTTTGATGTCTTTCCCAGGTGTTTGATGTCTTTCCCAGGTGTTTGATGTCTTTCCCCAGGTGTTTGATGTCTTTCCCAGGTGTTTGATGTCTTTCCCCAAGTGTTTGATGTCTTTCCGGTGTTGATCTTTCCTCAGGTGTTTGATGTCTTTCCCAGGTGTTTGATGTCTTTCCCCAGGTGTTTGATGTCTTTCCCAGGTGTTTGATGTCTTTCCCAGGTGTTTGATGTCTTTCCCAGGTGTTTGATGTCTTTCCCAGGTGTTTGATGTCTTTCCCCAGGTGTTTGATGTCTTTCCCAGGTGTTTGATGTCTTTCCCAGGTGTTTGATGTCTTTCCCCAGGTGTTTGATGTCTTTCCCAGGTGTTTGATGTCTTTCCCAGGTGTTTGATGTCTTTCCCAGGTGTTTGATGTCTTTCCCAGGTGTTTGATGTCTTACCCCAGGTGTTTGATGTCTTTCCCCAGGTGTTTGATGTCTTTCCCAGGTGTTTGATGTCTTTCCCCAGGTGTTTGATGTCTTTCCTCAGGTGTTTGATGTCTTTCCCCAGGTGTTTGATGTCTTTCCCAGGTGTTTGATGTCTTTCCCCAAGTGTTTGATGTCTTTCCCAGGTGTTTGATGTCTTTCCCAGGTGTTTGATGTCTTTCCCAGGTGTTTGATGTCTTTCCCCAGGTGTTTGATGTCTTTCCCAGGTGTTTGATGTCTTTCCCAGGTGTTTGATGTCTTTCCCAGGTGTTTGATGTCTTTCCCCAAGTGTTTGATGTCTTTCCCCAGGTGTTTGATGTCTTTCCCAGGTGTTTGATGTCTTTCCCCAGTGTTTGATGTCTTTCCCCAGGTGTTTGATGTCTTTCCCAGGTGTTTGATGTCTTTCCCCAAGGGTTTGATGTCTTTCCCCAGGTGTTTGATGTCTTTCCCAGGTGTTTGATGTCTTTCCCCAGGTGTTTGATGTCTTTCCCAGGTGTTTGATGTCTTTCCCCAGGTGTTTGATGTCTTTCCCAGAGTGTTTGATGTCTTTCCCCAGGTGTTTGATGTCTTTCCCAGTTTGATGCTTTGCAGTGTTTGTTCTCCCAGGTGTTTGATGTCTTTCCCCAGGTGTTTGATGTCTCTCCCCAGGTGTTTGATGTCTTTCCCCAGGTGTTTGATGTCTTTCCCAGGTGTTTGATGTCTTTCCCCAGGTGTTTGATGTCTTTCCCAGGTGTTTGATGTCTTTCCCCAGGTGTTTGATGTCTTTCCCCAGGTGTTTGATGTCTTTCCCCAGGTGTTTGATGTCTTTCCCCAGGTGTTTGATGTCTTTCCCAGGTGTTTGATATCTTTCCCAGTGTTTGATGTCTTTCCCAGGTGTTTGATGTCTTTCCCAGGTGTTTGATTCTTTCCCTCAGGTGTTTGATATCTTTCCCAGGTGTTTGATGTCTTTCCCCAGGTGTTTGATGTCTTTCCCAGGTGTTTGATGTCTTTCCCCAGGTGTTTGATGTCTTTCCCCAGGTGTTTGATGTCTTTCCCCAGGTGTTTGATGTCTTTCCCGTGTTTGATTCTTTCCCAGGTGTTGATTCTTCCCAGGTGTTTGATGTCTTTCCCCAGGTGTTTGATGTCTTTCCCAGGTGTTTGATATCTTTCCCCAGGTGTTTGATGTCTTTCCCCGGTGTTTGATTCTTTCCAGGTGTTTGATGTCTTTCAGGTGTTTGATATCTTTCCCAGGTGTTTGATGTCTTCAGGTGTTTGATTCTTTCCCAGGTGTTTGATTCTTTCCCAGGTGTTTGATTCTTTCCCAGGTGTTTGATGTCTTCCCAGGTGTTTGATGTCTTTCCCCAGGTGTTTGATGTCTTCCCCAGGTGTTTGATGTCTTTCCCAGGTGTTTGATGTCTTTCCCCAGGTGTTTGATGTCTTTCCCAGGTGTTTGATGTCTTTCCCCAGGTGTTTGATGTCTTTCCCAGGTGTTTGATTCTTTCCAGGTGTTTGATGTCTTTCCAGGTGTTTGATGTCTTTCCCAGGTGTTTGATGTCTTTCCTGTGGTTTGTGTTTGATGTCTTTCCCAGTGTTTGATGTCTTTCCCAGGTGTTTGATGTCTTTCCCCAGGTGTTTGATGTCTTCCCAGGTGTTTGATGTCTTTCCCCAGGTGTTTGATGTCTTTCCCAGGTGTTTGATGTCTTTCCCAGGTGTTTGATTCTCTTCCAGGTGTTTGATGTCTTTCCCCAGGTGTTTTGTCTTTCCCAGGTGTTTGATGTCTTTCCCAGGTGTTTGATGTCTTTCCCAGGTGTTTGATGTCTTTCCAGGTGTTGATGTCTTTCAGTGTTTGATATCTTTCCCAGTGTTTGATGTCTTTCCCAGGTGTTTGATGTCTTCCAGTGTTTGATGTCTTTCCAGTGTTTGATTCTTCCCAGGTGTTTGATGTCTTTCCCAGGTGTTTGATGTCTTTCCCCAGGTGTTTGATGTCTTTCCAGAGGTGTTTGATGTCTTTCCTAGTGTTTGATGTCTTTCCCAGTGTTTGATGTCTTTCCCAGGTGTTTGATGTCTTTCCCAGGTGTTTGATGTCTTTCCCAGGTGTTTGATATCTTTCCCAGTGTTTGATGTCTTTCCCAGGTGTTTGATTCTTTGGTGTTGATGTCTTTCCCAGGTGTTTGATGTCTTTCCCAGGTGTTTGATGTCTTTCCCCAGGTGTTTGATGTCTTTCCCCAGGTGTTTGATGTCTTTCCCCAGTGTTTGATGTCTTTCCCCAGGTGTTTGATGTCTTTCCCCAGGTGTTGATGATGTCTTTCCCAAGTGTTGTTTCCTGTTATTCTTTCCCAGTGTTTGATGTCTTTCCCAGGTGTTTGATGTCTTTCCCCAGGTTGATCTTTCCAGGTTTTATTCTTCCAGGTGTTTGATGTCTTTCCCAGGTGTTTGATGTCTTTCCCAGGTGTTTGATATCTTTCCCAGGTGTTTGATGTCTTTCCCCAGGTGTTTGATGTCTTTCCCCAGGTGTTTGATGTCTTTCCAGGTGTTTGATCTTTCCCCAGGTGTTTGATGTCTTTCCCAGGTGTTTGATGCTTCCCGGTGTTTGATGTCTTCCCAGGTGTTTGATGTCTTCCCAGGTGTTTGATGTCTTCCAGTGTTTGATTCTTCCAGTGTTTGATCTTTCCAAGTGTTGATGTCTTCCAGGTGTTTATGTCTTTCCCGTGTTTGATGTCTTTCCCCAGGTGTTTGATGTCTTCCCCAGATGTTTGATGTCTTCTGTGTTTGATGTCTTTCCCAGGTGTTTGATGTCTTTCCCCAGGTGTTTGATGTCTTTCCCAGGTGTTTGATGTCTTTCCAGGTGTTTGATCTTCCCAGGTGTTTGATGTCTTTCCCAGGTGTTTGATGTCTTTCCCAGGTGTTTGATGTCTTTCCCAGGTGTTTGATGTCTTTCCCAGGTGTTTGATGTCTTTCCCAGTGTTTGATTCTTTCCCAAGTGTTTGATGTCTTTCCAGTGTTTGATGCTTTCCCAGTGTTTGATTTTTCCAGTGTTTGATGTCTTCCCAGGTGTTTGATGTCTTTCCCAGGTGTTTGATGTCTTTCCAAGTGTTTGATTCTTTCCCAGGTGTTTGTGTCTTCCAGTGTTTGATATCTTCCCAGGTGTTTTGGTCTTTCCCAGGTGTTTGATGTCTTTCCCAGTGTTTGATGTCTTCCAGGTGTTTGATGTCTTTTAGGTGTTTGATCTTCCCGGTGTTGATGTCTTTCCCAGTGTTTGATGTCTTTCCCAGGTGTTTGATGTCTTTCCCCAGGTGTTTGATGTCTTCCCTAGGTGTTTGATGTCTTCCCAGTGTTTGATGTCTTCCCGGTGTTTGATGTCTTTCCCAGGTGTTTGATGTCTTTCCCAGGTGTTTGATGTCTTTCCCAGGTGTTTGATGTCTTCCCAGTGTTTGATGTCTTTCCAGGTGTTTATGTCTTTCCCAGGTGTTGATTCTTCGTGTTATCCCAGTTTGATGTTTTCCCCAGGTGTTTATGTCTTTCCGGGTTTGATGTCTTTCCCAGGTGTTTGATGTCTTCAGGTGTTTGATTCTTCCCAGGTGTTTGATGTCTTTCCAGTGTTGATTCTTCCAGGTGTTGATGTCTTCCAGTGTTTGATGTTTTCCCGTGTTGAGTCTTTCCCGGTGTTTGATGTCTTCCCAGGTGTTTGATGTCTTTCCCAGGTGTTTGATGTCTTTCCCAGGTGTTTGATGTCTTTCCCAGGTGTTTGATGTCTTTCCCCAAGTGTTTGATGTCTTTCCAGGTGTTTGATGTCTTCCTAGGTGTTTGATGTCTTTCCCAAGTGTTTGATGTCTTTCCCCAGGTGTTTGATGTCTTTCCAGGTGTTTGATGTCTTTCCAGTGTTTGATGTCTTTCAGGTGTTTGATGTCTTTCCAGTGTTTGATGTCTTTCCAGGTTTGATGTCTTCGGGTTTGATGTCTTTCCCGGTGTTTGATGTCTTTCCCAGTGTTTGATTCTTTCCCAGTGTTTGATGTTTTCCCAGGTTTGATTCTTCCGGTGTTGATCTTCCCAGGTGTTGAATCTTTCCAGTGTTTGATGTTTCCGGTTTTGATTCTTTCCCAGGGGTTTGATGTCTTTCCCAGTTGATGTCTTCGTTTGATATCTTTCCCCGGTGTTTGATGTCTTCAGGTGTTTGATTCTTTCCCAAGTGTTTGATGCTTCTTTTTCCAGGGGTTTTGATGTCTTTCCAGGTTTTTTGTGATGTCTTTCCCAGGTGTTTGATGTCTTTCCCAGTTGATGTCTTTCCATGTTTATGTCTTCCCAAGGTTTTTTTTTGATGTCTTTTTTCCCCAGGTTTTTTTTGATGTCTTTTTCCCCAGGTGTTTGATGTCGTTATGTCTTCCAGGTGTTTGATTCTTTCGGTTTTATGTCTTCTGCTTTCCAGTGTTGTTTTGATGTCTTTCCCTTTTTCCCAGGTGTTTGATGTTTCCTTTCCCCAGGTGTTTGATTTCTTTATCTCCGTGTTTGATGTCTATTACCCCAGGTGTTTGATGTCTTCCCAGGTGTTTGATGTCTTCCTTCCCAGGTGTTTGATGTCTTTCCGGGTTCAGTGTTTATGTCTTGTGTGTCTTCTACTTCCCAGGTGTTTGATGTCTTCAGGTGTTTGATGTCTTCCCCAGGTTTTTTGTTTGATTCTTCCATGAGTTTGTTTGATGTTTCTTTTTCCCAGGTGTTTGATGTCTTTCCCAGGTGTTTGATTCTTCGTGTTGATGTCTTCCATGTTTATCTTCCAGTGTTGATGTCTTCCAGGTGTTTGATGTCTTTCCCAGGTGTTTGATGTCTTTCCCAGGTGTTTGATGTCTTCCATGTTTGATTCTTTCCCAGGTGTTTGATGTCTTCCCAGGTGTTTGATGTCTTCCCAGGTGTTTGATTCTTTCCAGGTTTGATGTCTTTCCCAGTGTTGATTCTTTCCCAGGTGTTTGATGTCTTTCCCCAGGTGTTTGATGTCTTTCCCAGTGTTTATGTCTTTCCCAGGGTGTTTGATGTCTTTCCCAGTGTTTGATGCTTCCGGTGTTTGATGTCTGTTTGATTCTTCCCAGTGTTTTGTGTTTTCGCCCAGGTGTTTGATCTTCCCAGGTGTTTGATGCTTTCGGATTGTCCTGGTGTTTTTCCCGGTTTATCTTTCGTGTTTCGAGCTTCATGAGTCTTTAGGTGTTATGTTTCCAGGTGTTTGATGTCTTTCCCGGGGTTTGATGTCTCCAGTGTTTGATGTTTCAGTGTTGATGTCCCAGTGTTTAGTCTTTGTGTTATGTCTTTCCATGTTGATGCTTCTATGTTATGTCTTCCAGTGTTGATGTCTTTCCCAGTGTTGATGTCTTTAGGTGTTTATGTCTTTCCAGGTGTTTATGTCTTTCCATGTTTGATGTCTTTCCAGGTGTTTGATGTCTTTCAGTGCTTATGTTCCCCAAGTGTTGTTTTGATGTAGTCTTTCCAGGTGTTTGATGTCATTGTCATCCATGTCATGTGTCAGTTTATATATTATGTATCTTTCAGGTGTTATCTTGGTTAGTCTTTCCCAGGTGTTATGTCTTGTCCAGCAAGTGTTGTTTGGTGCATGCTTTCCAGTGTTTGTTCACATGGCAATGTGAAGTTTGTGAATCATTTCCATGTTATGTGAGTATTATCTTTACAGTGTCATGATATATGTCATGTGTCTTGTCTTGCTTTAGGTGTTTGTGTTTTCATGTTTGAATTTCAGTTATGCTTTCCATGTTTGTCTTCCAGTGTGTTGATTTTCCAGGTTTATGTCTTTCCACATGTGTTTGATGTCTTTCCAGGTGTTTGTTTTCAGTGTTATGTCTTTCCCAAGTGTTGATGTCTTTATGAGTTTGAATCTTCCAGGTGTTTGATATGTTTAGTGTTTATGTTTTCAGGTTTTGACTCTTTCCCGGTGTTTATTTTTCCAGTTTGATATTTTCCCAGGTTTGATGTTTTCCGATTAGTCTTCCCCAGTGTTGATGTCTTTCCAGGTGTTTGATGTCTTTCCCCAGGTTTGAGTTTCCGGTTTGATTCTTCCCAGGTGTTTGTGTCTTTCCAAGTGTTTGATTCTTCCCATGTGTTTTTCTTTTTCCCAGTCTTTGATTCTTTCCCAGTGTTGATTTTTCCCTTTGATTTTTTCCCCAGGTTGTTTTTCCAGGTGTTTATTCTTCCCCAGGTTTTGATGTCTTTCCCAGTGTTTGTGTCTTTCCCCAGTTTGTCTTTCCCAGGTTTAGTGTCTTTCCCAGGTGTTTGTCTATTTATTTTTCCCAGGTGTTGTTCTTTCCCAGTTTGTTTTTCCGTGTTGTGTCTTCCCAGGTTTATGTCTTTCCCCGGTTTTTCTTTCCCAGTGTTGATGTTTTCCCCAGGTGTTTGATGTCTTTCCCAGGTGTTTGATGTTCTTCCCAGGTGTTTTGTCTTCCGGTGTTTGATGTCTTCTAGGTGTTTGTGTCTTTCCCCGGTTTGATGTCTTTCCCGGGGTTTGATGTCTTTCGTGTTTATTTTCCCGGGTTGATGTCTTTCCCCGGTGTTTTTCTTTCCCAGGTGTTTTGTTTTCCCAGGTTTTATTCTCTCCCCAGGTGTTTGATGTCTTTCCCCGGTTTTGATGTCTTTCCCGGTGTTTATTCTTTCCCAGGTGTTTGATGTCTTTCCCCAGGTGTTTGATTTCTTTCCCCAGGTGTTTTTCTTTCCCTGTTTTGGGCTTTCCCCAGGTGTTTGATGTCTTTCCCCAGGTGTTTGATGTCTTTCCCCAGGTGTTTGATGTCTTTCCCCAGGTGTTTGATGTCTTTCCCCGTGTGTTTGATGTCTTTCCCCAGGTGTTTATCTTTCCCAGGTGTTTGATTCTTTCCCCAGTGTTTGATGTTTTCCCCAGATGTTTTGTCTTTCCCAGGTGTTTTTCTTTCCGGTGTTTATGTCTTTCCGGTTGTGTTCTTTCCCAGGTGTTTGATGTCTTCCCAAGTGTTTGATTCTTTCCCCAGGGTTTGATTTTTCCAGGTGTTTTATTTTTCCCCAGTGTTTGTGTCTTTCTGGTGTTTATGTTTTCCCCAGTGTTTTTCCCGTGTTTCTTTTTCCCTAGTGTGATGCTTTTCCCAGGTGTTTGATGTCTTTCCCCAGGTGTTTTATGTTTTCCCCTGTGTTTGATGTTTTCCCCAGGTGTTTGATGTTTTCCCAGGTTTTGAGCTTTCCCGGTGTTCATTCTTTCCCCGGTGTTTGATGTCTTTCCCAGGTGTTTGTGTCTTTCAGGTGTTTGATGTCTTCCCCAGTTTTGATTTTCCCCGGTTTGATGTCTTTCCGGTGTTTGATGTCTTTCCCAGGTTTTGATTCTTTCCCCAGGTGTTTGATGTCTTTCCTAATTTTCCCAGGTTTTGATGTCTTTCCCCAGGTGTTTGTTTTCTTTCCCCTGTTTATTTTCCCCGGTTTTTGTCTTTGGTTTTGTCTTTTCCCCAGGTGTTTGATGTCTTTCCCGGTGTTTGATGTCTTTCCGGTTTTGATGTCTTTCCCCAGGTTTTATGTCTTTCCCCAGGTGTTTGATGTCTTTCCCTTGTGTTTGTGTTTCTTTCCCGTGTTTTATCCCTTCCTTTGTTTTGATGTTTTATTTTTGTTTTCCAGTTTATGTTTCCTGGGTTTGATTCTTTCCCGGTGTTTGGGCTTTCCCCAGGTGTTTATTTTCCCCAGGTGTTTCCCGGTGTTTGATGTCTTTCCCGGTGTTTGATGTCTTTCCCAGGTGTTTGATGTCTTTCCCCAGGTGTTTGATGTCTTTCCCTAGGTGTTTTCTTTCCCATGTTTGATGTCTTTCCCAGATGTTTGATGTCTTTCCCCGGTGTTTTTTTTCCCCAGTGTTTGATGTTTTCCCCATGTTTGATTCTTTCCCCGATGTTTGTCTTTCCCGTGTTTGGTCTTTCCCCTGTTTGATGTCTTTCCCAGGTGTTTGATGTTTCCAGGTGTTTGTGTCTTTCCCCAGGTTGTTTGATTCTTTCCAGGTGTTTGATGTTTTCCCCAGTTTGATGTCTTTCCCCAGGTGTTTGATGTCTTTCCCCAGGGTTTGATGTCTTTCCCCAGTGTTTGATGTCTTTCCCCAGGTGTTTGATGTCTTTCCCGGTGTTTGATGTCTTTCCCCAGGTGTTTGTTTTTCCCCGGTTTATTCTTTCCCCGGTGTTTGTTTTCCCAGGTGTTTGATGTCTTTCTCCGGTGTTTGATGTCTTTCCCGGTGTTTTTTTCCTCCGGGTTTTTTCCCAGGGTTTATGTCTTTCCAGTGTTTATGTCTTTCCCCAGGTGTTTGATGTCTTTCCCCAGGTGTTTGATGTCTTTCCCCAGGTGTTTGATGTCTTTCCCCAGTGTTTGATGTCTTTCCCCAGGTGTTTGATTTTCCCGGTGTTTATGTTTCCCAGGTGTTTTTCTCCCTGGTTTGATGTCTTTCCCTGTTTTCTTTCCCCAGGTGTTTTTTTTCCCGTGTTTTGTCTTTCCCGGTGTTTGATGTCTTTCCCCAGGTGTTTTGTCTTTCCCAGATGTTTATGTCTTTCCCCAGGTGTTTATGTTTTCCCAGGGTTTATGTCTTTCCCAAGTGTTTTGTCTTTCCCATGTTTGATGTCTTTCCCGGTGTTTTGTCTTTCCCCAGATGTTTATTTTCCCCAGGTGTTTGATGTCTTTCCCGTTTGCTTTCCCAGGTGTTTTTTTTCCGTGTTTGATGTCTTTCCCAGGTTTGATGTCTTTCCCCAGGGTTTGTGTTTTCCCGGGTTTTATGTCTTTCCCAGGTGTTTGTGTTTTCCCCAGGTGTTTATGTCTTTCCCAGGTTTTGTGTCTTCCCCAGGTGTTTATGTCTTTCCCGGTGTTTGATTCTTTCCCCAGTTTTGTGTCTTTCCCCGGTGTTTTATGTCTTTCCCCAGGTGTTTGATGTCTTTCATGTTTTTTTTCCCTTGTTTTCTTTCCCCGGTTTGATGTTTTCCCGGTGTTTATGTCTTTCCCCGGTGTTTATGCTTTCCCCGGGGTTTGATGTTTTGCCCGTGTTTGATGTTTCCCGGTGTTTGATGTCTTTCCCAGGTGTTTTGTCTTTCCCGGTGTTTGATTCTTTCCCAGGTGTTTGTGTCTTTCCCCAGGTGTTTGATTTTTCCCCAGGTGTTTATGTCTTTCCCCAGGTGTTTGATGTCTTTCCCCAGGTGTTTGATGTCTTTCCCAGGTTTTTCGTTTTGTGTTTTGATGTTTTTTTTCCGGGTTTTTGTTTTGTTTTTCTCGTGTTTTTTTCCCTGTTTGATGTCTTTCCCCGTGTTTGATGTCTTTCCCCAGTGTTTGATTCTTTCCCATTTATTTTCCAGGTTTGATGTCTTTCCCCGTGTTTGAGTCTTTCCCCAGGTGTTTATGTCTTCCCCAGGTGTTTTATGTCTTTCCCCGAGTTTGATGTTTTCCCCGGGTTTGATGTCTTTCCCAGGTGTTTGATCTTTCCCAGGTGTTTGTGTCTTTCCCAGGTGTTTGATGTCTTTCCCAGTGTTTGATGTCTTTCCCCAGTGTTTATGTTCCGGGTTTTGATGTCTTTCCCTGTTTTGTCTTTCTGTTTGATGTTTTCCCAGTGTTATTCTTTCCCCTGTTTGATGTTTTCCCCAATGTGTTTTGTCTTTCCCCAGGTGTTTGATGTCTTTCCCAGTGTTTGTGTCTTTCGGTGTTTGTTCTTTCCCAGTGTTTGATGTTTCCCAGTGTTTGATGTCTTTGTGTGTTTCCCAGGTTTTTTTTTGGTTTTGATGTCTTCCTTTTTGATGTTTTCCAGTGTTTGAGTTTTCCAGTGTTTGATTTTTCCTTTTGATGTCTTTCCCGTGTTTTTTTCCCTTTTTATGTCTTTCCCCAGATGTTTATGTCTTTCCCCAGGTTTTGTTCTTTCCCAGGTTTTGTTTCCCAATTTTTTTTTTTTCCCAGGTTTTTTCCCAGTGTTTGATCTTTCCCCAGTTTTTCTTTCCCTTTTTTTTTCCCAGGTGTTTGATTTTCCCGTTTGATGTCTTTCCCCAGGTGTTTATTCTTTCCCCAGGTGTTTAGTCTTTCCCCAGGTGTTTGTTTTTCCCAGGTTTGATGTCTTTCCCCAGGTGTTTGATGTCTTTCCCAGATGTTTGAGTTTTCCCCAGGTGTTTGATGTCTTTCCCCAGGTGTTTGATGTCTTTCCAGGTTTGATCTTTCCCCAGTGTTTGATTTTTCCCAGTTTTGATTTTCCCCAGGTGTTTGATGTCTTTCCCAGGTGTTTGATGTCTTTCCCAGGGGTTTGATGTCTTTCCCCAGTGTTTGATGTCTTACCCAGGTGTTTGATGTCTTTCCCCAGGTGTTTGATGTCTTTCCCAGTGTTTGATGTCTTTCCCCAGGTGTTTGATGTCTTTCCCCGGTGTTTGATGTCTTTCCCCAGGTGTTTGATGTCTTTCCCCAGGTGTTTGATGTCTTTCCCAGGTGTTTGATGTCTTTCCCAGGTGTTTGATGTCTTTCCCAGGTGTTTGTTTCCCAGTGTTTGATGTTTTCCCAAGGTTTTATGTCTTTCCCCAGGTGTTATGTCTTTCCCCAGTGTTTGATGTTTCCCAATTTGTTATTTTCCCAGGTTTATGTTTCCCGTGTTTGATGTTTTTCCAAATGTTGATGTTTTCCCCAGTGTTTGAGTTTCCCGGTGTTTATCTTCCCAGTGTTGATTTCAGTTTTGATATCTTTCCCAGGTGTTTTCCCGGTGATATTTTTCCTGGTGTGATTTTTGTTTGATGTTTTGCGGGGATTTGCCCGGTGATGTTTTCCCCAAATGTTTTTCCCAGATTTTGTTTCCAGGTGTTTGATTCCCAGGTTTGATTTCCGGGTTTTTATTCTTTCCCCAAGTGTTTGATGTCTTCCCGGTGTTTGATGTTTCCCAGTTTTTTCTTTCCCAGGTGTTTGATGTCTTTCCCCAGGTGTTTGATGTCTTTCCAGGTTTGATGTCTTTTAGGTGTTATGTTTCCCCGGTGTTTGATGTCCTTTTGTACTTTAGTTATGTTCAGTTGATTAAGGTTTGATGTCTTCCCAGGTTTATGTTCCAGGTTTGGTCTTCCCAGTGTTTGATGTCAAGTTATGTTTCAGGTGTTATTTTTCCCAGGTTTGATTTCCATGTTTGATTTTCATTTTATTTTAGTTTTGATGTCTTTCCCAGTGTTTGATTTTTCTTTTGTCTTTTCAAGTGTATCTTTCCCCTGTTTGATGTCTTTCCCAGGTGTTTGAGTTCCCTGTTATGTCTTTCCCATGTTTGATTCTTTTGTTTGATGTCTTTCCCAGGTGTTTGATGTCTTTCCAGTGTTTGATGTCTTTCCCAGGTGTTTGATGTCTTCCTTTTGAGTTTCCATATGTTTTCCCAGTGTTTATTCTTTCCCAGGTTTGTTTTCAGGTGTTATGATTTTTCTAGGTGTTTGATATCTTCCAGTGTTTGCTAAATGTTATGTCTTTATGTGTTATTCTTTCCCGTGTTGTTTATTAATCTTTCCCAGTGTTTGATATTTCCATGTTTGATCTTCCCCGTGTTTGATGTTTAACATATAAGTAACATGTAAGTAACATGTAGTAACATTAAGTAACATGTAAGTAACATGAAGTAACATGTAAGTAACATTAAGTAACATATAAGTAACATAAGTCAACATGAAGTAACATATAAGTAACATGTAAGTAACATGTAAGTAACATATAAGTAAATTATAAGTACATAAGTAACATGTAAGTAACATGTAAGTAACTATAGTAAATGTGAACATGTAAGTAACATATAAGTAACATAGTAATAGTACATGTAAGTAACATGTAAGAACATTAAGTAACATTAAGTAACATGTACATAGTAACATTAAGTAACATGTAAGTAACATGTAAGTAACATGTAAGTAACATATAAGTAACATGTAAGTAACATATAAGTAACATGGCAATAAGTAACATTAAGTAACATGTGTAACATAAGTACATATAAGTAACATGTGCAGACATATAAGTAACATGAGTAAATGTAAGTAACATGTAAGTAACATATAAGTACACATGTAAGTAACATGGATAAGTAACATGGATATAAGTAACTATGTAAGGGCATAAATAACATATAAGTAACATGTAAGTAATCATAGTAAGTAACATATAAGTAACATGTAAGTAACATGTAAGTAACATATAAGTAACATATAAGTAACATGTAAGTAACATGTAAGTAACATGGGCAATTGACTTTTCATTTGAGTGCAGTTAGGATTGATTTGTCTGATTCTATATCTTGTGTGCCGTATAAAAGTGAATTTCTTCACATATATCTTTACTTGATAAAGCCTTTTGGTCGAAACGTTGCTGTGTATTGTTATTGTTTTTGTATTTTGTCAAACTACAATACTTTGTTTTTATGTGTTTCTCCATTGCTACATAATTTTACTGCAGTCTTCCTTACATTTTTATGCAGTCTGCTTCTCAAATTACTGCAGTCTTCCTGCTACATAATTAGCAGTCTCCTTGTATTTGCAGTCTTCCCTTGCTACATAATTTTACTGCAGTCTTCCCTTGCTACATAATTTTACTGCAGTCTTCCCTTATTTATATAACGAAACATGTAACAACAAAGTACTGTAGTTTGACAAAATACAAAAACAATAACAATACAACAAAGTTTCGACCAAAATGCCTTTATCAAGCAAAGGATACATTAGAAGTGAAGAATTTCACTTCTTTCACATCACACTACATATAGAATACAATAAGAAGTATCTAACGTCCCTAAAATGAAAATCTGATATTGTTAATACAACCATCACTCTGAAAGTTGACTAAATCACCCAACCATCATTCTGAAAGTTGACTAAATCACCCAACCATCACTCTGAAAGTAGAATAAATCACTCAACCATCACTCTGAAAACTGACTACATCACCCAACCATCACTGAAAACTACTTAAATACAAAAACATCTAACTCTAGTTTAAAATCTAACTAAATCACCCAACCATCACTCTGAAAACTGGCTAAATCATCCAACCATCGTTTTGACAGCTGACATAGACAACTAACTGAAACAGCCAGCAATCCCCTTGAACAACTTGATCACCTCCGACTATTCTCCAAAATATTTCATACAATATAAACGCACTAGAATAGATATTATCCAAATGAAATCAAAAGTTTGAAACGAATAAGTGCTATCTTCTGTTAGCGGCCACAAATGTAGAAAACGAGTATTGAAAAAATCACAGTTATATCTGTTTATTGCAATTTCTTTTAATTGCAGTGAGTTCGGGTGTAACAAGAACAGCAAACAAGGGAATGAATGAAAGCTAGACAGGGAAGGGCTTCCGTTTCTTTCACAGCAGACGTTAATAGCAGTTGTCTTCACTTTATAGCATTTCTTCCCCTTTATGGATAAAGATAAGAAAAGAATAGAGAGAGAGAGAGAGAGAGAGAGAGAGAGAGAGAGATGGCTGAACGAATTAAAACGTATAGAAGATGTTAAAAAAAAGAAGGATGAAGGAAGAGAAGGGAAAAATGCCGGTTTCGAATGAGCGGTTTGTATCGAATCTCGCGCGCTTCGATCATTCCGCCTTCTCGAGGGTCCTTCAAGTGATCGTCTGGAGGAACCAGGCCTGCATCCATGGGGGTCAAGGAGATAGTTGTCATGGTGACGGGAGATTCGAGGATCTCCGGGTCTATTCAGCTGGAAGTCTTCAAATAAACTCGCACACGCATGCGCAGGCTGCTAAAACAAAGATTGCATTTCCTTCCGGAGAAGGGAAGGTTCCCTCATTTTTTCACATCCGTTAAAATTGTGTTCTATGTCCGCGTAATATTTCATCGTTCTATGAAACAACAACTTTTATTTTTATTCATTCTAGAAATTTTGATATTGTTTAGTTATCTCCCCACCCCGCCCATCCCTCCCACCCGGCCACCCCACAGCTTGATGGTAGCAGTAGTAACGTCGATATCACAATGAACATATGAACACACAAGTGCTGGCTTGTGTCATAAGATAGCAGCACAGTCCTGTCTCTCTATTCAATACCGTACAGTCGATGACAGAGCGAGAGATTTTAGGTCTGTTTGTCACTTATACACATATAGAGGGGGGAGTCTGTCACTTATACACATATAGAGGGGGAGTCTGTCACTTATACACATATAGAGGGGGAGTCTGTCACTTATACACATATAGAAGGGGGGAGTCTGTCACTTATACACATATAGAGGGGGAGTCTGTCACTTATACACACATATAGGGAGTCTGTCACTTATACACATATAGAAGGGGGAGTCTGTCACTTATACACATATAGAAGGGGGAGTCTGTTTGTCACTTATACATATATACAAGGGGGTCAGAAAGCCACAGGAACTATCAGATGCATGCCTTCTACATCTGTTGGGGAGACTGAGCACCTATGAGTCTGCCCAAAGTGCTGTGACGTCAGTTCAGCAACTAATAATATATAACATGTAACCAATAACCAATAACCTCTAACATGAAACCAATAACCTCTAACATGAAACCAATAACCTCTAACATGAAACCAATAACCTCTAACATGAAACCAATAACCCCTAACATGAAACCAATAACCTCTAACATGAAACCAATAACCTCTAACATGAAACCAATAACCTCTAACATGAAACCAATAACCTCTAACATGAAACCAATAACTAATAACCTCTAACATGTAACCTATAACCTCTAACATGAAACCAATAACCTCTAACATGAAACCAATAACCAATAACCTCTAACATGTAACCTATAACCTCTAACATGTAACCAATAACCAATAACCTCTAACATCTAACCTATAAACTCTAACATGTAACCTATAACCAATAACCTCTAACATGTAACATGTAACCTATAACCTCTAACATGTAACATGTAACCTATAACCAATAACCTCTAACATGTAACCTATAACCTCTAACATGTAAACTATAACCTCTAACATGAAACCAATAACTAATAACCTCTAACATGTAACCTATAACCTCTAACATGTAACCTATAACCAATAACCTCTAACATGTAACCTATAACCTCTAACATGTAACCTATAACCTCTAACATGTAACCTATAACCAATAACCTCTAACATGAAACCAATAACCAATAACCTATAACATGAAACCAATAACCTCTAACATGAAACCAATAACTTCTAACATGAAACCAATAACCTCTAACATGAAACCAATAACCTCTAACATGAAACCAATAACCAATAACATGAAACCAACTTGTCTGAAAGAGGCGAGAAATATGGGACGCAATCCTATAGAAGAGAATGAACGAGTTCTCCAGGATTAAGTGGTATAGAGAAATTACTTGCATGTGCACATGTAACTTATAACGGTACGAGAGGAATATAACAACAATGATAGTGCCGGTGCTACGGAGTTCGTGCACTGCAGCTTAGATATTCCTGTGTAAGAAAGTGATCGGAGCACACATGGTTCTCCATCGAAGTGAAATGATGATGGTCATATCAAGCAATCGGGACTGCCTAGAGTAGTTGATAGCAGCTCGGCCTGCTAACTGTGAGACGCCTCATAGCTCGGGTTCGAACCTACTGTCCGGCATTTGTTCGAGTCCCTGGTCTTACTCAGGACGATAACGTGAGTACCTCTGAAGTCGGAGAAATCTGCCTGTATGGCGAGGAATACTAATTACGAGTACATTGAGCACACGGCTGCCAGTGTAAAGTAATTTACAATGTGCACGCTGCTGCCATTGTAAGAAATTGGAAAAACAGATTTTCACGCAAAAATCAGTTTCAGAGATGGAACTTCGTCTGAGTTGAAAGCGGACGAAAGAAAAAAGAAAAAAAAATATCAAGCAATCAGACTTTTCTTCTAACGATTCATATCGACAACTTGTTAACCACTATGTGTGATTTGTATGTGATCTGAGCAGAAGAGCGATTGTACGTTGTGTCAGCTATGCGCCTACAAGTAGGCCAGCACATCCGATTTCTGCGATGCTTTTTAGTTACTAGTGTAGCATCCCTAGGTCCTACATCAGTCGCCTCTTACGACATGCCTTGAGGTCGCAGTGGTACTATTCTTTGCTTCCCTTGCGATTCCCGGCACCACACGCGCGATTATCAATCAAATAATAATAATGATTATCATGAAATAATGTGATCACATGTTATCGATTTCTGATTATTGAACTGATGCCACCATGTCGTGAGTCGCGCAAGCAATAAGAGAAAATTAATGGCACAGACCTCGTTTGTGAGTGGTAAGCCATTCAGAAAATGACTGCCCATGTCGGAAGATGCGCCATAGATCTGGGCCTAGTAACATGATTAGCTCACCTTGATGCTGGACAATCCTTCTCCATCTGCCCACGTTTGACATTCAGTTAATCTCCTTAAGATTCGGACATCACACTGACCACAGTGTATTGATGGATCTGTCTTCATATGTGACACAAATCAGGTTATGTTTCCTCTTCGTTTTGATCTTAACTGTAAGGATTAATAAGTGATAAATCTCTCATAAATGTATATTTTTTTTTACAGTTTAAAAACAGCATATGATTTTTTTTATTGAAATAGTATGGACATAGGATAAGAAAAAATATAGACTTTCTACACGATTGAAATACATTGAAATACATTGACTAATAAAAAAAACATCATGTCAATGGCAATGAGAAATCGGACATTCTGGTTGGCAGTGGCGGCTCGTGGTCATTTTTCTTTTGTGGGGCCAGACACAATTTTCGGAAAAATCATAGTTTTGGAGTATTTACTATTATTTGTCTATTCCGGGAAGCTATCCCCTTTCGATTTTTGGTGGGGCCGGGCCCCACTGGCCCTTAATGACGAGCCGCCCTGCTGGTTGGCTAGACACCATATTGGGGTTAAAGTTGACATTTTGAACGTCGTCATAGAGTATGGCTACAAAGAGGACTTTCATCTAGACCATAGATGCCCCAACCATAGATTCCCCAACCATAGATTCCCCAACCATAGATTCCCAAACCATAGATTCCCCAACCATAGATTCCCCAACCATAGATTCCCCAACCATAGATTCCCCAACCATAGATTCCTCAACCATAGATTCCCCAACCATAGATTCCCCAACCATAGATTCCCAAACCATAGATTCCCCAACCATAGATTCCCCAACCATAGATTCCCAAACCATAGATTCCCAACCATAGATTCCCAACCATAGATTCCAACCATGATTCCAACCATAGATTCACCATAGATTTTCCAACCATAGATTCCCAACCATAGATTCCCCAACCATAGATTCCAACCATAGATTCCCCAACCATAGATTCCCCAACCATAGATTCCCCAACCATAGATTCCCAAACCATAGATTCCCAACCATAGATTCCCAACCATAGATTCCCAACCATAGTTCCCTTACCTAGTTCCCAACCATAGATTCCCAACCATAGATTCCTATCCAACCATAGATTCCCCAACCATAGATTCCCCAACCATAGATTCCCCAACCATAGATTCCCCAACCATAGATTCCCCAACCATAGATTCCCCAACCATAGATTCCCCAACCATAGATTCCCCAACCATAGATTCCCCAACCATAGATTCCAACCTAGATTCCCCAACCATAGATTCCCCAACCATAGATTCCCAAACCATAGATTCCCAACCATAGATTCCCACCATTTCGCACATAGACATACAGACTTTGTAACGTCCCTCCACATTATAAGTTTGCCAACGTCCCCCCATACACATATGGACATGCTCTACTTTCTCTGGGACATAGAAAATTGATATATATTTCTGTCATACATTGTCAATTTCAAATGGATTATATGCATGAAATAGAAAATTAATGAAAAATGGATCGTGTAAGACGGGCATAAGATGAATTTAAATGCAGAATTCAAATTTTAAATGATTATTCAATCGCAAAATTACGAAAATAATTTATTTTTAAATATTTATTATTAATTTCTTCATTAAGGAGCCACCGACCCTAATCGCCTGAACACTCCCCAAATTCTTCTGAACCCACTATCACTCCCCCATATAACGCTTCAGTGATCACTGGGGACGGTACCGCCCACTTTGAGAAACGCTGATCTAAACCAATCCACATCAACAGCTATTTTGCAAGAGCCTGGATTGAAGATTGCAGTCAGCGCCGTGCGGTATGTTTTCTCAGTATGATGCAAGCCTTCGAAATGCCGTCTCTGAAATGATTTGTAAAAAAAAAATAACCTACAATTGTTATTTAGATTTCGCTGGTCATGCCGCCCCTTACGATACCGTCTGATGCGGCCGCCTCTCTGTATCACAGCACGGTAGGGCCCTGATTGCAGTGGTCAGAAAAGAGAAGTACACTGTCGAATGAGTAGGTTCATCAATCAACATCGAACTGGTACAGGTAGTTGCTGGGCGCTGATGAGAAATTTAAAGACGATCGGGGAACCTATGGACATGTCTGGAGTGCAATGAAGATATATATAAACGAAAGTTGAATACAATTGTATCTATATCTGTCTCAATTGTTTGAAGATATCCGGACATCCTACGGATTTGAGATTTGGAAAGAGACTAGCTGTCATAGATGGGAAGAGGTAAAAATTCTAAAACTGGACTATTTGTACGTTTCTATAAAGATACTTTAATTTAACGCAAATGGTCATGTACATAAATCGACGAATAAGGTACTAAAAAGCGGTACTATAGACAGTAACGACAGTTTTTTTATGGTACTGGAATACGATGCAAAGGACTAATAAGGCGGCTGTGGCAACATGATATTAAGGAAACTTTGAATAAAAAAGATGAAGGAGACAGAAGAATTGGCTAGATAAAGAAAGACGTTCAGCAACAGACATTTAAAAGTAAACGAACAAGAACTTTGGTTTTCTCTATCACACAATGTATCGTTCCTTTTTTTTTATTTCTCAACCACATAGTATACAAATACTTATTAAGTTTCCAACCATATCATGAAATGTAACCATGTCATGAAATGTGACCATGTCATGAATTAACCATGTCATGAAATGTAACCATGTCATGAAATGTAACCATGTCATGAAATGTGACCATGTCATGAAATGTAACCATGTCATGAAATGTGACCATGTCATGAAATGTAACCATGTCATGAAATGTATCATGTCATAAATGTAACCATGTCATGAAATGTAACCATGTCATGAAATGTGATGTCTACAAAACGTTACCAACTATCGTTACTGCCTGTAGTACCCTTTTTTAGGGCGGTGTAGGACAAGTAGGACGAGAGCCTGGGGAATTTAAAAGCCGAATGGCTAGTGCAATCGCATCGAAGCTGTTCATGTTAGAATTTTTCATTTATGCCCACAACAGAAAACAATCCGTGACCTTACCGTGAATTGAACATGGATCCCTCATATAGGAGCCGCGTTCTAATCCATTCGGCCATCAATACCAGGAAAGACAGAGTCAACAAACATCAGCATAAGAAAAAAAAAGTTGGGACAGAACCGACAGTATGGATACACTAAACTGAAAAGCACAAACCAAAGTCTGCAGACTTAGAACGGGACACTGCAGTCTCAGAGCACACCTCAACAGAAAGGGTCTCAGGGACTCGGCAGCCTGCACCTGTGGAGCACCAAAGCAGTCACCAGAGCACTTCATGCAAGACTGGCCTAGTCTGAGTAGTGTGAGAATGGAGATCTGGCCAACAGAAACATCCAAAATGTTCTCTCTCTTGTCTTCCTCTGTCTCGTCTACCCACGATTTTACCAGTTGTTACAATGTGTTCTAAACCTCTCTTTCTCATCATATGTCCGAGAAATGATAACTGCTTCTTTCTTATATTGATGATAAGTTTGTCTCTGTATCTTGACCTCATTCAACATCTCAACATTAGTCATCTTAGAAGTCCATGAGATTCTCACCATTCTTCTGTAAAACCACATCTCTGTGGCTCTCAGAGACGTTTCAATATGTTTGTTTATTGTCCATGACTCGCAACCGTATGTCAGTATTGCTTCTACAGGGTGTTTAAGATAAAAGTAGCCCCATTGACAAATCAAAAGTTGCCATGCACGAATTGTGTTTTGTCTGTTTACTATTTAAACCGGTTATGACTTGCTCGTCCTGTCGTCACATTTGTTTATTGCCCCTTCCCGCACCATAATTATAAACCATTACACTAAGGCTCGTTCACTTGATATATCTACGTCATAATTGAACCTTCTCATTTTTATAAACATATGCCAGATTACTCCCTTGACGAGGCTACTTTTATCTTGAACACCCTGTATGTAGCTCTGTATAAATTTCATTTTGATCTCAATTAACAATGACTTGTTGATATTACTGATCTTTTTCATTGCAAGTTTTTCCACTTTTAACTTTTCCATAATTTCTTTTCTTGTACTTTTCCTACATTATTTTTATGTACTTCTGAAACCAGTTACATACCACCAAAAGAAAAGGATGATTAGATCAATCAGAAAGCCATGTATACAAAATTTAAGATTGGCAATTCAGCCATGTGTACATGTGGACAGGCACATCAGACTGCCGAGCACATACTTCAAGACTGCCCCAAATATGATATATTGAGGCAAACTCACTGGCCTAATGAAACAACACTCGACATAAAACTATACGGACCTCTGTGTGAGCTACAAAAGACTGACGTTTATACAAGAGACAACATTGAATATATAGACAATATTTCAAGCGAACGGAAGGTAGGAAGGATACAAGAGACAACATTGAATATATAGACAATATTTCAAGCGAAAGGAAGAAATGATACAAGAGACAACATTGAATATATAGACAATATTTCAAGTGAACGAAAGGAAGGAAGATACAAGAGACAACATTGAATATATAGACAATATTTCAAGTGAACGAAAGGAAGAATGGATACAAGAGACAACATTGAATATATAGACAATATTTCAAGCGAACGAAAGGAAGGAAGGATACAAGAGACAACATTGAATATATAGACAATATTTCAAGTGAACGAAAGGAAGAATGGATACAAGAGACAACATTGAATATATATACAATATTTCAAGCGAACGAAAGGAAGGAAGGATACAAGAGACAACATTGAATATATAGACAATATTTCAAGTGAACGAAAGGAAGAATGGATACAAGAGACAACATTGAATATATAGACAATATTTCAAGGAACGAAAGGAAGGAAGGATACAAGAGACAACATTGAATATATAGACAATATTTCAAGTGAACGAAAGGAAGAATGGATACAAGAGACAACATTGAATATATAGACAATATTTCAAGCGAACGAAAGGAAGGAAGGATACAAGAGACAACATTGAATATATAGACAATATTTCAAGCGAACGAAAGGAAGGAAGGATACAAGAGACAACATTGAATATATAGACAACATTTCAAGCGAACGAAAGGAAGGAAGGATACAAGAGACAACATTGAATATATAGACAAATTTCAAGTGAACGAAAGGAAGAATGGATACAAGAGACAACATTGAATATATAGACAATATTTCAAGCGAACGAAAGGAAGGAAGGATACAGAGACAACATTGAATATATAGACAATATTTCAAGCGAACGAAAGGAAGGAAGGATACAAGAGACAACATTGAATATATAGACAACATTTCAAGCGAACGAAAGGAAGGAAGGATACAAGAGACAACATTGAATATATAGACAATATTTCAAGCGAACGAAAGGAAGGAAGGATACAAGAGACAACATTCAATATATAGACAATATTTCAAGCGAACGAAAGGAAGGAAGGATACAGAGACAACATTGAATATATAGACAATATTTCAAGCGAACGAAAGGAAGGAAGGATACAGAGACAACATTGAATATATAGACAATATTTCAAGTGAACGAAAGGAAGGAAGGATACAAGAGACAACATTGAATATATAGACAATATTTCAAGTGAACGAAAGGAAGAATGGATACAAGAGACAACATTGAATATATAGACAATATTTCAAGCGAACGAAAGGAAGGAAGGATACAAGAGACAACATTGAATATATAGACAATATTTCAAGTGAACGAAAGGAAGAATGGATACAAGAGACAACATTGAATATATAGACAATATTTCAAGCGAACGAAAGGAAGGAAGGATACAAGAGACAACATTGAATATATAGACAATATTTCAAGTGAACGAAAGGAAGGAAGGATACAAGAGACAACATTGAATATATAGACAATATTTCAAGTGAACGAAAGGAAGAAAGGATATACTTCTGGAACTAAAAACTTATAAACTATAAAAACAACAATGAATTAGAAGAAAACAAAATAAAAAAGACGAAATATGTGACAAAAATGTCTTTTTCCAAAATTATGTATGACTGGACGAAGACGATTAAGGGTAGCTCCGATCAGGCCCAAATAACAACGCTAAGCTCATCATTAGAGCATATAACATGCGCGATTTCCGCGTTCATGCTAAAATAGAGCTACTGAAAACGCTACAGCAAATATGCTCGAATGCGCGATTGACCTAATTAACTGGTGTGGGGTCGGTGAGCTGCTTCAGGGTACAGCCTGGAGATCTTGCGTTTGTTCTTCCACGGCGGAAGAAGTGCTCTTCAACATCCACCAGCTTGGAGGCAGCGAAGACGGAATCAGAGATTGCCATAGGCCGTGGGAGACATCTCTAGCTAGGACAGTTTGGGTTTGGTCTGTTTCAACATGGGTTCATGTGTTAACGGAGACTGGGGTGGGGGGTTTACTGGAGAATGAATTTGAAGGGCTGTACAGTTTGTGTGGGCGGAAGAAAGATGGTAGGGGGAATAGTAAAATAGGGGTACTAAACATAATCAACCGAAAGGTTGCTAGTATCTCAAGATTGAGGAGGGGGATTAGGGAAGAGGGAAGAGAGGAAGAGGTTGTGAGAAATATAATAAACATGAAGATTGATAATGTGTAAATCACACAACAATTAGTTTGTATAAGATATCTTAGTAAATGTTGATATAAGGAGAGAGAGTGAGAGAGAGTGTGTGTGTGTGTGTGTGTGATAGAGAGAGAGTGTGTGTGTGTGTGTTATATAGAGAGTGATATAGAGAATAAGAGAGAGAAAGAAAGAGATAGAAAGATACTTTTGTTCATGTCTGTATTCTTTATATGTGGGCGTCTGTAGCTTCAGCGTTAGTGAGCTCGATCACAACCAAAGAGGACCTGGTTCAAACTCAGCGGCAGGCAGTTTGGAAGCAAATTTGCGAAGATTTTTACGAACGGTAAAAATAGACCCCACCGTTCAAAAAGCGATGGCAAACTACTGAACGTATAAGTGGTGCATAGAAAAATCGACTCGTTTACTGTGGGTGATGACGACGTCATGTAATGGATATGCCAGGATTTTCAAGTTATTCTTTAAATGTATTCAATTCAAAGTCGACAGATTGACATCATTGTCCGGAATCCCTACATGGCTCCGTGCCTGGTGGAAGAGATGACGTACCATCTGCCGAGAGCATTGCACAAAGTACAAACTCTGTAGCTCCATCAACAATCCAAGGGATCTCACGAAAAAAATGGCACATGTATCTTGGTCCGGATTTGAACCCGCAACATTCAGTACAACAGGCAAACAACTTAACCACTTCGCCATTGAGATCCACATATGTATTCCTTGTTCAGTGAGGCGGATTAGCGTAGTACATAGAGCGCTTGTTTATTCTATCGGGTAACATATGGTTATGGGTTCAATCCCCCACTTGTCGTTCCAGTTCGAGGTAAAAGGAATTTGACACACCTACTTCCTGCACACTTGGGCATAGAAATGTGAAATTACAGGCACTTAATGCCCCAAGATCTGGAAAGAATACGCGATATTAAAAACAATTATAGTACTTATTTTTATTGATATAAGGAAGACTGCAGTAAAACTTTGTAGCAATGGCTAAACATATAATAACAAAATACTATAGTTTTACACAATACAAAAACAATACACAGCAATGTTTCGACCAAAAGGCCTTTATCACACAAAGGATACAAGAGAGATAAAGAATTTCACTTCTCACACAGAACACAACATGTAAAATCAAACAATAAGTTCCTAATCTTTGAAATGTTAATATACTTATTTTTTTTGAAATCAAAGAAAACTGGCTGATGCTTTTTATGTATCTGAGATATATCAGACAGAAAAGTACAGACCACGATCTTCAGACTTAGAACGAGGCACTGCGGTCTCAGAGCACACCGTACCTTCATAGAATGGGTCTCAGTGACTCGGCTGCCTGCACCTCTGGAGCACCAAAGCAGCCCCGCAGAGCACATCCTACAAGACTGCCCCAGTCTTAGCAATGTGAGAATGGAAATCTGGTTAATAGAAACAATCCCGCCTGAGCGGTTACCGGGGCCCACATTTGGGGTGTAAAGAATAGAACCACTGTTACCTGCCACGCATTTCGTAAGAGGCGACTAAGGAGGTTTGGCTGAAATCGGAAGTACATGTCCTAAACGTGTAGTAGTCTATGTGTTTAGGGGCCTACCAAACTAATGTGCAACGTATACACGTTCTTGGCAAAGATCAAACATATCACAAAGAGTGATTAAAATTGGTCGTAAAGAACGAACGCAAAGAAGAAAGAAACAATCCTACAAAACAAATTATGGAGGATCGATGAAAATCTCAAGCCCCGTTAATAACATACACTGGTGTTGTCGCATAGCAGAAGTTGATCGTAGAAAACGTTCGTTCTTGATACATCAATTTGTTTGTTCTAGTCCATGATATAGAGAGGGTCTTTCTGTAAAACTTTGTTTATATCTACTCGGTTGTTCTCCTTTGTCCTCACACTACTACCGGGTTGTTGCCCTTTGTCCTCACACTACTACCGGGTTGTTGCCCTTTGTCCTCACACTACTACCGGGTTGTTGCCCTTTGTCCTCACACTGCTACCGGGTTGTTGTTCAGCTATGTGTCCTCACACTGCTACTGGTTGTTGTCCAGATGTTCTGTAGTTTTCTCTTTTTTCTCTTGCGGTTTCTCCTGCTCGTGTGCAGTGTCCTTGGGTGATTGTATGTTAGTGTTTGCCTCCTTTGATTTTAGGAATTCTGCTCTGCCATCTAACCATCTTTTTCATGGTCGTCCTCTCGCCTTCTTTCCTGATGTTATGTTGTAGAAGACTGTGTATTAGGAGCTTTGAGGCATTCTTATTAAGTGGTAAAACCACTTCACTCTTTATTTCTCAATGTAATTCAAGCAAGGTTCTGTGCCGACTTTTTATATCGACCCCTCGTTAACCATTCTGTGTGATTTGTATGCGATCTGAACCTAAGAGCGATTGTACGTTGTGCCAGTTATCAGCCTACAAGTAGCCAACACATCCAATCTATGCGACGCTTTTTATTTATTAGGGTAGCTTTCCTAGACCCTACCTCAGTCGTCTCTTACGACATGCCTTGTAGGTCGAAGTGGTACTATTCTTTGCTCCCCATGCGAGCCCCGGCACCACACAGGTCACAGAAACTCTGAGATCAGGGATCTATGGAAAAATACCCCGATGGCTCCACGATGGAACGAACCGAGTATGTTTGTAACGAGATGCGAGAGCCTAATCTCTACACCACAAAGACCAGTTTTCTACAGCAAGAAAGAACCATCGACTTTCCTCTTACATCTACAAACACTTCCTTCTCCGCCGGAGCTCGTCTTTTCCCAGACACCAGCAGGCATCACCGTATAATAGAACCTATTCAAGACTTTATCCAATTAAATTCTTCCTGGAACCTCATTTTTTTAGCAAACACTAGAGCAATGACGCAATGTCACGTTCCATGCCAGCGGCTAAAATTGATGTATGCCCTAACCAAGCGTATTATATCTGTGACTGTCTCTAACAAGAGGTACCGACGGTAGGAAACAGATGATAGGGTGTTCCGTAACTTTTTGCTTCTTTTTTGCGAATGAATTGAAATCTGAGTTGATGGCTTTATTAAATAGAAGAAAATCTGTTTCCGGTGTAATACATCATCATCATGTTCACATTCGGTCTACAATATATCATATGTTGAAACACTGTATTATTTAATAAGATGGACGCTATTTGACCAAACGTTAAAGCAGGTGAGAGAATTCAAATACCTCGGAAGTATCTTCACATCTGATAGTAGACTTCACAGAGAGGTCGAAATTAGAATCCAGCAAGCCAACAGGTTACATACTAACTTACTCCAATCTTGAAACACCCAGCAATTTTAGTAGTGACTAAAAGACAGATTATAAATGCAATCTTTATACCAACACTGTGCTACCAGTGCCAAACATGGGCACTGACAAACGAACAAGAAAGGAAAATTACCACATGCGAAATGAGATGCTTGAGGAAAGCAGTAAATAAAACAAGAAGAGACCATATAAGAAATGAGGAAATTAGAAGAACAGTTGGAACAACACCTGCTATTAGATTTATTGAAAAATAGAGACTTTAAATGGTTTGGCCACTTGGTGAGAACGAACCCGACTACACCAGTTGCAAGAGCGTACAACCTGAAAATGGAATCATCAAGAAGAAGGGGCAGAGCAAGAAGAAGATGAATTGATGAAGTTACAGACATCTTAAACACAGTCCACAAGACGAGAGACTACGCCAAGCGACCAAGCGACCACAGCGACCGACAGGCGACCAAGCCCCGACCAAGCGACCAAGGACAAGCGACCAAGCGACCGAGCGACCAGCGACCAAGCGACCGCGACCAGCCGACCAAGCGACCAGCGACCAAGCGACCAGCGACAGCGACCAAGCGACCAAGCGACCAAGCGACCGCGACGGACCGAGCCCGGCGGGGGGGACCAAGCGACCAAGCGACCGAGCGACCAGGACCGCGCCCAACGAGCGACCGAGCGACGCGACCAGCAGCGACCAGCGACCAAGCGACCGGAGCGCCCCCGACAAGCGACCGAGCGACCAGCGACCAAGCGACCGCGACCGAGCGACCAAGCGACCAAGCCGAGCCCAAGCGACCAAGCGACCAAGCGACCGAGCGTGCACTATCAAGGAAACCGATTATCTTACAGACATCTTAAAACTCCACAGTATACCAAGCGACCGAGCGTGCACTATCAAGGAAACCGATTATCTTACAGACATCTTAAAACTCCACAGTATACCAAGCGACCGAGCGTGCACTATCAAGGAAACCGATTATCAGCTAAACATTTGACTCATAACGGCAAAAAGCAGATAAGGACGAGAGAAAAAAAAAGAAGAATGGTATTTGAACAAGATTGTCCTGGTATATACATCATATATGTAACAGACTGCAACATTGAAACCTTTATGAGTCGTTAATGAAAGTATCCGCTACTGTGAATGACGTTTGAACAAGAGTTTCGCCCGTGTGGTGCCGGGACCCACAAGGGAAACAACGGGTAGTAACACTGCGACCCACAAGGCATGTTGTAAGAAACGACTACGGTAGGAGTCTAGGAATCTACCCAGTAAATAAAAAGCAGTGCAGAAATCGGATGTGTTGTCATACTTGTAGGCAGATAACTGGGACAACGTACAATCGCTCTTAGGCTCAGATCTCACACAAATCAAACCGAGTGGTTAACAAGTGATCGATATGGAGCGTTTGAAGAAGAAGAAGAAAAGTAGTTTATAATAGTAATAAAATGTTCTGAATCCTTTTCACGCCCTAGGGTGTGAAGTGCCTGCCAGTTCCCATTTCTAGACCCTAGTGTGCAGGAGGTATGAGGACTAATTCCTTTCCTCAATCTGAAATGTCGAGTGTGAGATTCGACAACCTTCTTGTGTCCGAGTCGATAGGCAAACCTCGTATACCTTACACTTATACAGCAGAGATATAACAGGCTGCAGCATCGAAGCCTATATACAGCAGAGATATAACAGGCTGCAGCATCGAAACCCATATACAGCAGAGATATAACAGGCTGCAGCATCGAAACCCATATACAGTAGAGATATAACAGGCTGCAGCATCGAAACCCATATAAATCGGTAATACAAACATATGCTACGGAGAATATGATCAAATCAAAACAGAACATCCAGACAATGCATATTGCAAACTCAACAAAAAGAACTCAAGTGGTAGTATTCAGTCTGTGTACAGATCACAACAGAGTGGTAGTATTCGGTCTCTGTACAGATCACAACAGAGTGGTAGTATTCAGTCTGTGTACAGATCACAACAGAGTGGTAGTATTCGGTCTGTGTACAGATCACAACAGAGTGGTAGTATTCAGTCTGTGTACAGATCACAACATACTGAGATGCTATCAGTTCAAGAAGTTAAAGATTAGAACTTCTGATAAGTGGTACTGTGTTACTTTGGCACTGTGCCATTTTGGTACTCTAACATTGTGGCACTGTGGCATTACACTACAAGCTTCACCGTCTTGTACAGAAAAAATAGTACTAAAAACTTCACTGTCTTGTACTCTTTCAAATATCGTTTCCGTTACATTTTCCTATTATCTTCCCTCAGCAAATTGTCTATATATATATATTTTCAATGGTTATGTTATGCGATCGACGTAATGGCACATTGGATACTCCAATTCGTTCTCTGTCTTCTTCTGCAGCAGCCATCCTAACGTATTCTGAACATGTCCAGGAAGATGAAATATTTTGGCCACGTTAAACGTTCCAGTGATATGGTACCTTGCTACTTTATAGACTCAACGCACTGCATTCCTATGCTTGTAAAGAATGGTAATATGAATGGTTTGGAAAGAATAGTAATACAAGATATGAGTACGAGGCAGGGGACGAGCAAGACAACGGTGGCAGCAGGGAATCAAAGAAACCTGGAACATGACGCTGGAGGAGGTGGGATAACTTGCTAGAGATAAAGTTTTTCAATCAGGCTTGATGAAAACTATGTTACACAAGGGACATGCTACTACTTGATTCTGAACATTCCTCTACAAACCAACATTATTAATCTTTGCTTTACAACAGAATATTCTAGACTGTATTAGTATGGACCCGAATGTAGAGCTGACAATGGGAACACACACACACTTAAGAGATGTCACTCTTAAAGACAACAATTCACTCATGAATGGGTACAACTTAAGAAGTCGTTACAGGCAGATCAATGTCAAATTACTGACTTTCTATCACATCTAATCTTCTTCTAAATTATTCTCAAACTTGATTGATACTAAACAAAAAAATATATTAACAAAAGAAAAACGATCAGTAAGGGAGCTCACTCCCAATGATTATTGTATTCGACGTCAACAATGAAGAGTTATCTGGAAATAATCACACAATAAATGCTATGTTAAAAAACTGATCAACTTTTTTTTTCTCTACCTCATTAAAAAAAACTGATTTTATTTTTTCCCTTCCTTATCTTTTACTCAATCTATGATCTTTTTAACAGTGTGTTGCTCTTTTGTCTATGCTTGTAGTAAAGAGAATAAACAGTTTATAATGCGGGAAATGTGGAATAATCGTCAGAAATTATGAAGAAGAATTGTTGTTTCTTAAAGATTCGTTGAATACAAATCAAAATAAGATCCTGGTTTTTCATTTCCTGTTGTGAATACATTAAAGAATTGTTAGTTACATCATTCATTTGAAAACATTGTTATAAATTTGCTCAGTCGAGCGTAGCCTGCATGGACCAACTGTGTCGGCCGTTATGGCTTCTGTCAAGCTAAATGAGTCCATAATAATTAACGCAATTAACGAGTTATTCTGATTCCATAATTAGTGTGAACTTGGAGAGAAAGTTTTCGAGTACTCTCTGCTTAGTTGACGAGGAAGACCGTTTTATCCAGACGCTATTGTTGAGACTTCAGTGTCTGTGTTGTCCCCCCTTTCGCTGCTAGTACGGATACTTGGGGGTATTGTTGGAAGACGGTCCTGTGATTGGATCGTTGGAGAGGTGACACAAAACACATTCTTACAGGAAATGACAACGCCAACCAGAGCAAAGCTCCACTAATAACGCCTTTAGAATCATGCATGTTTGATTGGTTGAGATTTCCTAACGCAGAGATGGCGCTAATGGAACGTATCGTCCAGCACAGCCGGAAGTTCGTCGAATAGCATGCTGGGACAAAGTAGGCAGTACTGTCCGAGAAGAAGATATTTATAGCTTTTCTTTAGAAGAAAATATAATACGGTCACTGTAAGCAACTAGATAATGTTTATAATAACACGTTTTCAACCCGTCTCTTTCTCTTGTGCTTTCTTATACCCCTGACTGAGGCATAGGAACTCAACAAACTTATTCCAAATCTTCCTACCTTTAGCTATCTCTATCGCAACTTCTTCCAGTTCTTTCCTCTTTTCTCTAATCTTGTTTTGCCTCACGGTAACGATAAAAGATTTATAGAATAGGTTTTTGTGTGCGCTTCTTAAATAGTGTTTTTCATCACTTCTGTTATTTCCGAGGTCCAGCTCTGTTGTATAACTTTAATCTTTGTCTGCAAATCTTTTCTCTATGTTGTTCTTGTTTTCCCCTCTATCTTGATATACCTGCTGGTTCCAGGAAAGGACCTTTTTGTTTGATTCATTTATAGAACCATCATCATTGCACTTCGGTTAGTAACCATGTGTTCTTCAAACTCTTTCGTACACAGGAAGATCTCAGCAGCAGTGCACGAATTCCATAGCACCGGAGAATGTCCCCAATGTAATTTAGAAGATGGTGATAATATTGTAGGACTAGAAACTTGATCTCACCTACACTGAGATCAGGGATTGTTAAATTCCAATGTGGTTTTCTGAAAGTGTGTCATATCCAACACCTGCGTATGCGTGTATACACTTATGAATTAAAACTGTGTAGTATGTTATTATAATCTACACGGTGTTTTGGAGAGAACAATATTGGGAGGCATGGTTCCTGGGGTAGAGGCAGGGGAAGACCAAGACGAAGGTGGCAGCAGGGTATAAAAAACCCTTCAACATTATGTTTGAAGAGGCGGGACGCCCGCGTGCTTCCGGGACCAGCAATGGGAGTAAAAATTGTAAATTCGGTGAGTAACCATGTGTACTCCGTTTTCTTTCTTACACAGGAAGATCTCAACCTCAGTGCAAGAACTCCGTAGCACCGGCGAGTGTCCCCGATGTAGTTAGAAAACGGTAGAAATATTTTGTATAAAATTTTGTTTATTATGAATTTTTACCCGTACAGCGGTATTTCAGCCTGCTCTTCTCGATTTTTAATTTCCAATGGTTCTTTTAGGTGCTGAACTTGAACACGAAACCTACGATGTTTCATCCGTCTCCGATAGGACTAGGAACGCGATTTCTATAAATAGTAAAACAAAAGTGTATTGTTCATGGTATAGAAAGAGTTAAGGCGAAACACGTAAAAACAAAGTAATGTAATACATTGTCAAATGTTCATGGGAAAGAAATCTTAAGGATATGTTGGTACACAGTCGCCTTAAATCCAATGTCTAGTGTCATTTTGGCACCGTCCAGTGTGTCCGTCGGCGATGTCATAAGTGTGATTATGTGATACAGACCCGTACTGTATCTTTTCCTATAGCCACTTTTGTTATTGAGGATGATTTTACATACGGGTTCCGCAATATAATCTACGCCATCACTTGAAAACGTTGTGACATAGCATATATAGACGAAACTGGCAAAAGCTAATAACCTTTTCGGTCAATACTTACGTGATATCACAAATGCTCTGTGACCCCTGTAGCCACTTATGTCAATGGAACTGACGATTTGGGAGCTCGCGATATCCTGAACACAGTCATCCAATCATGTTCCTCTGATGATCAAAGTCGATTTGGTTGGGAGAACCGGTTTTATTTCGTTATATGGTACCTTGCGAATTTATAGACTCAACGCACTGCATTTCTATGCTTCTGTGTACCTTCTCTTCTCCTGCTCCATATTCTATATGTGTATGTGTTTAATGTATATAAGTTATATTTATATTTGATTGTATCTTCTTTTTCCACTTCTAGTTTTTTTGCATTTATTTCATAATTTGTTTTTAGTCAACAGATTTTATCTGATTGTATTAGTTGGAACGAGTTATTTCTTCTGTTTCATTTGAAAGAGGAACGTTTTATTGTCTGATTTTATTATATGTATAATGAAGACTTTGGTTAGTGTACCATTATGCAGTCTTCATTATGGATAATAGAAGTTAATATACCTGTTTACGTGTTACACATTTATGATCTTTATTATGGTAATATAGAAAGAGTTAATATCCTGGTTAGTTTAACCGTTTTACTGCAGTTTCTATTATTGGATAATATAGAAAGAGAATATACCTGTTTACGTGTTACACCTTTTACTGCAGTCTTCTATTATATGGATAATATAGAGAAAGAGAGTTAATATACCTGGTTTACGTGTTACACCATTTTACTGCAGTCTTCTATTATATGGATAATATAGAGAAAGAGAGTTAATATACCTGGTTTACGTGTTACACCGTTTTACTGCAGTCTTCTATTATATGGATAATATAGAGAAAGAGAGTTAATATACCTGGTTTAAGGTGAGCACCGATTTATTTGAGTTTCTTATAGTGAGATTTATAGGAAAATTATACCTGACACATGTAATTCTGTATTCTTGTATATTCACATCTATAAATATCATATAGAGGAGCGTCTAGCTTGAGCTCTCATTCAGGAGACTCGGTTCAATCCCCGGTAGGCCAGGGAGTTTTTATGTGGGGACATTTAAGAAAAATCCTATCCTGAACAGTTTTGTGATGATTGCACAGTCATGCGACCATAAATACCGCAACCTCATGTCCCCACTGTCCTACCCCTTACAAGAGGTAACAGCATGATTCTTAATTCACCACACATCTCATATATCTACTACACATCTCTTATATCTACACCTACACATCTCATATATCTACATCTACAAATCTCATATATCTACATCTACACATCTCATATATCTACACATCTCTTATATCTACATCTACACATCTCATATATCTACATCTACACATCTCTTATATCTACATCTACACATCTCATATATCTACATCTACACATCTCTTATATCTACACTACACATCCATATATCTACATCTACACATCTTATATCTACACTACACATCTCATATATCTACATCTACACATCTCTTATATCTACATCTACACATCTTTTATATCTACATCTACACATCTCTTATATCTACATCTACACATCTCTTATATCTACATCTACACATCTCATATATCTACATCTACACATCTCATATATCTACATCTACACATCTCATATATCTACACCTACACATCTCATATATCTACATCTACACATCTCATATATCTACATCTACACATCTCATATATCTACATCTACACATCTCTTATATCTACATCTACACATCTCATATATCTACATCTACACATCTCTTATATCTACATCTACACATCTCATATATCTACACATCTCTTATATCTACACCTACACATCTCATATATCTACACATCTCTTATATCTACATCTACACATCTCATATATCTACACCTACACATCTCATATATCTACATCTACACATCTCTATATCTACATCTACACATCTCATATATCTACATACACATCTCTTATATCTACATCTACACATCTCATATATCTACACTACACATCTCATAATCTAAAATCTCTTATATCTACATCTCACATCTCTTATATCTACACCTACACATCTCATATATCTACACCTACACATCTCATATATCTACATCTACACATCTCATATATCTACACATCTCATATATCTACACATCTCATATATCTACACATCTCATATATCTACATCTACACATCTCATATATCTACACCTACACATCTCATATATCTACATCTACACATCTCATATATCTACACTTACACATCTCATATATCTACACATCTCATATATCTACATCTACACATCTCTTATATCTACATCTACACATCTCATATATCTACATCTACACATCCCATATATCTACATCTACACATCTCTTATATCTACATCTACACATCTCATATATCTACATCTACACATCTCTTATATCTACATCTACACATCTCTTATATCTACATCTACACATCTCATATATCTACACATCTCATATATCTACACATCTCATATATCTACATCCATAAATGTTAAATAACTGCAGTCAAGAGACAGTTATCATTTTTCTGACATATTATAATAAGGGAAGGTTAGGAACACAGTGTGACAACCGGTAAAATCGAAGGGAGGCGAGACAGAGGAAGACAAAAAGAGAAAATACTAGACAGCCTGACTTCATGGCACGGAAGAGCGTCACGATCTGAAATGATAGCAAATACAAGAGACAGAGATTTGTGGGGGTTCTCTACATGATCGCCTTTTATAGCTGGCACGGCACCTGATGATGATAATTCAAGACAAAATCAAGCAGTTGACCCCTACCCAAAAAAAATATATAACCTTAGTTACAGACAACTAAATTTTTAGATTATTTGTTAAGTTAATTTCTCCAAGAACTCAATGATCTCTCGTTTTGTGCCCAAAATCTTCTCTCTCTCCCTCGACAGGATCATCGCTCAATTTAGTGTGCCAAAGTTCCTTTGCTAATGGCGAGTAAAACTATTAACATTTGGTCTGAGTTTTCTTCCATCCTGAAATCTGGATACTCTGTACATCTGTCTTTGTGACAGCCCTTGTAAAAAAATACCGTGTTACACAAAATGACACAAACCTTTCTTTCTTTCCTTTCTTCAAACATGTCACGAGTCATCACTTCCATCAAACGTCGACGACAAAGAAGTAAACACAAATGGAAGGGTGAAATGAGGCGAAATTAAGCGTGGATTTGGTTAAAGAAGAAGTCTCTTTGGTCGCTCACACTTGGATGCACGCTTCGTTAGTGAACACGACTGAAGTGGATGTGCCTTGGGTACCTATCTGAAACTGTAGCCACTTTGATTCAAACTGGATGCTCCCGCAGGCTTCAGAAACTGATGAAGAAACAAAAAACGGCTTTCTCATTTCCGTGTCTCCCTATCAGATGCATTGTGGTTTATTGTTAGTTTGTTGGTCTACTCAAAGAGGGAGTTCATGCGAGATAGCCTATAAACGATTTCCTGCAAAAGGGGTGGATGTTTCACAAGAGAAGGCATCATATCGCAGTCAATAAGCTTATAATTACACGGAGAATCTATTCACAAAGTGTCCACAGTTTTGTGTGCTTCCTTCCGCAGGGAATATGAAAACTGGTGGCCAGACAGATTCATATCAAGGTTACATTTCGCACAGGAAGTGAATCTTACACTTGAAGAACATTGTGTATCACGTGACAGCTTACTTTACTCACAATTAATGGATTGGAAAAGAAAATAAATAAATAATGTGTAGAACTGTCTAAAAGGGTTTCATGACGAAGGATTGACTTCATTGCACCGTGTTTTACCCCATATGGCTCAGTCCATCACCGCAGAAATGGTACGCCTCTTGCCTAGAGTATTGCATCCAGCACGGACTATGTAGTTCCAGTAACAATCCTAGAGATCTCTGGAAAATGGGCTCATGAATAAAATATTGCTTTGGACTTGAACTCACGACCATCAGAACGCAAGACAATGGTTTAATCACATAAATACTCTCAAATCGTACCCAATTGTTTAAATTGTATCCCAGGAGTCTAGATGTATATAAAACTGTATAAAATGGTTCTAAAAATAAAGGATTGACTACATTGCACCGGGTTTTACCCCATATGCTCGGTCCCTCTCCGCAGAAATGGTACGCCTCTTCCTGAGAATATTGCACACAGCACGAACTCCGTAGCTCCGACAACAATACCAGGATTCCTGGGGGAAAAATGCACTCGTCAACTGAACTTCGCTATCCGGATTCGAACCTACGACATTCGAAACGCAAGGCAATGGTATAACCACTTAATCAAAGAGTACCTCCAAAAAACGTATACAACTGTCAATCAAAGTAATGAGATTTTTAACCCGTTAACCCTTCCGTGCTGATATACTAGCCCACTGTATTTTTTAAGATGATGCAGTGACAGTATATCAGCTAAATCAGTATTATTATACTTCTCTCGTAACGTTAAACGTTACATACTGTCTGCAAGTAATTTCTCTACACCGCTCTATCTTGAGCAACTCTCTCAATCTCCTCTATAAAATTGGATCCAATATTTCTCGACTTTCTCAGCAAAGTTCGTTTCAGGGTTCCCCATGGACGTCCTTTCTTTATTGAACCCTTTGTCTCCCACTTCAAAACTTGCTTTGTGATTATTTGAACATTTCGCCTCAGAATATACCAAACATATCGCTATCTTCTAATTCAGTATCAATTAAATATATTAATGAGTCCGATGCCAAACAAAATTATGGAAAGGTTTAAATTGATGACAGTTTTGAGTTTTCTAAAAAAAATTATGTGTGAACAAATTTATTGAAAACTAAAATGTCCAGTAGTTTTTCAGACCTTGGAGGTCAATTCACATTTCTATGTTATAAATTGCAGGAGGTAGGAGGAACAATTCCTTTCCTCATGTGTTGGACGTCGAATGGGAAATTAAACCCACAATCCTCTTAATCGAGTAGAGACAGGCGAACACTATGCATTACACAGTGTTTCCCAAAGTGGGGTCTGTGAGGTACTCACAGGGATTCTCAAACGCTTGAAGAAATATTTGGACCTTTGACATTTCGAGCAGAAAAATAAATTTAAAAAACACAACATAAAAACAGTGGTAAACTAGTTCCGCTGCGAAATCATAGGGCCAGGACCAGACCGGAGTCTAAATGTCGGACAGGACAAAGTTAAATATTATTTGAAGTTTCCCTCAAACTGAGAACATTGTTGACTATTGTAAACACAAAGATAATTTATTCCTACCTATTTCATATAGAGAAACTGTTTGGTGTCTGCGGCAGAAAATGTATTTAAAAGGGGGTCAGCAGTAATGCAAAGTTTGGGAACCGCTACATTAGACTAACCCGTCCCATTATCATCGTAATGAACCGGTGTGTGATTCAATAGAAGCTAGACCGACATTTTTGCATGAACCTGTCCGACATATATAAGAGCATATTAAACGATGCGCAACGTATTTCTGTTCTCAGAGCAAACAAAACTAATCACAACGATTGATTATACTGGTTGATATGTCTATCTATTCTCTAATCCTGTTTTGCCTTTCAGCGTCAGGTCGAAAAATGAGACACCTGGAGCGAGTCTCTCTTGCACATTGTCTTTCTGTCTCTTCTCCAGACCGGATTTGACCCCACAGCTTCAGGGTTAGAAGAGATTTTTAGCACGGCCTTTGTGTGTGCTTCATAAATAGTGTCTTTCTGTTATCTCTGAGGTCCACCTTTTGCGTGGCCGACCTTTTGCTTTGTATCCACTGGAGGCAGATTGTTGCATGTTGCGGACTTTCTGTTGGTAATCTGGTTTATAAATACGAACGTAAAACAGAGAAGAACAAGCCACAGAAGTCAGCTGAATTTGCTGATCAGAGATCGATGCTCAGTTTCATGTACACAGAAGTCAGCTGAATTTGCTGATCAGAGATCGATGCTCAGTTTCATGTACATTCCATTTTTCAGTCTCCCAACTAAAAAAATGGTTTCCTGACTCCCGGTAGAGTAGATTTTCGTGAAAACATATTGGGGGCTACTGAGTATGTGCTCTAAGACTGATACTTTAATTTAGATAAAAGTGGTTGAGCACCTATGGGGAACAGCAAAAGGGTATAGCCCTCGATCGTGTTCAGTTTTGGTTATTGGTTACTGAACGGACGTTACAGTTACCCAGGTCGACCAGTAGGTGCTCAGTCTCCACAAACATATATCGAAGGGTTATGTTATGTTATGCGATCGACGTCATGGCACATTGGGCGTTCCCATTCGTGCTCTGTCCTCCGCTGCAGCTGCCATCCCATTGTCCATTTGCTCACAGTACCCATGAGAAGTTGATTGCTATATCTTCTCTCTCTACCACGAAGACGACACTGTCTGGCATGTCCAAACTTAACGCCTAATTCTCAAACTCGTTCCAGCGTCTGAGACTTGCCCATGTCACATAATTGAGAGCGTACCACATTGATGACATCGGCCCTGTCCATACTTCTGCCCGCTTTAATCGGGGCATTGTTTGCAAGAAAGTCAGCACGCTCGTTACCCTGCACTCCAGCATGTCCAGGCGTGTACAGCCAAGTCACTTTCTTGAGGTGTGATCTCAGTGGTGTCACCCATTCCACACGCATACTTCCAGATTCAATCATTTGAAGCATGTCGAAGAGTATGCAAACTGATGGTTCCTGTGGCTCTCTGGTTAAACACACTTCTCTCTCTACCTCTAAGACTTCTAGTTCCACTTGTACAAGTGTAATTCCAAACTCCTTAAATGGCTGGATTGATCAGTTTTCATCACCATTGCTGACGCCCTGAGTTGACTTATTGATTGAAAGAACCATCAGCTTTGCTGACGCCCTGAGTTGACTTATTGATTGAAAGAACCATCAGCTTTGCTGAAACCCCTGAGTTGACTTATTGACTGAAAGAACCATCAGCCCTTTGTGACGCCCTGATTGACTTATTGATTGAAAGAACCATCAGCTGTGCTGACGCCCTAGGAAGTTGATTAAATTGATTGAAAAACTATCAGCTTGCTGACGTGATTGACCTATTGATTGAAAGAACCATGCTTTGCTGACGCCCTGATTTGACTTATTATTCTTGAAAGAACCACGCTTTGCTGACGCCCCTGAGTTGACTTATTGATTGAAAGAACCATCAGCTTTGCTGACGCCCTGAGTTGACTTATTGATTGAAAGAACTATCAGCTTTGCACTTCGCGAGTAACCATATGTGCCCCGATCTATTTTTTACACAGGAAAATCCCAGTGGCAGTGCACACCTCCTAGATCCGGCAAAGTTCCCGATGTAATTTAGTAGATAGTGAAAATATTTTGTAGTGATTTTATTTATAATTCTTTATAATGAATTTTGTCCACGCCGTGGCTTTCCGGCTTGCTCTTCTCGATTTTAAACTGCCAAGGATTCTTTTAAACTGTTATGTTCAATTTGAACACGGGACCTGCGTTTTATCGTCTTTCTCCGATAGGACTAGCAACTCGAGCTCACATACACTGAGATTAGGGATCTCTGAAAAAATATTCCGACGGCTCCACGAGGAAGTGAACCGAGAAGCTTTGTAACGAGAATCGAGCACTTAACTTTTATGCCACAGATGCCTGCCAGCCCAGCGTGTTCGTAGTGCGTTGGACTACGGGGGACTAGCCCTCTGTGGGAGCGGGTTCAATTCCGCGGGCTGGCAGAAAAGCCACAGGTTTCCCAGATTTACGGTGTTCGTGGCACCGAACCGAAGGTTACGATGTCCATGACACCGAGCCGAAGAAACTTCAGCTCAAGTGCTTCTGGATCGGAAAAAAATGCCACAGATGAGACAATACAGGATTAGAGCAAGAAGAAGAAGTTCAAGTCAGATCATAAAGTACAACTAGATGACAGGACATGAAACCCGTTAGTGGTTGAGCCATCCCGTAAAGAACTTGTAATCTGGAAGGTACCCAATCATTACCTCATCAACATTCGTCTTTGATATCTTCTTGAAGAACTCATGAAATCAATTATAACAAATCTCTAGAGAACTTTCTCAAGATAGGGAAAAACAATGTTTCGCTCTACCGCTAGACTCTATAAGACTGCCACGATGTAGGGGTACAGTGCCACGTACAAGGCCTGTCATCGAACCAGCCAGGGGTCCGTGGTGTGGAGGTATAAAGAATATCCCATTGACTCGCATTCATCCATCGCGGATTTCTCGTCGAACGAAACCCTGCGGTGAGGGCGCAGAGCGATTACAATGCCTGGTTGACATCCACAAGCGCCTAGTTTCAAGAATTAATCATCTGGCGACGAAATCTTTACAAACTGTGGGGCTCGGGGAATTGAGGTAAATTCCTTTTGCTCCTCCCATCCAATTAGAAACGTACACGACCGTTCGCTGCGGGACTGCCGTTTCAATCCTCCATTTTTTTTCCTAGAAGGGTGCGCACGTCGTTACCGGATAACTTGGTGAGTTGACAAAGACAGAAATTGTGTCCTTTTTTGCCCTCAACCTGCCCTCGCTTTTCTTTACACCATCTTCTCGTCTCACTGATCTTATGCTTGCTTTTCGCAATGAAATTGCAAGGGATTTTAAAATGAAAACGTGTCAAAACTCTCCTTTGTAATTCTTAAACAAAACACACCCCAGAGAGACAATCAAATCGGACTTGTACTCCAGTCCAACAGTTTCACTTCTACACGTTGCTAAATTTTTTTTTAGTGGCTTGCCAAGTAGACTAGAGTTTAAACCTTAAAATCGCCTGAGGCTGAAGTGAACTTTGCACAGACGATACATCCAAAGCAAAACACATTTTGTTTAGTTTTTCATTTCATCAAGTTTTTGTTGAAATATGTCTTGTGTTTCCCTGATATCAGAAGTTTTTGTTGTTGTTATTCTTCTTCTTCCTCTTTTTCTTCTTCTTTACATTTCAACTCCCAACGGAGCACAGGTCTTCAACAAATTTCTTTCAGCTCTTCCTCTATCCTGCCATCCAGTGGCGGCTCGTGACCATTTTTGCTAGTGGGGCCAGACATTTATTTTTGGAAAAATTATGGATTTGGGTTGTTATTTTTTAATTTATAAAATAATAAATACACTTTACACATTATTTTTGGCGGGCCCGACCCACTGGCCCTTAATGGCGAGCCGCCTCTGCTCCATCCCTTCCAATTATTTCCATGTTTACCTATCCTTTTAATATCAGCCCCCATTTCTCTTCTCCAGGTCTGTCTAGGCCTTCCCCTACTTCTCTTTCACTGCGTGTTCCAAAACAGTGCATGTCTTGCAATTCTTCCGGTCGGTCTTCTCAATTCATGCCATATCCATCGCCAGCTTCTCTTCCGTAGCTCTTTCTCTACTGGTATCTGCTTAGTTCTTTCTCTGAGTTCCTCGTTCGTAATCTTATCATATCATCTCAGTCCCTCTATTCCACGTAAACATTCATTTATGAAGGTCTGTAGTTGGTTTTGTTTTAAACAACATTCCTTTACTGTTCTATCTCATGTAGTAATGGTGAAACAAGTAAAAGCAAAGTACTCTAGATTTACAAAGTACAAGTACAATCAATACACAGCAACGTTTCGAACAAAAGGCCCTTTTAAATCAGAGGATACACTAGAAGGGAAGTAATTCAGGTCTTAAATGGCAGACATCGAATGTCAATTTTATAAATATTTTCATTTTAGGACCGCTAGAGATTTATTATTTAATTGTAGACGTTATGTCTGCCTTTTAAGAAGTGAATTTCTTCCCTTCTGGTGTATCCTTTACTAGATAAAGATCTTTTGATCGAAACGTTGCTGTGTATTGTTATTATTCTTTGTAAAACTACAGTACTTTGTTATTACGTGTTTTGCCATTGCTACATAATTTTACTACAGTATTCTCTTATATCGATACTACAGTATCATTAATAAAGTGTCAATTGTTGTATTTTATTATTAAAGTGTCAGTTGTTGTATCTTATTAATAAAGTGTCAATTGTATTTTATTAATGAAGTGTCAATTGTATTTTATTAACAAAGTGTCAATTGTATTTTATTAATAAAGTGTCAATTGTATTTTATTAATAAAGTGTCAATTGTTGTATTTTATTATTAAAGTGTCAATTGTTGTATCTTATTAATAAAGTGTCAAAATTGTATCGTGTTTATAAAGTGTCAATATTTTTCTTCTTCTTCTTCTGCGAACGTTCTATATCGACCACTTGTTAACAACTCTTTGTGATTTGTATGTGATCTGAGACTAAAAGCGAGTGTACTTTGTGCCAGTTATGTGCCTACAGGTAGGTCAGTCCATCCGATTTCTGTTACCTTTTTTATTTACTGTGGTAGCTTCCCTAGGCCCCTACCTTAGTCACCTCTTACGACATGCCTTGTATGTAGGTCGTAGTGTTACTATTCTTTGCTCCCCTTGAAGTCCCCTGCAACATACGAGCGGTGTTAACATTGTATCTTGTTAATAAATTATCCACGGTGTACCTTTGTTAATCAAGTGTAAATGATTGATTCATATATTGATTAAATAGCAAGATCAACATTGCACTTCGTTGAGTAATCACGTGGACTCCGATATCTTTCATACACATGAAGATCTCAGCGTCAGGGCACGAACTTCCTACCACCGTCGAGGGTTCATGATATAATTTTGAAGATGTTTATTTTGTAGGGATAGTGACTCGGTCTATTAACCCGACGTTCTGAGTTCGAATCACGCTGCGGACAGTTTGGTTGCAAATTGTTTCGCGTGGATTTTTACAAAGGACGATGGCACCACCCGTTCAGAAAGCAATGGCAGACTATTGAACGTAATAATGTCTAGAAAAATCACAAACAGCGTTAAAAGCTGGGGCTGATTCGCAAAGTCATGTAAAGGATATGCAATTAACTTAACTAATCTTTCTAATGAATTTTACCAGGTAGCGGCTTCCCAGCCTGCTCTTCTCGATTTAAAACTGCCAAATGATTCTTTTACCTGCTCCAATGGAACACAAGACCTACATTTTATCGTCTGTCTATGATAGGACTAGGAACTCGATATCACCTACACTGAGATAAGGGATCTATGGAAAAATATTCCGATGTCTCCACGAACAAGCGAACCGAGCAACTTTTATAACGTGTTGGTGCCAGCCAGCTTCCGCATCAAGTTTAGTTTCCTGATATCCTTTCTATTTATTTCTGCTACATGATGTTTCAACGTCAGAACGACTGTCAAGCTAAAGCCCACAAAAGATTAGAGTATGGGAGCGAGGAAGTCATTACCTTATAGTCGCCCATGTGCTGCCTGGGACTGAAAGGGGAGCAAAGAATAGTAACACTGCGTCCTTCAAGGCATGTCGTAAGGGACGACTAAAGTAGGGATTTAGATCTAGGGAAGCTACCTAGTAAATAAAAAGCGTCGCAGAAATCGGATGTGCTGGCCTACTTGTAGTCGCATAATTGACACAACGTACAATCGCTCTTAGGCTTGGATCACATATAAATCACACAGAGTGGTTTAACAAGTGGTCGATATGAAGCGGAAGAAGAAGAAGAAGAAGAACACTACGCCTGAACTCGTTGTGGACGAACACAAGAAGGAGAAGTTTCAAGTAGGCGTGTCCAAACAGCAAGGGACGTAATTCCTCGTTTTTTCGCGAACTATCAGTAAAACATGAAACTAGATAGTGTGTGTGTGGATGGGAGGTGTCGGGAGGTGGCGGGTGTGGGGGTGGGGGTGGTAGTACTAAAATGTAAACTAAAACCGACAGATACTAACGCCTGAAAGATAAACTAAAACCGACAGATACTAACTTGCCCTGAAAGATAAACTAAAAACCGACAGATACTAACGCTCAGAAAGATAAACTAAAACTGTCAGATACTAACTAACTTGCCCAGAAAAGTAAACTAAAAACCGGCAGATACTAACTAACTTGCCCAGAAAGATAAACTAAAAACCGACAGATACTAACTTGCCCAGAAAGGTAAACTAAAAACCGTCAGATACTAACTAACTTGCCCAGAAAAGTAAACTAAAAACCGGCAGATACTAACTAACTTGCCCAGAAAGATAAACTAAAAACCGACAGATACTAACTTGCCCAGAAAGATAAACTAAAAACTGACAGATACTAACTTGCCCAGAAAGGTAAACTAAAAACCGACAGATACTAACTAACTTGCCCAGAAAGATAAACTAAAAACCGACAGATACTAATCCAGAAAGATAAACTAAAAACTGACAGATACTAACTTGCCCAGAAAGGTAAACTAAAAACCGACAGATACTAACTAACTTGCCCAGAAAGATAAACTAAAAACCGACAGATACTAACTTGCCCAGAAAGGTAAACTAAAAACCGACAGATACTAACTAACTTGCCCAGAAAGATAAACTAAAAATCGTCAGATACTAACTATGCCCAGAAAATAAACTAAAAACTGGCAGATACTAACTACTGCCCAGAAAGATAAACTAAAAACCGACAGATACTAACTTGCCCAGAAAGATAAACTAAAAACTGTCAGATACTAACTTGCCCAGAAAGATAAACTAAAAACCGACAGATACTAACTTGCCCAGAAAGGTAAACTAAAAACTGACAGATACTAACTTGCCCAGAAAGGTAAACTAAAAACCGACAGATACTAACTTGCCCAGAAAGATAAACTAAAAATGCAGATACTAACTTGCCCAGAAAGATAAACTAAAAACCGTCAGATACTAACGTACACAAAGTACAACAATTTTACCGCCACGTGAAGCTGTCGTCTATAATTCTGCCACATTGGAGGCCTCTGTTTGTTCGAAGGTCGTAACCCGGCTACTTTCCCCTGAGTAAACCCGTCAGTTGAATGATGCCATATTTTACAAGGCGGCACTTGAGATTGTTTATGACACATCATTGGCGTATCATGAAGTTGGTGTTACGATACTTATAAATTCCAGTAGGTAATGAAATGTAATGCTGCAAGTCACGATCTGCACACATGGGAAACTGGCATGTAATAGAGCAACCTGTCGATGTTTGATGTGTGTTTGTGTGTACTAGTGTGTTGGTGGGTTTGTGGGTTGGTGTACTAGTGTGTTGGTGGGTTTGTCGGGTTTTGGGTTTGTGTGTTGTTGGGTTTTGAGGTTGTGTACAGTGTGTTGTTGGGTTAGTGTACTAGTGTGTTGGTGGGTTTGTGTGGGTTAGTGTGTCTAGCGGGTTGTTGGGTTTGTGTGTTGGTGGGTTTGAGGTTGAGTGTACTAGCGTGTTGGTGGGTTTGTGGGTTAGGGGTCTAGAGTGTTGGTGGGTTTGTGGGTTGGTGTACTAGTTGATGGTTTGTTGAGGTTGTGGTGGGTTGGTGTACTAGTGTTTGGTGGGTTTGTGGGTTGGTGTCTAGGTGTTGGTGGGTTTGGTTGGTGTCTAGGTGTTGGTGGGTTTGTGGGTTTGGTGTGTACTAGCGTGTTGGTGGGTTTGTGGGTTAGTGTACTAGCGTGTTGGTGGGTTTGTGGGTTAGTGTCTAGGTGTTGGTAGGTTGATGTCTAGAGTGTTGGTGGGTTTGTGGGTTGGTGTACTAGCGTGTTGATGGGTTGGTGTACTAGTGTGTTGATGGGTTGGTGTACTAGAGTGTTGGTGGGTTTGTGGTTGGTACTATGTGTTGATGGGTTGTACTAGAGTGTTGGTGGGTTTGGTTGTACTAGCGTGTTGATGGGGTCTAGTGTTTGAGGTGGTACAGGGGTTGGTGGGTTTGTGAGTTGGTGTACTAGTGTGTTGGTTGTTTTGTGGCTTTGTAGACTATCAGGTTGTTGGTGGGTTGGTGTACTATCATGTTGATGGGTTTGCAGGTTGGTGTGTTTGTCAATTGACTAGCTAGTGAGCTGTTGAATTTATGTGTTGGTGAGTTGGTTGACTGGTATGTTGGTTGGCTTTTGTTGTCTGCGATGGTAAGGTAGTGCGGTGAGTAGCTGTGTTGTTAAGTTACTGTAGTGCCCGTCTGCCCAGCGTGTTCGTAGCGCGTTGGACTACGGGTGACTATCCCTCTGTGTGTCGGGCTCAATTCCGCGGGATGGCAGAAAAAGCCACAGATTCCTCAGATTTACGGTGTTCGTAGCACCGAACCGAAGGGTTACGATGTCCATGGCACCGAACCGAAATAATAGTAGTAGTAGTAGTAGTAATAGTAGTAGTAGTAGTAGTAGTAGTTGTAGGAGTGGTAGTAGTGGTAGTAATAGTAGCAGTAATACAGGTGGGCTAACTTCCAACATGCAATAAAACATATCACAGGTGTGGTCCTGCTAAGCTTGTAGGAAACGAAACAATTAAATTCCCACGCAAAGTTTGTCCAGATAAAGCAGACCAGATTTCTAGCCAAACGAAATTGAATAATATCGTCGTCTTACTTGTCTGAAATTACAGGTTCCCAAACAGTTTATTATGGAAGGGCTGCAAGAATGAGTACCGTTTTACCTATATATATATATATATACGAATTTTCAATTCAAATGTTGTATCAATCCTAACATATGCCAGCGAGAGTTGGAAAATGACTAAAGATATAGAAAGCAAGTTGAATGCATTTGAAAATAGATGTCTGCGAAAAAAAAATGAATATAAAATGGAACGAATTCAGGAGAAGTGATGAAATCAGAGTAATGTCTGGTCAACCACTAGGGACAACTGTTATAAGAAAGAGAAGATGGAGATATGTTGGGCACACCTTGAGGAGAAATGATCAACGAATATCAAAGCAGGCATTGAAGTGGGATGCAAAGGGTTCAAGAAAGAGGTCGACCTAAGGAGACCCTGAAGCGAACTTTGCTGAGAGAGGTAGGAAATATCGGTTTCAGTTCCATGGAGGAGATTGAGCGAGTTGCCCAGGATAGAGAGGTATGGAGAAATTACTTGCAGGCCCTATGTAACGTATAACGGTACGAGAGGAATTATTATTATTATATATATAGCCGTTTTCGTCTTTACAGACGGCCAATTGGCAAGTGTTTCATTGTGACAACTTGTCTCTCTGGTCTTTCAGCTTATCCCTAAGTCTCTCTTCAAAAGATTCTGCACCTTTGCGCAATTTTGTTTTCCATATATCTCGATCATCAGCAAGTTGTTCCCATTTGCTGGGACCGATAGAAAGTTATTCATTGAGGCCTTGCAGACATCTTTATATCTGAGCAGTGGTCTGCCTTGGTGCCTCTTCCTCTCCGAAAGTTCACAGAACATTTTTTTTTGGAATGTGGCCATGCCCATTCTTACATGCCTAGCCATCTAAGTCTTCTACTGCTGAGCATGTCCATGATGGAAGACAAGTTTACACGTTGTCTCTAGCCATCTAAGTCTTCTACTGCTGAGCATGCCCATGATGGAAGGCAAGTTTGCACGTTGCAGTACTTCAGAGTTAGTTATCTTGTCCTACCACCTGATGTTCATAATCTTGCGGAGACATTGAAGGTGAAAGATGCTAAGTCTTCTTACGTGCCTTGAGTAGGATGTCCATGTTTCTGAGCCATATAGTCAAGAACTATTGATCTTTGTTGTTCTAGCCATTTCATCTGACACTTATGTTTATTTGTTCAAGTTTGTGCAAGAGTATGTTTGCTGTTGTTTTGATTTCCTTCCTACCTCCACCTTCGGAATGTGTTGTGGCTCGACACTGCTTGTGTGACTGACTACTAAGTGGCTCGACACTGCTTGTGTGACTGACTACTAAGTGGCTGACACTGTTGTGTGACTGACTACTAAGTGGCTAGACACTGCTTGTGTGACTGACTACTAAGTGGCTAGACACTGCTTGAGTGACTGACTACTAAGTGGTTAGACACTGCTTGAGTGACTGACTACTAAGTGGCTAGACACTGCTTGTGTGACTGACTACTAAGTGGTTAGACACTGCTTGAGTGACTGACTACTAAGTGGCTAGACACGGCTTGAGTGACTGACTACTAAGTGGTTAGACACTGCTTGAGTGACTGACTACTAAGTGGTTAGACACTGCTTGAGTGACTGACTACTAAGTGGCTAGACACGGCTTGAGTGACTGACTACTAAGTGGTTAGACACTGCTTGAGTGACTGACTACTAAGTGGTTAGACACTGCTTGTGTGACTGACTACTAAGTGGCTAGACACTGCTTGAGTGACTGACTACTAAGTGGTTAGACACTGCTTGTGTGACTCTGACTACTATGTGGTTAGACACTGCTTGTGTGACTCTAACTACTAAGTGGTTAGACACTGCTTGAGTGACTGACTACTAAGTGGTTAGACACTGCTTGTGTGACTGACTACTAAGTGGTTAGACACTGCTTGTGTGACTCTGACTACTAAGTGGCTCGGCACTGCTTGTGTGACTGACTACTAAGTGGTTAGACACTGCTTGTGTGACTGACTACTAAGTGGCTAGCACGCTTGGTGACTTGACTACTAAGGGGCTGACTGCTTGGGACCTGACTACTAAGTGGCTGGCACTGCTTGGTGACTGACTACTAAGTGGTTAGACACTGCTTGTGTGACTCTGACTACTAGTGGTCTAGCACTGCTTGTGTGACTCTGACTACTAAGTGGTTAGACACTGCTTGTGTGACTCTGACTACTAAGTGGCTCGGCACTGCTTGTGTGACTCTGACTACTAAGTGGTAGGTGCTTGGTTCCAGTTTGAAAGATAGTTCTCTGATCTCTTCTAGTACAGTGGTCTTTAAATTTTATCATTATCATTACATATTATCACATTATCTTCATCATTATCATTATCATTATCATTATCTTCATCAAATAACTGTCCTAGGAGAATTTTGTCACATTAACAGTCCTTCGGAATTTTTCTCTTTCTTATTACAGATGTTCTGCCTCTGCAGCGGTCATCCTCAAACCATCAGTTACATCATGAATCCATCTTCTCCGTGGTCTTCCTCCTCTCCTCTTTGCCGGGATGTATCCTTTCATGATGGTCTTCTTCAGCCCTTCGTATCTCTTTATATGTCCAAAATACTTTAATTTTCTCATCCTTTTTTGTAGCACCAGCCAGTTTTCTTTGATTTTGAGTTTTCTTGGTATAGTTATTTGTTCTCTTCTCTGTCCATGATAAACGGAGGACTCTTCTGTAACATTTATATTCCAAAGTACATATATGTTTTTTGACTACCTTGTTAAATGTCCATGCTTCACACCCATATGTTGCTACTGGGAGCACCGGTTCAACTATAGCCACATTAAAATACTTAGAAAATCAAACACATCCCGCGACATAAGGGTTTGGGATAATTTGTATCGTACCAACGGTGGGAAAGAAAACTGGAATAGTTAACTTTTCTAGAAAAAATGGACACGGACTTGGATCTCCAAATGAGTTCAAGTGTTTCACAAGTAACCATGACGATTATTAACGCCAAGATTAACAACAGTGGTAACTACTGACAACAAGGGACGTAACTTCATGCGTTTACGAGTCAACTAAGCCAGAATTAGAGGGCCAGAAACACTTATTTCTTCCCAAAAGTTAATGATAAACGTGTGGTATTAGGTCGTAGTCAGATCTTGTTGGACAAATAACCAGCCTAGGACACCACAGCTGTGAGATCTTTTCATTCAACATTCAGGCTTGGGACACATTGTTCTGTATAGCTTCCATTAAATTTGAAGTGTCAGCCATTGTTAAGTCTCGTAATTTTGTTTAAGCCTGATGAAATGGAGGAACAAGGTCATGTGATACACAATGACCTAATTACATTCTCAGTCCTTGTGCAAGGTTTCTGAATGTTGCTCTGGCGCAGCTACGGCAATTGACGTTGGTATTAATATAGCTGAGACAACTGTCTTTGGCATTAATACAGCTACAACAACTGACATAGACAGTAAAACAGCTGCAACAACTGACATGGGCAGTAAAACAGCTGCAACAACTGACATGGACAGTAAAACAGCTGCAACAACTGACATGGGCAGTAATACAGCTGCAGCAACTGACGTGGACAACAATACAGCATCTGCTACAACTGACATGGACAGTAATACAGCTGCTACAACTGACATGGACAGTAATACAGCTACAGCAACTGGTATGAGTGCAGTACAGCTAATGAAACTGACTAGGACACCATCCCTCAGCTAAGACAACTGACACAAGTACTGACAAGAAAACAAATTGAAACACTGGTCACTAATATAACCAAGGACACTATCACTAGCAGAATAGCGCTCACAGATAGCGAAGTAGATAATACGCTGAGCTCATGAACCCGTACGATGGCAATTCCGGGGTTCGCAACCAGCTTGTGCCGAAAATGTTGGTGTGCAAATCGTAACGATTTCGTCTACAGAAAATGTTGATCTTTTATTTAGGGATCTAAATTACAAGTACTTCTGAAGTTGGAGTAAAGCTCGTCAGAATAAGGAGAGACATTGGTGATGAGAAAAGCAAGCTTTCGAGCAAAAATCAGACAGAGGAACCAGATTAAGCGCTATGATTACACTTGAATTGATTCATGAACTAGTGAAGGCATTTTTTAAAATTGAGACAATCAAAGTGTGTTTTAATTTGACACATTAAAATATGACATTTGACAAATTAAAATACGACATTTGACACATTAAAATACGACATTTAACATTAAAATACGACATTTAATAACATAAATATGACGCTGGCGATGGATAGGACAAACATTAAGAAGACCGACCGTAAGCATTGCAAGACGGGCCCTGTTTTGGAACACACATGGAAAGAGGAGTAGGGGCAGGCGTAAATATTCATGAAGAAGAGAACTGGAGACTGATATTAAAAGAATAGGCAAGACGTGGAAAGAATTGGAAGGGATGGCGAGAGAGAGAGAACAAGCTGGAAGTAGTTTGTTGAAGACATGTGTTCCATTTGGGAGTTGAAAGTTACAAAAGCAGAAGAAGAAGAAGAGGAAGAAATAGAATATTAGTAATAGTATATTAATAAAAGTTGGTAGCTTTAAACATTTACTCGGTCGCCCGTGTGTTGCCGGTGCTCTCATAGGGAGCAAAGAATAGTAACATTGCGACCTACAAGGCATGTCGTAAGAGGCGACTGAGATAGGGGCCTAGGAAACTACCTAGTAAATAAGCGTCGCAGAAATCAGAGGAGCTGGCCTACTTGTAGGCGCATAACTGTCACACCGCATAGTTGCTCTTATCCTCAGATCCCATACAAATTGAAAATAGCTGTTAATAAGTGGTCAATATGGAGCGTTTGAAGCAGAAGCAGAAGAAGAAGATTTACCTCAATTGCTTGTATTAGATGGTAATATTACAAAGGAGATAAAAAGAAAAATGAACAAAGCTTTGCAGAAATTAAGGAAAAAAGCTTCAACATCTATAGATGGAACTTATATAAAGACACTAGTTAGATTGTCAAGAGCTTATACTTATCTCATTGAAACGTATGGCTGGAAGGCATGGATTATTGATAAAACAATGAACATCAATTAATGCATTTGAAGGCAAGTACTACAGAAGAGTACTCAGAATACCATGGACAGGAAAAAAGAAAAAGAATCTAGACTTTGCAACAGCTTGAAGAGAAGTCCTTCCTTTCTTCCTTTCTTTCGTTTGAAATATTGTCTGATATATTCAAAGTTGTCTCTTTTGTCAACTTGACTGTTTTCTGTAGCTGACAGTATTATCGATATAAAGTAAGTCTGCAGTAAAACTGTGTAGCGCCCGTGTGGAGCCGGGGCCCGCAAGGGAAGCAAAGAATATTACCACTCTCACCTACAAGGCATGTCGTAAGAGGCGACTGATGTAGGATTTAGGAAGCTAACCTAAGAAATTGCTCGTCTGCCCAGCGTGTTCGTAGCGCGTTGGACTACGGGTGACTATCCCTCTGTGTGTGCGGGTTCAATTCCCCGGGATGGCAGAAAAAGCCACAGATTCCCCAGATTTACTGTGTTCGTGGCACCGAACCGAAGAGTTACGATATCCATGGCACCGAGCCGAAGAGCTGAAAAACTCAAGTGCTTCTGGATCGGAAAAAACAAACAAAAAACCTAGAAAATAAAAAGCAGCGCAGAAATTGGATGTGCTGGCCTACTTGTAGACGCATAACTGGCACAACGTCCAAATCGCTCTTAGGTTCAGATCACATACATATGACACAGAGTGGTTAACAGGTAGTCGTTATGGTGCGTTCGAAGTAGTAGAAGAAGAAGAAAAACTAAGTAGCAATGGCGAAACAGGTAAAAATAAAGTACTGAAGTTTGACAAAATACAAAAACAATAACGATACACAGCAACGTTTCGACCAAAATGCCTTTATCAAGAAAAGTATACAACAGAAGTGAAGACATTCATTTCTTACACGGCACATAACATATAGAATTAGGCAAGAAATTCCTAAATTATGTAGCGGACAATGTGGTCAGTGATTAAAAAAAAGATAAGAAAAATGAAATATTTTGAGCATGATTCTCTGAAAAACATCAGTCTGTTATTTATATCTCTCTCTCTTGCGATCCCCGAGTCTGTTATTGATATATCTCTCTCTCTCTCTCGATCCCCGAGTCTGTTATTTATATATATCTCTCTCTCTCGATCCCCAAGTCTGTTATTTATATATCTCTCTCTCCGATCCCCAAGTCTGTTATTTATATTCTCTCTCTCCGATCCCCAAGTCTGTTATTTATATATCTCTCTCTCTCCGATCCCCAAGTCTGTTATTTTATATATCTCTCTCTCCGATCCCCGAGTCTGTTATTTATATATATCTCTCTCTCTCGCTATCCCCGAGTCTGTTATTTATATATCTCTCTCTCGCTATCCCCGAGTCTGTTATTTATATATCTCTCTCTCTCTCGATCCCCGAGTCTGTTATTTATATATCTCTCTCTCTCTCGATCCCCGAGTCTGTTATTGATATATTCTCTCTCTCTCATGATCCCTAGTCTGTTATTGATATCTCTCTCTCATCGATCCCCAAGTCTGTTATTTATATATCTCTCTCTCTCGCGATCCCCAAGTCTGTTATTTATATATTCTCTCTCTCTATCCCCGAGTCTGTTATTTATATATCTCTCTCTCTCCGATCCCAAGTCTGTTATTTATATATATCTCTCTCTCCTATCCCCGAGTCTGTTATTTATATATCTCTCTCTCCTATCCCCGAGTCTGTTATTTATATCTCTCTCTCTTGCGATCCCGAGTCTGTTATTTATATATATCTCTCTCTCTCGATCCCCAAGTCTGTTATTTATATATATTTCTCTCTCTCGATCCCCGAGTCTGTTATTTATATATATCTCTCTCTCTCGATCCCCGAGTCTGTTATTTATATATATCTCTCTCTCTCTCCGATCCCGAGTCTGTTATTTATATATCTCTCTCTGCGATCCCTGAGTCTGTTATTTATATATCTCTCTCTCTCTGATCCCCGAGTCTGTTATTTATATATCTCTCTCTCGCTATCCCCGAGTCTGTTATTTATATATCTCTCTCTCGCGATCCCCGAGTCTGTTATTTATATATCTCTCTCTCTCTCGATCCCCGAGTCTGTTATTTATATATCTCTCTCTCTCGCGATCCCCGAGTCTGTTATTTATATATATCTCTCTCTCGCTGATCCCCGAGTCTGTTATTTATATTCTCTCTCCGATCCCCGAGTCTGTTATTTATATCTCTCTCTCTTGCGATCCCCGAGTCTGTTATTTATATATCTCTCTCTCCGATCCCAGTCTGTTATTTATATATCTCTCTCTCTCGATCCCCGAGTCTGTTATTTATATATATCTCTCTCTCTCTGATCCCCAAGTCTGTTATTTATATATCTCTCTCTCAGCGATCCCCGAGTCTGTTATTTATATCTCTCTCTCTCGATCCCAAGTCGTTATTCCCGCTATCCCCGAGTCTGTTATTATATATATCTCTCTCTCTCGATCCCCAGTCTGTTATTGTATATATCTCTCTCTCGCTATCCCCAAGTCTGTTATTTATATATCTCTCTCTCTTGCGATCCCCGAGTCTGTTATTTATATGATCCATGTTATTGATATATCTCTCTCAGGATCCCAGTCTTTATTTATATATCTCTCTCGCGATCCCCGAGTCTGTTATTTATATATCTCTCTCTCGCGATCCCCGAGTCTGTTATTTATATCTCTCTCTCTCGCGATCCCCGAGTCTGTTATTTATATATCTCTCTCTCGGGATCCCCGAGTCTGTTATTTATATATCTCTCTCTCGCGATCCCCGAGTCTGTTATTGATATATCTCTCTCTTGCGATCCCCGAGTCTGTTATTTATATATCTCTCTCGCGATCCCCGAGTCTGTTATTGATATATGTACAGAAGACTTGTCTTACTTAACTTATTCCTCTCCGCTCCTCGTGGAGTAAAGGACCCCAACAGTTGTTTGTCAATCTTCTCGGTCTCTGGCTGTTTACTTTATGGTCTCCTAGGACAGTTCAGAACTCTTCAGTTCCTCAAGAAGACTTTGTCTCTATGTTTGACTAGGGCGTCCTCTTTTTCGTTTTCCTTGTGGGTTCGACTCAAGTGCTTGACTAGTGAAACTCGACTGTGTCTTCCGTAGGGTATGCCTGACCTGGGAATCCCTGGCTTAGATCAGAAAAGGGAGCTGGAAAATATATATGTTTGATAGAACACTGTAAGCTTTTTGCAACTTTACTCAATTCTCTGAGTCTATGGTTATTTATTGGTGAAAAATATTTCATAATATTGATATTCCTTATTGTTAAACTTAACTTGTTGCATAATATAACTTCGATTTAGCATTTTGTGTTGATTTAAAAATAAATTCGTCTATATACACCAATACTAGAATGCGAGGTCACGTGGTGTAGTTATGGTCTGATTTTCCATAATTCTTACCTGAGTCCGAAGGCCCATAAGTTTGTAGTTGGCTCTGATCAACTCCACTACCATAATTAGAATAGACACCACAACAGAAACCACACCGCCATCAACTCCACTACTACTTTTAAAATACACACCACCGCAGAAACCACAACATCACCAACACCCACCTATTATACACACAACCATATCGTAGTTCAATATTTTCATATTACTATTGCGCTTCCATTTTGTTGGGGTTATATTTTGCTTTCTTGGTGACAAAGTACTCAAAAAAGTACTCAGAAAAAGTACTTTAAAAAAATGGAGCAAACATTCGTCGTAAATTTCCTGAGCGGAAATAAAAATAATTCTTGGAATATTAAGTAGAATTATAATACATCTCAGAGATACTTCAAACTTCCCTAATACAAGCTACTTGTAGACTTCTCTAAGAGTTGTAGACAATCATCGTTTATCGATGTATAAGTTATCAGCGTGGCGGCTGGTGGAACAAGAAGTATAAACAGTTTCTGAATGGACAAGCAATTTTGGTTTAGTTTAGTATGTCGTGGTAGAAGATAAACAATGAATAGTGGTTTGCTTAGTTTGTAATTATTGTAAACCACTTCATAAAATCCACAAGCGGAAAACCTTTGAGGGCAAATCGAAGGCAACTACCTCACTTGAGTTCTTGAGAGAGACTGGTGAATTTAGCGACATACTGTCAACGTTAGATTCTTGGATAGATACAGAAAAAACTGGAAGATGTTTTGCGTTGTCCGAAACTAGTAGAAGCTCTTATAGATAAATGCCGTTTTATTTTTTTTATTTCTAAATATCAGAACGAGTGCTATGGACTCTCAGACGTCCACGACGGTTGTCTAAAGACAATCACAAGTTGCTGACACACCGCTACACGCAAGGGAACGGTCGATCGCCCAGCTTGACTTCTATGTCATATACCCACGCCGAATACTTCACTAGAAATCTTGATAAAAAATTCATATGACAAAATCGTGTAATTAGTAGCGATAATGGAAAAATCATCTCTCGCGACACTTGTGGCTAAAAATGAGTTCCGAGACTAGAACGAGTGTCTGAGGAATCATCGAGGGCTGCAAGCAAAGGACGACTTGAGTCATATCAGCAGGGGTCGATGCATTTTCTTCAAGACTCTTTGAAATGTCTCAATACCTTTTACTGTTTTGTTTTTATGCATTCCGTCTACGTTCTCGTCTTGTTTCTTCACGATAAGCAATTCATTTGATGCATTTTTGTCGCTGACAGTTAGAGCGTTGGTCTGTCATTCTGTTATTGAAATACCAAGCTTGGCAAACCTTCCTAAGTGAGCGTAATTGCTGCGAGGACTCGCTGCGGGAGTACAGTCGGAGTTGTGCAGGTGAATAAGAACCACGTGCTCACACTCAAGACTCTTGCAGCACGCGCTTTGATGTGATGGAGGGCGCGCGTACGTACCCCACACGTGGCGCATCCCAGCATGTTTCGATGACGTCAAACACAAGAGGAGTCCGGCTGGATGTCGCACGTTTTAGGACGTAAGGTTTGTCCTTGAACTAAGCCAGTCTCTCTGTAATGGCTTATAATTGCCCCAATAAGATTCAGGGATGTTCAGAGCGAGGAATGTAATTAAAGTTGGTCTGTGACTCGCTTCATCAACCGTAACATTTCATATGTAACGTATGGGATGCATATAATGTCACATTAATAATAACAATTTGCTTCTGGTTCTGTTATACGTGAGCGTCTATAGCTTAAACAATAGAGAGCTCGATCTCAGCCCAAGCGTACTTGGTTCAAGCTCCGCGGCAGGCAGTTTGAAAGCACATTTGTTTCCGTGGGATTTTTACGAAAGTTAATAATAGACCTCACCGTTCAGAAAGCAATGACAAACTACTAAACGTATAAGTGGTTCCTAGACAATCAACGACTCGTCTCCATGTGGTTGATTGCTGCATGTAAAAGGATATGCCACGATTGTTTTCACCATTATATGCTACGTAGGGTCTGCAAGTAATTTCTCCATACCGCTCTGTCCTGGACAACTCGCTCAATCTCTTCCGTGGAATTTATATCGATATGTCTTGCCTCTCACAGCAAAGCTTGTTTCAGGGTCTCTCAAAAATGTATCTTTTTCTGGAACGCTTTGCTTCCCCTTCAACGCCTGCTTTTGGTATTCTTTGATCATTTCTCTCATGGTGTGCCCAACATATCTCCATCTTCTTTTTCTTATAACAGTTGTTACTAGTGGTTGACTAGACATTTCTCTTATTTCATCACTTCTTATGAATTTGTCTCATTTTATATTCATTATTTTTCGTAGACATCTATTTTCAAATGCATTCAACTTGCTTTCTCTATATTTAGTCATTTTCCAACTCTCGCTGGCATATGTTAGGATTGAAGCAACATTTCAAGATCAGAGTCAGCACCAAAAACAACCCGCTGACCTAAACTTTGTTGAACTTTTCTGTGTGTTTTGATAACATACTTAACCAGACTAACAATAATTCCTTATGTGATGAAACCTGCTAAGTACATATGCCTGAATACTAGGATGAAATTAATCATTTAATCTTCAGTATTCATTCCATGTTGTACAAAAAAATCATCGCGAAAAAGTATACGTCTAGAAATCAATAAAATTAGGTTGGAAAGTAGCTGCCCGAGTAAAGAATCAGTAAAACAAAATTCTGACTACTACCTCTGCAACAACAACAACTACTACTACTACTACAACTACTACTACTACTACTACTACTACTACCACGACCACTACTACTACTACTACTACCACGACCACTACTACTACTACTACTACTACTACTACTACTACCAGACCACTACTACTATACAAGCACTACTCCACTACCACCACTACTACCTACTCTGACTACTACTACTACTCACTACTACACTACTCACTACTACTACTACTACACACACTACTACTACTACTGCCTACTACTACTACCACACTCACTCACCACTACTACTACCTACTCTACTACTACTACTCACTGACCACTACTACTACACTCACGACCACTACTACTACACTACTACTCACTACCACTCACACTACTACTACTACTACTACTACTACTACTACTACTACTACTACTACTACTACTACTACTACACTACTACTACCCTACACTACACTACTACTAACACACTACTACTCACCACACTACCTACTAACTACTACATCAACTACTACTAACTACTACTACATCTAATCACATCTAACACTACTACTACTACTATACAACCTGACACTAACAACCAGATAAACACATATGCATCACAACCATACAGCACATCTAATCGCTACCAAAACATCTCTGGAACTGAACGCTTACCTCTAACAACTTCTAAACATCAATATTTGATTCTATGCCTAACAATGAACGCCTAGTTATACTAATAACTTCGGAAACTTTGAATTGTTTAAAGTGCCTCTTCACCGATGTTCCATTCGTGAATTTTTGGGCACTTCCCAACCTCTTGTCTCCTAATTTCGAGCGTCAACTGCAGCTTCTCGAGATCTTAGAGTAGCTCACATTCGACAACAGTGAAGGCAACAGCACAACTCCTACAAATCGTATCTGATATTTAAAAAAAGATTGGAAAATAGGGACGTTTATGTACTTCTCTCATGTTTCTCTCAATTATATAACTCTATTTTTAATCCCTAACTTATATGTCTCATATTCTCGTCAATTATATAATCCTCTATATGTCTCATATGTCTCGTCGTTTATATAATCCTCTATATGTCTCATATGTCTCGTCAATTATATAATCCTCTATATGTCTCATATTTCTCGTCAATTATATAATCTTCTATATGTCTCATATGTCTCGTCGTTTATATCTTTAATTTCTTGTCTTTCAATCCTAGTTTGCATGACAGCGTCCATATGTGATTCTCTGTGGTGTAGAGGTTAATTGCTCGTTTCTCGTTACAAAGGAACTTGGTTCTCTCCCTCGTGGAGCCATTTTGATATTTTTTCAGAAACCACTTATTTCAGTGTAGGTGAGATCGAGTTTCTAGTTCTATCTGAGAAAAACGATAGAACATAGGTCCCGTGTTCAAGTTAAACATGTAAAAGAACCCTTGGCAGTTCAAAATCGAGAAGAGCAGGCTGGAAAGCCACAGCCTGGGCAAAATTCATTAGAAGTATTTAAAAAATAAAATTTCGACAAAATATTTTTACCATCTTCTAAATCAAATCGGGACCCTCGCCGATACTATGATGTTCGTGCTCTGTCGATGCTATCTTCATATGTAAGAAAGATATCGGAGTACACATGGTTACTCACCGAAGTGTAATGATGATGGTCGTATTAAATCAATAAATCTAGAAGAATTTCTAGAATGGGTGTTTGTGTGCGCTTCATAAATACTGTCTTTCGTCGACTCTGTTATCTCTGAGGTCCACCTTTTGCGTGGCCGGCCTTTTGCTTTGTATCCATTGTATCGGAGCAATATTGCTCTTTGAGTTGCACTTTCTGTTGGTAATCTGTTTATATGCCGGAACCGTTTAATTTGTTGTTTCTTGATGAAGTCTAGTACTGAAGTTGTACCGACTTTTTTCCTGATGTCTTTATTTCTCAGCCGGTATCTTCTTGATACCCCCAGCATTCTGCGTAGTTACTTCATCTTTGTCGTTTATACAATTCCGCCCGAGTGGTTATTGGTGCCCAAATTTGGGGTGTAAAGAATAGAACCACTGTTACCTGCCACGCATGTCGTAAGAGACGACTACGGAGGTTTGGCTTAAATCGGATGCGCGTGTCCTCTAGGGAATGCTAACTTGAAACAAATGATTGCAGAAAACGGATGCACCAGGCCGTAAGGCGCATAACATGGTACAACGACCCCTCACAATGACGAATGGGATTCTACGGTCGCCAATCTGCCTCGAAGATTTAGCCACACAGTAAGAATGTCAGACCTACTATCACGAGGGTGGCCAAAGCTTACTGCTGGAAGAGGTCGACACAAACGGGAAGCAGAAATCATAGGAATTATATCCTACAGAACTGCCCCAGTATGCAGACTTGAGAAGAAAGAGGTGGCCCACTTACACTAGCGTTCAAGACAAACTGTATAGCGTTGCTGATAATCTGAGGCAGACGGCTGCTTTATTAGAGAATCAGAAATCCCAATCTAGTGAGAACGCAGAAGAAGAAGAAGAAGAAGTTTATAAAATTCAAGAGGAAGAACAAGCAGCTTATATGGAGCATTTGAAGAAGAAGAAGTGGTCGACATGGAGCGTTTGAAGAAGAACAAGTGGTCGACATGGAGCATTTGAAGAAGAACAAGTGGTCGACATGGAGCATTTGAAGAAGAAGAAGAACAAGTGGTCGACATGGAGCATTTGAAGAAGAAGAAGAACAAGTGGTCGACATGGAGCATTTGAAGAAGAAGAAGAAGAAGTGGTCAACATGGAGCGTTTGAAGAAGAACAAGTGGTCGACATGGAGCATTTGAAGAAGAAGAAGAACAAGTGGTCGACATGGAGCATTTGAAGAAGAACAAGTGGTCGACATGGAGCATTTGAAGAAGAAGAAGAACAAGTGGTCGACATGGAGCATTTGAAGAAGAAGAAGAACAAGTGGTCAACATGGAGCATTTGAAGAAGAACAAGTGGTCGACATGGAGCGTTTGAAGAAGAACAAGTGGTCGACATGGAGCATTTGAAGAAGAAGAAGAACAAGTGGTCGACATGGAGCATTTGAAGAAGAAGAAGAACAAGTGGTCGACATGGAGCATTTGAAGAAGAACAAGTGGTCGACATGGAGCGTTTGAAGAAGAAGAAGAACAAGTGGTCGACATGGAGCGTTTGAAGAAGAAGAAGAACAAGTGGTCGACATGGAGCATTTGAAGAAGAAGAAGAACAAGTGGTCGACATGGAGCATTTGAAGAAGAAGAACAAGTGGTCGACATGGAGCATTTGAAGAAGAAGAAGAACAAGTGGTCGACATGGAGCGTTTGAAGAAGAACAAGTGGTCGACATGGAGCATTTGAAGAAGAAGAAGAACAAGTGGTCGACATGGAGCATTTGAAGAAGAAGAAGAACAAGTGGTCAACATGGAGCATTTGAAGAAGAACAAGTGGTCGACATGGAGCGTTTGAAGAAGAACAAGTGGTCGACATGGAGCATTTGAAGAAGAAGAAGAACAAGTGGTCGACATGGAGCATTTGAAGAAGAAGAAGAACAAGTGGTCGACATGGAGCATTTGAAGAAGAACAAGTGGTCGACATGGAGCGTTTGAAGAAGAAGAAGAACAAGTGGTCGACATGGAGCGTTTGAAGAAGAACAAGTGGTCAACATGGAGCGTTTGAAGAAGAAGAAGAACAAATGGTCGACATGGAGCGTTTGAAGAAGAAGAAGAACAAGTGGTCGACATGGAGCGTTTGAAGAAGAAGAACAAGTGGTCGACATGGAGCGTTTGAAGAAGAAGAAGAACAAGTGGTCGACATGGAGCGTTTGAAGAAGAAGAAGAACAAGTGGTCGACATGGAGCGTTTGAAGAAGAAGAAGAACAAGTGGTCAACATGGAGCGTTTGAAGAAGAAGAAGAAGAAGTGGTCGACATGGAGCGTTTGAAGAAGAACAAGTGGTCGACATGGAGCGTTTGAAGAAGAACAAGTGGTCGACATGGAGCGTTTGAAGAAGAAGAAGAAGAACAAGTGGTCGACATGGAGCGTTTGAAGAAGAACAAGTGGTCAACATGGAGCGTTTGAAGAAGAAGAAGAACAAGTGGTCGACATGGAGCGTTTGAAGAAGAAGAAGAACAAGTGGTCGACATGGAGCGTTTGAAGAAGAACAAGTGGTCAACATGGAGCGTTTGAAGAAGAAGAAGAAGAAGTGGTCGACATGGAGCGTTTGAAGAAGAACAAGTGGTCGACATGGAGCGTTTGAAGAAGAACAAGTGGTCGACATGGAGCGTTTGAAGAAGAAGAAGAAGAACAAGTGGTCGACATGGAGCGTTTGAAGAAGAACAAGTGGTCAACATGGAGCGTTTGAAGAAGAAGAAGAACAAGTGGTCGACATGGAGCGTTTGAAGAAGAACAAGTGGTCAACATGGAGCGTTTGAAGAAGAAGAAGAACAAATGGTCGACATGGAGCGTTTGAAGAAGAAGAAGAACAAGTGGTCGACATGGAGCGTTTGAAGAAGAAGAAGAACAAGTGGTCGACATGGAGCATTTGAAGAAGAAGAAGAACAAGTGGTCGACATGGAGCGTTTGAAGAAGAACAAGTGGTCGACATGGAGCGTTTGAAGAAGAAGAAGAACAAGTGGTCGACATGGAGCATTTGAAGAAGAACAAGTGGTCAACATGGAGCATTTGAAGAAGAACAAGTGGTCGACATGGAGCATTTGAAGAAGAACAAGTGGTCGACATGGAGCGTTTGAAGAAGAAGAAGAACAAGTGGTCGACATGGAGCATTTGAAGAAGAACAAGTGGTCAACATGGAGCGTTTGAAGAAGAAGAAGAAGAACAAGTGGTCGACATGGAGCATTTGAAGAAGAACAAGTGGTCGACATGGAGCGTTTGAAGAAGAAGAAGAAGAACAAGTGGTCGACATGGAGCATTTGAAGAAGAAGAAGAACAAGTGGTCAACATGGAGCATTTGAAGAAGAAGAAGAAGAACAAGTGGTCGACATGGAGCGTTTGAAGAAGAAGAAGAAGAACAAGTGGTCGACATGGAGCATTTGAAGAAGAAGAAGAACAAGTGGTCGACATGGAGCATTTGAAGAAGAAGAAGAACAAGTGGTCGACATGGAGCATTTGAAGAAGAACAAGTGGTCGACATGGAGCATTTGAAGAAGAACAAGTGGTCGACATGGAGCATTTGAAGAAGAACAAGTGGTCGACATGGAGCGTTTGAAGAAGAAGAAGAACAAGTGGTCGACATGGAGCATTTGAAGAAGAACAAGTGGTCGACATGGAGCATTTGAAGAAGAAGAAGAACAAGTGGTCGACATGGAGCATTTGAAGAAGAAGAAGAACAAGTGGTCAACATGGAGCATTTGAAGAAGAAGAAGAAGAAGAACAAGTGGTCGACATGGAGCATTTGAAGAAGAAGAAGAAGAAGAACAAGTGGTCGACATGGAGCATTTGAAGAAGAACAAGTGGTCGACATGGAGCATTTGAAGAAGAACAAGTGGTCAACATGGAGCATTTGAAGAAGAACAAGTGGTCGACATGGAGCATTTGAAGAAGAACAAGTGGTCAACATGGAGCATTTGAAGAAGAACAAGTGGTCGACATGGAGCATTTGAAGAAGAAGAACAAGTGGTCGACATGGAGCATTTGAAGAAGAACAAGTGGTCGACATGGAGCATTTGAAGAAGAAGAAGAACAAGTGGTCGACATGGAGCATTTGAAGAAGAAGAAGAACAAGTGGTCAACATGGAGCGTTTGAAGAAGAAGAAGAAGAAGAACAAGTGGTCGACATGGAGCATTTGAAGAAGAACAAGTGGTCAACATGGAGCGTTTGAAGAAGAACAAGTGGTCAACATGGAGCATTTGAAGAAGAACAAGTGGTCAACATGGAGCGTTTGAAGAAGAAGAACAAGTGGTCGACATGGAGCGTTTGAAGAAGAAGAAGAACAAGTGGTCGACATGGAGCGTTTGAAGAAGAAGAAGAACAAGTGGTCGACATGGAGCGTTTGAAGAAGAAGAAGAACAAGTGGTCGACATGGAGCGTTTGAAGAAGAAGAAGAACAAGTGGTCGACATGGAGCGTTTGAAGAAGAAGAAGAACAAGTGGTCGACATGGAGCGTTTGAAGAAGAAGAAGAACAAGTGGTCAACATGGAGCGTTTGAAGAAGAAGAAGAACAAGTGGTCGACATGGAGCGTTTGAAGAAGAACAAGTGGTCGACATGGAGCGTTTGAAGAAGAAGAAGAAGAACAAGTGGTCGACATGGAGCGTTTGAAGAAGAACAAGTGGTCGACATGGAGCGTTTGAAGAAGAAGAAGAACAAGTGGTCGACATGGAGCGTTTGAAGAAGAAGAAGAACAAGTGGTCGACATGGAGCATTTGAAGAAGAAGAAGAACAAGTGGTCGACATGGAGCATTTGAAGAAGAAGAAGAACAAGTGGTCGACATGGAGCGTTTGAAGAAGAACAAGTGGTCAACATGGAGCGTTTGAAGAAGAAGAAGAAGAACAAGTGGTCGACATGGAGCGTTTGAAGAAGAACAAGTGGTCGACATGGAGCATTTGAAGAAGAAGAAGAACAAGTGGTCGACATGGAGCGTTTGAAGAAGAAGAAGAACAAGTGGTCGACATGGAGCATTTGAAGAAGAACAAGTGGTCAACATGGAGCGTTCAAAGAAGAAGAAGAACAAGTGGTCAACATGGAGCGTTCAAAGAAGAAGAAGAACAAGTGGTCGACATGGAGCATTTGAAGAAGAAACAAGTGGTCAACATGGAGCGTTCAAAGAAGAAGAAGAACAAGTGGTCAACATGGAGCATTTGAAGAAGAACAAGTGGTCGACATGGAGCGTTTGAAGAAGAAGAAGAAGAACAAGTGGTCGACATGGAGCATTTGAAGAAGAACAAGTGGTCGACATGGAGCATTTGAAGAAGAACAAGTGGTCGACATGGAGCATTTGAAGAAGAACAAGTGGTCGACATGGAGCGTTTGAAGAAGAAGAAGAACAAGTGGTCGACATGGAGCATTTGAAGAAGAACAAGTGGTCGACATGGAGCATTTGAAGAAGAAGAAGAACAAGTGGTCGACATGGAGCATTTGAAGAAGAAGAAGAACAAGTGGTCAACATGGAGCATTTGAAGAAGAAGAAGAAGAAGAACAAGTGGTCGACATGGAGCGTTTGAAGAAGAAGAAGAAGAAGAACAAGTGGTCGACATGGAGCATTTGAAGAAGAACAAGTGGTCGACATGGAGCATTTGAAGAAGAACAAGTGGTCAACATGGAGCATTTGAAGAAGAACAAGTGGTCGACATGGAGCATTTGAAGAAGAACAAGTGGTCAACATGGAGCATTTGAAGAAGAACAAGTGGTCGACATGGAGCATTTGAAGAAGAACAAGTGGTCAACATGGAGCATTTGAAGAAGAACAAGTGGTCGACATGGAGCGTTTGAAGAAGAAGAAGAACAAGTGGTCGACATGGAGCATTTGAAGAAGAAGAAGAACAAGTGGTCGACATGGAGCATTTGAAGAAGAAGAAGAACAAGTGGTCGACATGGAGCGTTTGAAGAAGAACAAGTGGTCGACATGGAGCATTTGAAGAAGAAGAAGAACAAGTGGTCAACATGGAGCATTTGAAGAAGAAGAAGAACAAGTGGTCAACATGGAGCATTTGAAGAAGAACAAGTGGTCGACATGGAGCATTTGAAGAAGAACAAGTGGTCAACATGGAGCATTTGAAGAAGAACAAGTGGTCGACATGGAGCGTTTGAAGAAGAAGAAGAACAAGTGGTCAACATGGAGCATTTGAAGAAGAACAAGTGGTCGACATGGAGCATTTGAAGAAGAACAAGTGGTCAACATGGAGCATTTGAAGAAGAACAAGTGGTCGACATGGAGCGTTTGAAGAAGAAGAAGAACAAGTGGTCGACATGGAGCATTTGAAGAAGAACAAGTGGTCGACATGGAGCATTTGAAGAAGAAGAAGAACAAGTGGTCGACATGGAGCATTTGAAGAAGAAGAAGAACAAGTGGTCAACATGGAGCATTTGAAGAAGAACAAGTGGTCGACATGGAGCATTTGAAGAAGAAAAAGAACAAGTGGTCGACATGGAGCATTTGAAGAAGAAGAAGAACAAGTGGTCAACATGGAGCGTTTGAAGAAGAAGAAGAAGAAGAACAAGTGGTCGACATGGAGCATTTGAAGAAGAAGAAGAAGAAGAACAAGTGGTCGACATGGAGCATTTGAAGAAGAAGAAGAACAAGTGGTCAACATGGAGCATTTGAAGAAGAACAAGTGGTCGACATGGAGCATTTGAAGAAGAAGAAGAACAAGTGGTCAACATGGAGCATTTGAAGAAGAAGAAGAACAAGTGGTCAACATGGAGCATTTGAAGAAGAACAAGTGGTCGACATGGAGCATTTGAAGAAGAACAAGTGGTCAACATGGAGCATTTGAAGAAGAACAAGTGGTCGACATGGAGCATTTGAAGAAGAACAAGTGGTCGACATGGAGCATTTGAAGAAGAAGAAGAACAAGTGGTCAACATGGAGCATTTGAAGAAGAAGAAGAACAAGTGGTCAACATGGAGCATTTGAAGAAGAACAAGTGGTCGACATGGAGCATTTGAAGAAGAACAAGTGGTCAACATGGAGCATTTGAAGAAGAACAAGTGGTCGACATGGAGCGTTTGAAGAAGAAGAAGAACAAGTGGTCAACATGGAGCATTTGAAGAAGAACAAGTGGTCGACATGGAGCATTTGAAGAAGAACAAGTGGTCAACATGGAGCATTTGAAGAAGAACAAGTGGTCGACATGGAGCGTTTGAAGAAGAAGAAGAACAAGTGGTCGACATGGAGCATTTGAAGAAGAACAAGTGGTCGACATGGAGCATTTGAAGAAGAAGAAGAACAAGTGGTCGACATGGAGCATTTGAAGAAGAAGAAGAACAAGTGGTCAACATGGAGCATTTGAAGAAGAACAAGTGGTCGACATGGAGCATTTGAAGAAGAAGAAGAACAAGTGGTCGACATGGAGCATTTGAAGAAGAAGAAGAACAAGTGGTCAACATGGAGCGTTTGAAGAAGAAGAAGAAGAAGAACAAGTGGTCGACATGGAGCATTTGAAGAAGAAGAAGAACAAGTGGTCGACATGGAGCATTTGAAGAAGAAGAAGAAGAAGAACAAGTGGTCGACATGGAGCATTTGAAGAAGAAGAAGAACAAGTGGTCGACATGGAGCATTTGAAGAAGAAGAAGAAGAAGAACAAGTGGTCAACATGGAGCATTTGAAGAAGAAGAAGAACAAGTGGTCAACATGGAGCATTTGAAGAAGAAGAAGAAGAAGAACAAGTGGTCGACATGGAGCATTTGAAGAAGAAGAAGAACAAATGGTCGACATGGAGCGTTTGAAGAAGAAGAAGAACAAATGGTCGACATGGAGCGTTTGAAGAAGACCTAGTATTAAAGCTGATCTACAAACTATTCGTCACGCTTCACTTTTGTTTTGAACGACATCAGAAATTTGAAACTCAGAATCAATCTTCTCTGATCAGAAATACAAATATTAATATGTTACATATATTTATAAACCATTTGCATGTCATGTCCGGCGAGTGTAGAACATTATCCCTGCACACATTTCTACTAGACCAGGCTACACGTTCTACCCCGTATCTGTTTTAAGCTTGCATTGACGAAATCACGCCCAGGTCCTACTTGGGACCTCTCTAAAGGATGAGTAGACATTACAAGCTCTTGACAAGAGCCCTGTCTAGTGTACCCATGTAACTCTCATGTCTCACTAGTTTTGCCACTCGGTCGGCACTCGGGTCTTGTCACAAGATCACTCACGACACACTTTGAGCTAGATTCGGCAACGAGTTAGCCTGATATGTTTGTGTGTTTGCTCGGGCACGATCGAGCATGCGTGCTGGTACAATTGAAAACTTGCCCTGGACACAGTGTCATGTTTACAAAGTTCACCTTGATGACCTCCCACAGCACACAGTAAATAAATAAGTAATAGAGATATCACACACATTTTTTTTCTTCAGAGGAGCGCTCAATTGACAGAAATATTGCAGATAAAAAAAAATTCGATTATTTTATGTAATCGAAGTCAGATTTTAATAATCTTGTATTGACTAAAAATAAAACCACCAGAAAAAAGCTACAGATCTTGATAAATGGATGTTTATCTAGAATAGAGAAACTGTGATGGTATGATAAGATTACGAACGAGCAACACAGAGAAAGTACTAAGCAAATCACCATCAAGTAGCTTGTCCCTTCCAGAACTTGGCTCCCATGACAGCTGTCCTGTAAAACTCTCTGTTCTGTGTAAGTTGACCGGCGTCAGCAGCACTCATTCTCAGATCGTCAATGACATCTTGCACCCATCTAGGTCTTCCTTTCATTCTTCTTCCAGGCATCATTCCTCCACAATTATCTTCTCTAGTCTCACTAAGCAGAAACCAGTGGGAAAAGAGTTAAGAAAGAGACTCTGGCGATGAATAGGACACTGATTGAAAAAAAAAACACACGACCGGAAGCATTGCAAGACATGCATTGTTTTGGAACTCGCAGGGAAAGAAGACTAGGGGAAGTTCTATAAATACCTGGAGAAGAGAGCTGAAGAAAGGGATAGACAAAACGTAGAAGAAATGGCAACTGAGAACAAGGGCTGGAAGAAGTTTGTTGAAGACCTGTGCTCCGTTGGGAGTTAAAAAGAGAAGAAGTATGCAAATATATAAAATGACGTATATCGTCTACATTGAGAATTGAAATGAAGGAAAAATGAAAGAAAGAATAGACACGTGATAACAAGATATGAATAATGGGCAACCTTCAACAGTTGATATATGCCTGTCATTCAATCCGTGGCGGCTATATAACATCTCTGTGTCCATTATCTAATGTTGATTTCTGATTGTCCGCGTGTCTTCATTCTTCTTCTGCTTTTGTCAGCACACTGTTACCAGGTTGTTAATCCAGTGTCGTGGTTTTATGTATTTGTCTTGCTCTTCTCTGCTTTTGTCAGCACACTGTTACCGGGTTGTTAATCCAGTGTCATGGTTTTATGTATTTGTCTTGCACTTCTCTGGTGACTTGTCAGCACATTGTTACCAGGATGTTAATCCAGTGTCGTGGTTTTATGTATTTGTCTTGCACTTCTCTGCTTTTGTCAGCACACTGTTACCAGGTTGTTAATCCAGTGTCATGGTTTTATGTATTTGTCTTGCACTTCTCTGGTGACTTGTCAGCACACTGTTACCAGGTTGTTAATCCAGTGTCGTGGTTTTATGTATTTGTCTTGCACTTCTCTGCTTTTGTCAGCACACTGTTACCAGGTTGTTAATCCAGTGTCATGGTTTTATGTATTTGTCTTGCACTTCTCTGGTGACTTGTCAGCACATTGTTACCAGGTTGTTAATCCAGTGTCGTAGTTTTATGTATTTGTCTTGCACTTCTTCTGCTTTTGTCAGCACACTGTTACCAGGTTGTTAATCCAGTGTCGTGGTTTTATGTATTTGTCTTGCACTTCTCTGGTGACTTGTCAGCACACTGTTACCAGGTTGTTAATCCAGTGTCGTGGTTTTATGTATTTGTCTTGCGCTTCTCTGGTGACTTGTGTGATGGTTTTCTTAGTCCCTGGCAGAATTCAACTACGTTATCTATCCACCTTTTCCTTGAGTCTTCCTCAAGCCTTCCTTCCTGATATTCAGTGGTGGAAAGCTTCATAGGCAGTTTGGTCTGTTCGCATTCTGTCTTCATTATTTCCTTCTAATAATATTGCTCTGTACGGAAACCAACAGATCTGAGGTGGTCAGACTGGATCGGATCAGATTTGGAGAAAACCGTGGGGAGGTTGAGATAATACTGGATGATATAGACAAAAAAACAGGTATATTACAGTATTACATAAACTAGGTAAAATAAATGATTAAATATGAAAAATGATAACACTCGACGTTTCGACCATAGGTCTTTATCAAGAAAACAAGCCCGCCTGCCTAGCATGTTCGCAGCGTGTTGGACGACGGGTGACAAGCCCCTTGTGTGTGCGGTTCAATTCCGCGGGCTGGTAGAAAAGTCACAGATTCTCTAGATTTACGGTGTTCGTGACACCGAACCGAAGGGTTACAATGTCCATGTCATCGAGCCGAAGAGCTGAAAGATCAAGTGCTTCTGGATCAAAACCAAAAGAAATTATTCATGAGTAGTCTCTTGAAGAAACATAAATGAGAGTGTCGAAAAACTCTCGCGGTCACATATTTTGTTAGGCTAAGGCTCACTAGGCCTTTATTGTTTTGCTTAGGACATGTCATATAAGATAAATGTGAAAGAGACCGTTGCTGAAATAAAATGTATGTCATCAAAGTCATGTGCTCCACAGGGAGCTCACACCATTCAGCATGTAAGTTAACTTTAAATATGTTATAGAACATATTGATTGATTAATTGATTGATTAATTGATTGATAGGACCATCATCATTGTACTTCGATGTGTAACCAAGTGTGCTTCTATCTCTTTCTTACACAAATAGATTTCTGCGACAGTGCCCGAACTCCATAGCATCGGCGAGGGTCCCCGATGTAATTTAGAGGAATGTGAAAATATTTTGTAGGAATTTTATTTTTTAAACTTTTAAAATTAATGTTGCAAGGACATCTGCGTTCCAGTTTGCTCGTCTCGATTTTGAACTGCCACTGGTTCTTATAGCCCGCGCGCCCAGCGTGTTCGTAGCGCGTTGGACTGCGGGTGACTAGCCTCTGTGTGTGCGGGTTAAATTCTGCGGGATGGCAGAAAAGCCACAGGTTCCCCAGATTCACGGTGTTCGTGGCACCGAACCGAAGGGTTACGATGTCCATGGCACCGATCCGAAGAGCTGACTGCTCAAGCGCTTCTGGATCTGAAAAAAAAATGTTCTCAACTTGACCAACGTTTTATCAGCCGTCTCCGATAGGACTAGGTACGTGCTCAACTTGACCTAACTTACACTGAGATCAGGGTTTCTTAAAAAATAATTCTGATGGCTCCACAAGGAACGAACCGAGTACATTTCGAACGAGAAATACACTTAACCTCTACACCACAAAGCCCCCAAGCATGAACATCTATTACAATATCTGATCAGAACCTCTCTTAAAGGCTAAGACAGGCAGACATACATTCTAACGTGACATACATTCTAACGTGACATACATTCTAACGTGACATACATTCTAATGTGAAATATATGAGAGATTGTCATGTTGGAGATACTAGTGGCAGGGACTTGGTTGTTTAACGACTTTTCCTTTTTGTTATATTTCTCGCTTAGTACTAGTTGTTTACACAACACTACACGTTTCTCGGACTTTTATGAGCTGGTACCATCAGCAGTAAAGATTATAGGTTACATGTTCTAGGCGGGCTAAGTTAGTAGAATGGCTTGACTTCAGAATAAAGAGATCAAATTAAAAACATAATGTTTGTTTGAAATATGGATATGCGAGATTATAATATAGTGTCGTACGTATGTTGCCAGGGCTTGCAAACAAAGCTAAGAATTGTAATACTGTGACCTACAAGGCATGTCGTAAGAGGTGACTCAGGAGGGCCTAGGAAGCTACTTAACAAATAAAAGCGTCACAGAAATCGGATGTGCTGGAATACTTGTAGGCGCGTAACTTTCACAACGCTTTTAGGCTCAGATCACATACAAATTACAAAGATTGGTTAAAAAATGATCTATATGGAGCAGAAGAAGAAGAAGAAGAAGACACTGGCAGAGAACTACTTGACTTATTCCTAGGCTATGTTAATGTTTGGTGAAGCTGAAATGTCCGGGGAAATTCAAATCGTGGCATATCCTTTACAGGACGTCCTCATCGGTCACAGTAAACGAGTCGTCGATTTTCTAGACACCACTTATTCGTTCAGTAGTTTGCCATTGATTTCTGAACGGTGATGTCTATTTTTACCGTTAGTAAAAATCCACGGAACAAAATTATCCATCACGCAGTTTGAACCAGGTATACTTAGGTTGTGATTGAATTCACTATCGATTAGGCCACAGATGTCCATTGTGATTGTATTCACTATCGATTAGGCCACAGATGCCCATTGTGATTGTACTCACTATCGATTAGGCCACAGACGCCCATTGTGATTGAATTCACTATCGATTAGGCCACAGACGCCCATTGTGATTGAATTCACTACCGATTAGGTCACAGACATCCATTGTGATTGTATTCACTACCGATTAGGCCACAGACGCCCATTGTGATTGTATTCACTACCGATTAGGCCACAGACGCCCACAAAATATCGGCTACTTAATAGAAAAATAATGATCTCTCTCTCGATCGTTTTTTTCGGCCATTTTGATCATTCTTATTGTGATATATAAACATCCTTTGCCAAGAACGTTTGTTTTACGTCACAATCTTCAATACCATTTGGAGCTCTAGTGCTTGTCTTCCAGCAACGTGTCCGATTTCAACCAGCGTTGACTGGGTTCGCTCTCCGCCAGCCTTTGACTGTCCCCAGCCAGTCTGCAAGGCAGCAAGTTGCAATTTTCTTTTATGGTAGCGACCCTTAGACGACCTACCCTACCGGGCTGTTGAGAGTCATCTGCCCAGGTTGCCTGTCTTTTTGTGGACTACTTGGTTTTCCTTCCGTCCAGTTTTGTATACGGTTTGCTCCGCTAGCCTTTGAATGTCCCCAATCTAACTACAAGGCAGTAGTAGAAATAATGACCTGATTTGTTCTGCTACGGTCTCTTGAAGTTAGTTTGTTTTTTACCGTAACCATATTCAATGTTTACCTTCCAATCAGTTTCTGTTTGTCTTTCTTGATACAGTTTATGTTATGTTATCACTAGTAACAACTTTTATAAGAAGGAGACGATAGAGATATCTTGGGTATACTCTGAGAAGAAATGATCAAAGAATCGAAACAAGCAGACATTGAAGTGGAAGCAAATGTTTCAAGAAAGAAAATATGCAATAAAAAAATCTTGAAACAAATTTTACCGAGAAAGGCAAAAATATCACACTAATTTCGTAGAAGCAATTTAACCAGTTATCGAGATTAATTGCAGGTCCTATGTAATATATGAGAAAGTTACTGACAACCAAACAAATCACAAACAGGCTAAAAATGAGAATGATCAAATACTATATATATCCTATATTAATGTATGGCTCGGAAACATGGACAATGAACAAGCAGTTAGAAGACAGAATTGATGCATTTGAGATGTGGGTATATAGAAGAATAAGCAGAGTTTCATGGACAGAAAACAGACAAATAAACAAGTTTTAGGAAAACTAGGCATGAAGAAACAATTATTAAGAGAAATAAAATTCAGACAAGTAAAGTATTTTGGGCACATAAAAAGGCATGACACCATGATAAAACATTTACTAGAGGAGAAAGTTGAGGGGGAAGAGCAAGAGGAAGACCGAGAGATAAGTGGGAGGGAAACTTTAAGAAATGGACAGATTACAGTCTGGCAGTGTGCAACACCAAGGCGAAAGACAGAGGATGCTGGAGATTCATTGCAGCCAACCTTCGATGTGGAGACGGCACCTGATGATGATGTAATATATAACGGTATAACTTCATCCGCTGCACCCGGATACTTCTCCAGCTGTCTTGACTTTGTCCTGCCACTGGACATAGAAGGAATTGGGCGAGAGAGTGAGATCGACGTACTGGGCAACTATTTCTCACTTTAAACCAAATCATCGCGCAAGTCATCATTTCATTCATCAAACGTGTGATATTGGCCAAGCCACAAAACTGAAAGTATATCGAGTTATCTTACTCCCCATTCTTCTTCACACGTGCGAAACTTGGACTGTATATCAGCGACACGCAAGGAAGATAAACCACTTTCAACACAGTCTGCCTCAGAAAAATAATGAACATAAAATGGCTGGATATGATCCCAGACACAGAGGTCCTAAAACGAGATGTTCTCCCCAGCATCTACACAATCTTGATGCAGTCCCAGACACGATGGGCAGGACATGTGGCTCGAATGCCGGATTGCAGAATACCCAAACGACTCTTGTATGGTGAGCTGCATAGCGATAAACGCTCATAGGGTGGTCAGACACACTCAAGAACTCGATGAAATCCTTTGGTATAGATGGCGACAACTGGGAGAATGTTGCTCAAGACAGATCAGCCTGGCGCACACTTCTTCGACACAGTTCTTCGGCCTGCGAGGCAGATAAAACAGCCCGGATGGAACAAAAACGTCAAAATAGAAAGGCAGTAAAACTTCCCACAAGTGCAAGTATACCTTGCCTACACTGTACAAGAACATTTCAAACCCCCATCGGATTCACTAGTCATCTACGCACACACAGACAAACATAACGCAACTACATTCTCTTGAATTGTGGGATCATCACTGGCGATGGACGAGCATCAACCATCATAACGGTATACGAGGACTAACATAATATGTTATATTATGCGATCTATGTCATGGTTACATTCGACATTCCCATGGAGCTCCATCCTCTGCTACAGCAGCCACCCCAAAGTCCACTGTGGCGTAGAGGTTAGGTGCTGCTCTCTCATACCAAAGGGACCAGGTCGCTCCCTCGTGGAGTCATCGGAATATTTATCCAAAGATCCCTGATTTCAGTGTAGGAGAAATCAAGTTCCTAGTCATAACGGAGATGTACGATAAAATGGTCGGTCCCGTGTTCAATTTGAGCACCTAAAAGAACCATTGGCAGCTCAAAATCGAGAATCGCAGGCTGGAAACCCGCTGCCCGGATAAAATTCATTAAAAAATATTTTAAAATAAACGTCCTACAAAAATATTGTTACTATCTTCAAAATTATATCGGGAACCCTCGTTGGAGCTACGGAGTTTGTGTTTACTGCAACTGAAACTTCATGTGTAAGAAAGAGATCAGAGCACTTATTATTACTCAAAAAGTGCAATGATAATGGTCCTATCAATGAATCAAACCGCCTTTGCACAAAGAAGAAACATATCTATAGCCTTTTCAAACTTTATTATAAAGTGCATGTCACTTCCTATTTCTAGTTACTATTATGCAGTAGGTAGAAGGGTCAATTCCTATCCTCCTGTGTGGAACGTCGAGTGTAGGATTGAACCCATAATCTTTTGTGCCCGAGTCTATAAGCAAACGTTTATGCATTACACTAATATGTCATCTTAAAGTGCACGTCTGTAGCTTAAACAGTAGTAAGCTCGATCACAACCCAAGCGTACCGGGTTCAAACTCCGCGGTGTGCAGATTTGGAAGCAAATTCTTTCCCGTGGGA